>SJYX01004739.1:11803-41373 GCA_006410675.1 Oreotragus oreotragus
GGGCTCCAAAATCACTGCAGATGGTGATTGCAGCCATGAAATTAAAAGACGCTTACTCCTTGGAAGGAAAGTTATGACCAACCTAGATAGCATACTCAAAAACAGAGACATTACTTTGCCAACAAAGATCCATCTAGTCAAGGCTATGGTTTTTCCAGTAGTCATGTATGGATGTGAGAGTTGGACTGTAAAGAAAGCTGAGTGCTGAAGAATTGATGGTTTTGAACTGTGGTATTGGAGAAGACTCTTGAGAATCCCTTGGACTGCAAGGAGATCCAACCAGTCCATTCTAAAGGAGATCTGTCCTGGGTGTTCATTGGAAGGACTGATGCTAAAGCTGAAACTCCAGTACTTTGGCCACCTCATGGGAAGAGCTGACTCATTTGAAAAGACTCTGATGCTGAGAGGGATTGGGGTCAGGAGGAGAAGGGGACGACAGAGGATGAGATGGTTGGATGGCATCACTGACTCGATGGACGTGAGTCTGAGTGAACTCCGGGAGATGGTGATGGACAGGGAGGCTTGGCTTGCTGCGATTCATGGAGTTGGAAAGAGTCGGACACGATTGAGCGACTAAACTGAACTGAACTGAACTGAACCATAGATTTGAGAAGATCCCCTGGAGAAGGGAAAGGCTACCCACTCCAGTGTTCTGGAGACTTCCCTGGGTCCATGGGGTCTCAAAGAGTCGGACATGGCTGAGCGACTTTCACTTCACTTCACTTCAACCATGGGTTAGTGTCTTCTCACATATATGAGACCCATTTGTAGTTCCTTGTCTGTGACTTTAATGTTCATATCCTTTGCTTATTTTTCTCTTTATCTGTTTCTCTTATTGTCATTAATTTGTAAAAGCTATTTGAGTTGAAACTATGATTTCCCAGTTTAGTAGAATGATTTAGAAATGGTAAATAGCTAAAAACCAAACAATACCAAAAAACCACACTTAAGTGAAAAAATATGTTTGTAAGCTGCAGTTTAACCAGTGTCAGAAACTAACAAATGATGTGTTGAGGAAAGAAAAGTACCATTTGCTGCCAAGAGCCACACAATGGGGCACAGAAGAACCAGCACACGTGAGCAGGGGGCTGAATGGACAGGGCTCTGCATTCAGGGAAGGAGGGAGCCTCCTCTGAGGCTAGACTGTGAACCCAAGACTAAATTTCAAATTCTAAGCAATCATTTAAAACAGTAGATGATACCACAAGTCAAAGATTAGTTCAGTCTCAGCTCCACTTCACCTTCTGGACCATTTGACTCTTTTCCCTCTCCAGCCCCTCCCAATTTAAAAATAGCTACCAACCAGGGACCCTTAAACAAGGGTCTGGAGTTATACTGTTTCAGATCCTTAGCAATACCACTTACTAGCTGTTTGGACAAGGTATTGAAGCTCTCTGTGCCTGTTTCCTTGTCTGTAAAATGGGAATAATCATATCCACCCAATGGCGCTGTTATGACAGTAAATGAGATAATAAATGTGAAGCATTTAGAAGAGTATCTGCATATACGCATACAGTTAAAGTTATTTAATGCTATTAATATGGACTAATATACACACACTATTTCAGATAAGTAACACAATATCTCAAAATTTCAGTCACCTTTTGTGGATAATTATCTTCATTCCACAAATAAGGAAACTGAGGCTTGGACAAAGTAAATAAGACCCACTTTTCTTCATCACCTTTGGATCACTTGCCAATTTTAAAGAAAGTATCTTTATAAGAAAACATGGAGGAAAAAAGTCTTAGTTACACAAGCAACTGGAAAACGATCTTTAAGTATATGAAGACTTACTGTAAGGACCAGAAATTAGTGTTGTTTTGCTGCTCTAGAGGGGAAAGTGATATATCAGCAGGTAGAAAGTCAAGGGATGCAGAATCTGGTCCAGTCTTATGAAGACACTGCTGTCCTGACTTTCCATTGTATCCCTAGTCCCTAACTGCTTGGCAACAGCTCTCAATATATATTTATGAATAAATAAATGAATAAAATAGTAAGTGTATCCAGAATGAAACAGGCTACCTCAGAAGCACTCCATTCTGGTCACATGTAAGAAGCTACAGCTAAGCATCTGATGGAGAGTTAGAATAGCCTATTGGTATCTAATTATCCTGGATTTCCCTGATAGTTCAGCTGGTAAAGAATCTGCCTGCAGTGCAGGAGACTCCAGTTCGATTCCTAGGTCAGGAAGTTCCCCTGGAGAAGGGGTAGGCTACCCACTCCAGTATTCTTGGGCTTCTCTGGTAGCTCAGACAGTAGAGAATCTGTCTGCAATGCGGGAGGCCTGGGTTTGATTCCTAGGGCTGGGAATATCCCTTGGAGGAGAGCTTGGCAAACTACTCCAGTATTCTTGCCTGGAGAATCCTCATGGACAGAAGAGCCTGGCAGGTCCCAGTCCACAGGATTGAAGAGTTGGACACAACTGAGCAACTAAGCATAGCACAGCACATCTAATCATTCTAGCTGAATCTTCAGGAAGAAAAATGACCCTAGTGCAAATAAAGAAAAAGAAGTTATTGTCAGAACCACTAAGGGACTGACTTTTGACTTTAAAACTTTCTGTACAACAGAGGACACCAACTTGAAAAGGGATTCTTGGCAAATACTCCTCTGTCTGGTGAGTCATGGTCTCTGTGGACACTGGCGACCGGGGCAGGACTATGCTGCTGATATTTCATGCAGGTAAAACTTAGGAAGGAAGGTGTGCAGACTCAATCACTTCAGTTCAGTTCAGTCGCTCAGTCGTGTCCAACTCTTTGTGACCCCATGAACCACAGCACGCCAGGCCTCCCTGTCCATCACCAACTTCCAGAGTCTACCCACAGCCATGTCCACTGAGTCAGTGATGCCATCACATCAGTCATGTCCAACTCTTTGCGACCCTATGGACTGTAGCTCTCCAGGCTCNGTCCAACTCTTTGTGACCCCATGAACCACAGCACGCCAGGCCTCCCTGTCCATCACCAACTTCCAGAGTCTACCCACAGCCATGTCCACTGAGTCAGTGATGCCATCACATCAGTCATGTCCAACTCTTTGCGACCCTATGGACTGTAGCTCTCCAGGCTCCTCAGTCCATGGGATTCTCCACAAGAGTACTGGAGCGGGTTGCCATTCCCTCTCCAGGGTATCTTCCCCACCCAAAGACAGCACCCTGGGTCTCCTGCATTACAGGCAGATTCTTTACCACTGAGCTACCAGGTAAGCCCAGTAAAGAAGGCACAATGTGGTAAATCAAGTCTATTTCAGTTGAAACAAAAGGGGTGGCAAACAAATAAACCTAGTAAAGTAGATGTTGTAAGCAGCCTACCTCAGCAAGAAAAAAAAAAAAAAGAGGGAAAGAATGGTTCAAACATATAAAGTATTAATGTAACTTAACAATGATAATTCCTATCATTTGAGAACTTACTATGTGCCAACCTCTGTGAAAAATCAGTCTCAATGGGAAAAAGGCAGTTACCTTCCAATAATTAAAGATATTGGAGCCTCTAAGAGGCCCAAGTTCAAATTCTGACAGGATCATTGTTTGAGTAAATTTCTTAAATCCTCTGTACTTTGGTTTAGTCATATAAAAAGCAGTAAAATGAGGATAAATAATTCCACAGGACCTAGTACGTTTTGGGTACTACCTTTCTCTTCCTCCCCCCACAATATAAGGAGCTTGTACGAGATAGTTGGAATAGACCAACAATTAAATGACTTGCTTCATGAAGTAGGGAGTTCTCCACCCCTGGAGGTGTTTATGCAGAGACTGGACAGCTTCATACAAGTTGTTAACACATATAATGCTTCCTATGAACCAGGAACTTCTGTGTATGTTTTACAGGTATAGATAGATAGAGACAGAGATATATAGATAGAGATAAATTCTGGTGATCTTCATATAAGAACCCTGCTGCTGCTGCTGCTAAGTCACTTCAGTCGTGTCCGACTCTGTGCGACCCCACAGACGGCAGCCCACCAGGCTCTGCCGTCCCATCCCTGGGATTCTCCAGGCAAGAACACTGGAATGGGTTGCCATTTCCTTCTCCAATGCGTGAAAGTGAAAAGTGAAAGTGAAGTCACTGAGTCGTGTCCAACTCTCAGCGACCCCATGGACCTTAGCCTACCAGGCTCCTCCGTCCGTGGGATTTTCCAGGCAAGAGTACTGGAGTGGGGTGCCATTGCCTTAAATGCTATTATTATCCACATGTGTGAGTATACAGCTAGTAGGTGCCAGGAGTTTTAACTCAGGAAGTCTTGCTCTTCCAAACCAAGTATACACAAGCAATAGTATGATGGACCTTTGACTATTAATTGGGTAGGTGCTGGCATCAGTGACCTTGACCTTCCTTCCATCACAGAGATCCCAGGAGCTCCTAATCTTAGTATGGGGTGAGCAGCTAAAGGGATTCAACCTGGACAGACAGGAGAAAGGAGTTTTAAAATGAGAAGCAGTGGATGCCCACCCAGTGGTGGGGGCCAAAGGCAGCATACATCTTCCGAGCTGGGGAAAGCACGGCCCTCACTCTAGCTTAGGCTTTAGGAGACAGGGCAGTGGCCCAAGAGTGCTTCCTAAAGCCAAACCCTAGGTGTCATCGTGTGACAGGGTGACCAGCCATCCTTCCACTCTTTTGCACCTTTCAGTTCACACAGGAAAATAACACTGTCAGCAGCACTGTGGCTCCTGCTTGTGCTGGGGCGCTGACGCACGCAGGGCGGAAAGGGAGTAGGTGAGAGACAGGCGGTCTGTGCCCGCATGTTTCAGTTGCATCTCTCTTCCAGCCCCGGGCCACTTCTGCCGGCTGCTCCTACAAGGCTCAGGCTGTTGGAGGGGAGGCTGGGGTGCCCACATTACATATTTGAAACTATGGTTTGAAGAGTTATTTTCACGGATTTAGATTTGGGGTTTGGATTCTGAAGGGATAAGGAAACAGGAGGATTAATGGGTCATTAACAGGACTTTTCTTCTTTTGTTCTCCTCTGCCTGTGACAGCATTTAGAATTAATGTCTCCTGCTAACTCTCAAGTTAAAAAGTCATTATGCTAGATAAAATAATAATAATAATAATCCTGACTTACATGCACATGCTTGTGAAAAAAATGCTTTCACAAACTCTGTCTTGTTTGATCCTCACCACACCTATGGAATAGACATGACAGGGATTATCATCCCCATTACATAGATGAGAAAAGTGAGGTTCAAATATTAGACTACTCAAATCAGTAATCAGTTTGTCTCTAAGAAACAAAAACATCACCTGTTTGTTTGTTTTTAAATTAAATACGTCTCTATGATTAGCCCATGTGTATACAAAGACAGCCTTATTCAAACTTCTTAATTAACACTCCCCCCAAGATTATCTCTGCTGGACACAAGAGGAAAAAGATTACAACGCAGAGCAAGAAAAGAAACAGTTCTAGATTAAAAGAGACTTAAATAATCAGCAAGTGTAATGACTGGATTCTGATTTGAACAAATCAGTGAAAGACACATTTGGGAGTAAACCTGAAAATCTGAATATGGACTAGAGATTAGGTGATATTTATTGCTAACTTTTTTAGGTGTGTTAGTGGTGCTGTAGTTATAAAGAAAGTTTTTCTTATTTTTAGAGTCTCTCACTGAAGATTAGGCATTAAATGTTAAGACATCTCTTAAAAATTTAGCAAAAAATAATAATGAAGCACATGTGGCACTATAGTTACAATTGTTCACTCTAGCTTATGGATTTATAGGTGTTTACTTCACTTATTCTATTTTTCTATGGACTTACATTTTCCTAGTAAAAGAAAAAGTGTTGAGGAAAAGTGACACGTTCTCCCTTTACATGTAAGTATCTTTTGAAAGAGTTGTGTGTGTGTGTGTGTGTGCTTTTACCTTCTCCTTGGCTCCCTTTCAGTGTATAAAAACTGTGTGACACCTGAATGGAGGAAAAAGCCTGACCTCATATTTGACTGGAATTTTATATTTATAACTCTCTTTGGACACATCCCACCCTGCAGAACTCCAGATTACAAGTGGGAGCTTAATACATTGAATGTGAAAAAGATTTTTCAGAAAAGAAAAAAAAAAAGATCCTCTAAAGGGTTGTTTTTTTCTTGCTTGCTTTTCAGTTTTAATTTCAAACTTACAGGAGTTGCAAGAATGCTAGGAACCACCCCTGTGTATTCTTCATTTATGTTCTTCAATTATTAACACTTTGCCACATTTGTTCATCTCTCTGTCTACAGATTACCTGTATTTTTTCTGAACCATTTGAAATAAATGGCATGTGTCATGCCCTTTTACCCCTGACTACTTCATTGTATATCTCACGGAAACAGAGACTTTTTTTTTACAGAACAACAGTGTAATGATCAAATTCAGAAATTTTGGCATCAGTTCAGTTCAGTTCTGTCTCTGAGTCCTGTCCAACTCTTTGCAACCCCATGGACTCTGGCATGCCAGGCTTTCCTGTCCATCACCAACTCCCGGAGTGTGTTCAAACTCATGTCCATTGAGTCAGTGATGCCATCCAGCCATCTCATCCTCTGTTGTCCCCTTCTCCTCCTGCCTTCAATCTTTCCCAACATCAGGGTCTTTGCAAATGAGTCAGTTCTTCGCATCAGGTGGCCAAAGTATTAGAGTTTCAGCTTCAGCATCAGTCCTTCCAGTGAATATTCAGGACTGATTTCCTTGAGGATGGACTGGTTGGATCTTCTTGCAGTTCGAGAGACTCTCAAGAGTCTTTTCCAACACCACAATTCGAAATTTTGGCATAGAGTCTGTATGCTAATTTCTCCAGCTAGCCAAACAATGTTATTTACAGAACTCCACCCACCCCACCCCCTCCAATCTGCATCCAGGATCCAGTCTAGGATCATCCATAGCCTCTGCTTGCCATTGGTTTCTTTAGTTTCTCCTACTCTGGAGCAGTCCCTTAGTCTTTCATTCCTCTTTCTGGATATGAACAATGAAGAATACAGGTGAGTTGTTTTGTATAATCTGCCTNCAGCTTCAGCATCAGTCCTTCCAGTGAATATTCAGGACTGATTTCCTTGAGGATGGACTGGTTGGATCTTCTTGCAGTTCGAGAGACTCTCAAGAGTCTTTTCCAACACCACAATTCGAAATTTTGGCATAGAGTCTGTATGCTAATTTCTCCAGCTAGCCAAACAATGTTATTTACAGAACTCCACCCACCCCACTCCCTCCAATCTGCATCCAGGATCCAGTCTAGGATCATCCATAGCCTCTGCTTGCCATTGGTTTCTTTAGTTTCTCCTACTCTGGAGCAGTCCCTTAGTCTTTCATTCCTCTTTCTGGATATGAACAATGAAGAATACAGGTGAGTTGTTTTGTATAATCTGCCTTAATATAGGAAAAATAACAATAATAATGATAATTCTCATTGACTGTGATACCAAGTATTTTATCAATTCAATCTCTATCTTCTCCAGGAAAAGCTAGAATTACATTTATAAGAGAAGAAAAAGTTTTAACTGTTAAACCTTGAAAGTATGTAAAATGAGCATTATTCTTTAACAGATGGTTCAGAGAGGCTCCACTGGTGAATAAGTTTATTTAAATAAATTTGCATGGCAATAGGGACTTTCCTGATGGTCCAGTGGCTAAGACTCCACTCCCAATGCTCTGGTCCTGGTTTGACCCCTGATCAGGGCTTCCTAGGTGGTGCAGTGGTAAAGAATCTGTTTGCCAATGCAGGAGGCCTGGGTTCAATCCCTGGGTCAGAAAGATCCTCTGGAGGAGGAAATGGCAACCTATTCCAGTATCCTTGCCTGGGAAAATCCCATGGACAGAGGAGCCTGGCAGGTTACAGTCCATGGGGTAGCAAAGAGTTCAACACAACTGAGCTCAGCACAGTAAAATAGCATATGAGATGGTGAACTAGATCCCACATGCCACAACTAAGAGTTTGCATGCCTCATCAAAGTTCAAAGACCCTGCATGACACGACCAAGGCCTGGTGCAGCCAGATGAACAAATTAATTTTTTTTAATTTACATGGTAATATCAGGTTTAAACTAGACAAAAAGATAACCAATGACTATAATAATTCAGCACTGAAACATATTACTAAGGGAATCTCTAGTGATCTCTAAATGTTGAGGTTTCTTTTCTTTTAATTGAATCAATTTTAATTATCTTACTTTTAAAAATAGTGTAAATATTTCCTTACCTGATATGTGTAAGAAATGTTTATGGAAAAGAAAGATATCACATTATAACTTAAGATATCTTTCAGAATATGGATTCTTAAAAAGAACCTTAGAGATCACCCAATTCAGCTTCTTGTTTTACAGAAAAGGAGACTAAAACCCAAAACTATATCCAACAGAAATAATCAGACAAGGGCACGTGGGTGTCTTACAAGGATATGCATCCAGCACTGTTTAGAATAAGGAGAATGCTGGGAAGGAAATGATCTCAGTGTCTATCAATGAGGAGTTGTTTTTTAAAAATTATTTTGTCAATACATTAGATTCTTTGTAGCTATTAAATAATAATGCAAATATATAGTTGATGAAAGATGCCCATCATATATGAAATGGAAAAGCAAACTCTAAAATAGTATGTTTAGTATATTTCCATTTTTATAAAAGTAAATGTATGTGTGTGTTTTCAACTCTCTCTTTCTGAGAGAGTTGAAAATGTCTGGAAATAAATATACCAGAATATCACTAGTGATGGCCTCTAAGGAACACTAGAATTGACTTCAACTGACTTTTTCATATTTAGTAAAGTGTGACTATTTGTAAAATAAAGTTATTTCCATTGCAAGAAGAAGCAAATATCTTTTTTTTATTTTCACTTTTATTAGTGAATATTCATCACCAACAAAAGTGTGTTGAACAATGTACAAAATTCTTACTGGAGGCATTATTCTTAATGTCCAAGATCAGAAAAGATAGCAGGGAAGAAAGTCACACCAACACTATATTTGAAAATGGAATTATGTCATTAGGGTTAGACTCTGAAGAGAAAACAGAATGTGTCTGTATCAATTGAGAAATGACATGCCATTTGGAAATTTTGGATGGATGGATGGACTTCAACATGTATAAATGTGCATGGAATATCATTCCATAAAGAACTAGAGGTCAGTGGAAGGACAGATGGACTGCTAGATTTGATCCTAGGCTTTCAGACTTTAGTATTTATAGCTAACTTTACAGTCACTCACCCTGCTTATTTAACTTGTATGCAGAGTACATCAGGAGAAATGCTGGGCTGGATGAAGTACAAGCTGGAATCAAGATTACAGGAAGAAATATCAATAACCTCAGATATGCAGATGACATCACCCTTATGGCAGAAAGCGAAGAAGAACTAAAGCACCTCTTAATAAAAATGAAAGAGGAGAGTGAAAAAGTTGGCNTGGGCTGGATGAAGCACAAGCTGGAATCAAGATCGTCAGGAGAAATATCAATAACCTCATATATGCTGATGACACCACCCTTATGGCAGAAAGCAAAGAAGAACTAAAGAGTCTCTTGATGAAAGTGAAAGAGGAGAGTAAAAAAGTTGTGTTAAAACTCAACATTCAGAAAACTAAGATCACGGCATCTGGTCCCATCACTAAACAGTGGAAACAGTGACAGACTTTTTTTTTTTTTGGTCTCCGAAATCACTGCAGATGGTGACTGCAACCATGAAATTAAAAGACACATGCTCCTTGGAAGAAAAGTTATGACCAACCTAGACAGCATATTAAAAAGCAGAGACATTACTTTGCCAACAAAGGTCCATCTAGTCAAAGCAATGGTTTTTCCAGTAGTCATGTATGGATGTGAGAGCTGGACTATAAAGAAAGCTGAGCACCAAAGAATTGATGCTTTTGAACTGTGGTATTGGAGAAGATTCTTGAGAGTCCCTTGGACAGCAAGTAGATCCAACCAGTCCATCCTAAAGAAAGTCAGTCTTGAATATTCATTGGAGGGATGATGCTGAAGCTAAAACTCCAATACTTTGGCCACCTGATGGGAAGAATTGACTCATTGGAAAAGACCCTGATACTGGGAAAGATTGAAGGCAGGAGGAGAAGGCGTTGGACAGAGGATGAGATGGTTGGATGGCATCACTGACTCAATGGACACAAGTTTGAGTAAGCTCTGGGAGTTGGTGATGGATAGAGAGGCCTGACGTGCTGCAGTCCATGGGGTCACAAGAAGTTGGACATGACTGAACTGAACTGAGCCAGTGAAACATAGCAAAAGAGATACTATTAATATTTGATTTCAGAAGCTGAGTCCTAAACACCTGGTAACCTGTCTTGTGTTCTTAGAAAGGTTGCTCTGGGAGGAGTCAGCTGCCATGTCTGGAGTCTGAATGCTCTAGATCCCCATACTGAGAGGACGCTCCAGCTAGCCACGTGGAGAAGCTGCACAGATAGCGAGAGAGATGTCCAGCCACCCCCAGCTGCTGTGGGCATCTAAGCTGGAGTCTAGTGGTGAGTGAAGATGCTGTCTTAGACATCCAACCCACCTGGACCTTCATGTGACTCCAGCCATCCAACTTTACACCATGAGACCCCAAGCAACAACTGCCCAGATGAGTTCACTCAGTTGTAAGAGGTAAGGATAGACAGTTGTTATATGACACTAAATTTGGGGATGGTATGTTACCCAGAAATGGATAAATAGAACACCATGAACAGGGATGGAACAGGCATTTGGTGCTGTCCTTACCAATGTAGTCTCTTTAAATGCATATATCCACTCTGGGTAGCATGATCCCATCGGGGTATCTCACCCCAACCCCTAAAAAGATCAAACTTTTGCCCTGGGCATCTAGCCCATAACACCCACGGTGGGATCAGAATCCAGCAGCACTGACTTCAGAGCCTGTTTACTCTATTTTTCTTCTGCTGTCTCCAATCAGTCCTTGACATGTCTATATCTGTGGCCAGTGTGTTTTTAAAACTTCAGTTGTCAAATCTATAAAAACGAATTGAACTCCCACTTTGCCTTGCATTCCCTAGTGTTCGTCGCTCGGTTGTGTCCGACTCTTTGTGATCCCATGGACTGTAGCCCACCAGGCTCCTCTGTCCATGAGATTCTGCAGGCAAGAATACTGGAGTGGGTTGCCGTTTCCTTCTCCAGGGGCTCTTCCCTGTAAAATATCTCTTATTAAAACTCCTCTCACCAAAAGCCCGCACTGATCATTAAGAGCTTTGGAAGGAAAGCAAAAATAAATGGGTAAGTTGTCTATGAATTCTGATTACTGCAAACTTTTGAGAAAGAGGGGATTTAGCTTCTGTGGACAATGTTGGTATATAATTACACTGTGTTTCTTAGAGAAAAAAATGAACAGAAAAAAATCTAAGTTGTTTTTGTACTTTTTTCAGAGTTGATGGGGAAAAACAGAGTTCGCTGGGTCTGAGAGAGCTGGGCAGTGTACTGCAGATGTCATCTTTTTGCACTGTTGGTGTTCCGGGTTGGAATGTTCATTTCCCTGCCTGCCGCCCACATCTAATGACTCTCCAAGACCTGGAATCATGTGTTCCCTTTTGTGACAGAGAAATACAACCCAGCACTGCAGCACCCACTCCTACCTACTCTCAGGGCACCTTCCTTTAGTCTCCCCAAGCCCTGTGTACCATCCTGGGCCCTCTTCACCTACTGCCCTGCCCTCTACCAGCCCCTCCCATTGCCGTGCTTGGCCACCCACACTACTGAGCCTCTTAGAATCAGACTCTCCATGCCATCTACTAGTTCAGAGAGATTGAGAAACAGGAAAAAGAAATCCACGAAGCCAAGGGTGTAAAGTGGGATGGAGAACATACTTGGCAAGGGTATCAAAATCGAGGAGGAAACTCAGCAGCGGAGGCAGATTTCCTTCGCTGCACTCTGACAGTATGGGAGGCTTGGTACACACAGGGCCACATCCTCCCCTCTGACCCCTGAGTCAAACTGCCATCCCTCTCTTAAGGTTTCTGCTCCAGATCAAATGCCCGGCTCCTAGCTCTCCATGTGTGGGTCTTCTAGAATATGGGCTCAGCCAGGCCAGGTGTATTCCTGGATCATTGTCAACAGCACCCCACTCACACCAACAACAACATATAGTGCTGTGGGGGAGGGTAAGCACTGAAAGTATACATGAATTAGATTAAAACAGTCTCCACCCTACGTATTCCATCAGCGCCTGCTTCAGGATCCTCAAGTCACTTACTGTGTGTATAAGTATACCACAGCAGTGATGGGTATAAAAGGGAAAGAACTGCCACTGAGTGGGGGAGTGTTGCCCAAGGAGAGAGTGACAGCTCCATTTTACAGGTGAAAAAACTGAGGCTGAGTGGTAAACACCCAAACATATAGTGAAATGAAGCAACAGATCAAATCACTAAAAAAAAAAATCCACTCCTTTCCCACCAGCTTTAAGAATCCATGACAAGACCTACGTGCCAGGGTAAATCATGCCTGTTCCTCTGAAAGGGGATCGCTCATTTCTACTTTTTGGTATAACAACACCACAGGGAATCTGAGATATTTTGGTATGGAACTGAGTAATACGAACTGCGATTAAATATATTATTGTTGAATAAATAAAATATCAGCTTTTTGAAATTTTTATTGGGCAGAGAATTCAAGCAAAGGCCATACCCTTTCCTGTTGGTCTAGGAATGCCAAGCTGTGCTGCGGATGCTGCTTTCTGTGCTTGCTCTTCAGGCAGGAGAAGGGGCAGAGGAAGCTGGGGCTGGCTGTCTGTAGATGGGGGCTCCTTCCTTGTACGGGGGTCACATGTTCCAGACGTTGTGGAAGGGATGAATAAACCAAAACAATACTCAGCACTGGGTGTTTTTCTTTCCTGTTATCACCCAAGTTCCTAAGCCACATGATGAAGCATATTCTGTAAGATAGACAGGTTTGCAGATTATGATTTAAAAAAAAAAAAATGAGGGAAGAAGTAAGCTATTAAATGTGAGGGGGCAGGACTTAAAATCCAGGCTTTGCCTCTTCCAAGCTAATTTGACTTTGGCAAGAACTCTTTGAGCCTCAGTTTCTTCATTATAAAATGGGAATATCAATAACTTTTGTGGGATTATTGATTATTGTAAAGAATAGTGAGAATAAATACCTCACTTAGAATAGACACTTGATAATTAGTAGCTGCAGTTGCAAAAAGACATGTTATGCTTTTTCAATTGTGTATGATTAAATCGCTTTACCTTTTATTATATATTTGCTATTTACAGAGCTCTGTGGTAGGTGGATCGGAGAAGGCAATGGCACCCCACTCCAGTACTCTTGCCTGGAAAATCCCATGGATGGAGGAGCCTGGTAGGCTGCAGTCCATGGGGTCACTAAGAGTCGGACACGACTGAGAGACTTCACTTTCACTTTTCACTTTCATGCACTGGAGAAGGAAATGGCGACCCACTCCAGTGTTCTTGCCTGGAGAATCTCAGGGACAGGGGAGCCTGGTGGGCTGCCGTCTCTGGGGTCGCTAAGAGTCGGACACGACTGAGAGACGTCACTTTCACTTTTCACTTTCATGCATTGGAGAAGGAAATGGCACCCCACTCCAGTGTTCTTGCCTGGAGAATCCCAGGGACGGGGGAGCCTGGTGGGCTGCGTCTCTGGGGTCGCACAGAGTCGGACACGACTGAAGCGCTGCAGCAGCAGCAGCATGGTAGGTGGATAACTTTCATATACTTGTTGTTGTTCAGTTGCTAAACTATGTCCGCTTCTTTGCAACTCCACGGACCGCAGCACACCAGGCTTCCCTGTCCTTCACTGTCTCCTGGAGTATGCCCAAACTTATGTCCACTGAGTCGGTGATGCCATCCAACCATCTCATTCTCTGTTGCCCCCTTCTCCTCTTTCCCTCAAACTTTGCCAGCATCAGGGTTTTTCCCCACTGTCTGTTCTTCGAATCAGGTGGCCAATGTCCCGGAGCTTTGGCTTAAGCCTCAGTCCTTCCAATGAATATTCAGGGTTGATTTCCTTTAGAATTGACTGGTTTGATCTTCTTACTGTCCAAGGGACTCTAAAGAGTCTTCTCTCGCACCATAATTCAAACACATCACTTCTTCGGCACTCAGCCTTCTTTATGGTCCAACTCTCACATCTGTATGGGACTATATTTGCATATATTAATACATACTCATGGAATATATAATTAATATTCATCATAAGCATTTTCCACTCCATTCCTTTTCAGATGAGGAAACTGAATTCTCAGAGAAGTTCAGGGACCCCCTTAGAGTTCAAAAGCTCAGCTTGGACCTCTGCTTCCATAAGACGTTAAGGGCTGCCAGCTGCCCACAGCTCAGGGCTCCCTGCAAACACCATGGCTGGCTACTTGCTGCTTGTGCAGGAAGATGCCCAACGTCTGGCTGTAATTACAAGGAAACATCCATAAAGAGTTCCTGGGCTCCAAACGGATTTGACACAGTGGCCCTTTAAATCAAACTTTTAACACGATTATCTTGATTTCTCTTTGGTAGTTTTTCTAAGTAAGCCATGCCTTTAGAGGCACCTAATACAAAGTGACAACCTTCGCCGTTTTCCAAAGCACCGATGGACTGGTGTAGGGAGGGCCCATTGTCACCATGGCAATTACCGCACAATACCTGACGGCCAATGGACAGTCAGGAGGCGCAGGCAGCAGCTGAATCCGGCATTGTCCAGGCCCGATAAAAAGATTAGAAGCCCTGAAAGGCCGGGGAGCAGGATCTCACAGCCCTTTCGCTGGGCCCTGAAAGGCCCATTGTGCTGTCACCATAAATTCTGGGTTCCCCGGGCACTTGACAACTGAAGCCAGGGACAATAGAATTCTTGTGTCCAACAAAACACTCCTTGTCCAGTGTCAGCCTTATCAGCCGCATTTACAAATGTCTTTCGTTGTACCCAAATAATTCCCTATTAGAAGGGCTATTGGGAGCAGAACTAAATAAATATTCACAGCCTTTGTAATATCTTTGGGAAATGAATAAACAAACCGTCTCCTAGCATATGAGCAAACCTCCTGCTACTCTACATTTTATCCCTATTTCTTGCCCAAATGATGGAGTTTCTCTTTCTACCCTTTACCATATTAACAATTGCAATAGAGGATGCTCCAGTGTTACTTGTACCCACTACATAGCCCCGATATATATAGCCTTGGTGCCTCTACATGCATTTTTCTTTTAATTAATCTTCCCGACAGCACTGGGCAGGGCTTGTTTTATTCTGCTCCTACCTCCTAAAAGAGAAAGGAATCAAACCTCAGAGAAGTTAAATAACTTGCCCAAGATAACAAAGCTAAATAGCAGTAGAATAAGAATTCAAAACCACATTTCCCATGCTCCCAAGGATCTGCCTTCCCACTTTGCCATGATTTCTCTACTGAATAAAAAAGGAATACAATGTCAGAGAAAGAGGAAAAGCTAAACACATCCACTATAAAAGTCACATCATACATGAGTCTATTGTTATAGAACCTGGGAGCACTTAGAAAGAAAATGAAAAGCCTTTCTCCAAGAGAGTATATACATATATATTTTCCCCTAAAATAGCAGCAATTTTACTTTTTAAGTTTTGTGGGGCCATGGTGAAGAGGAGATGGAAAGCAAATAAAAATAAATATAATCTAGCTTTAGGAGAATCTTGGGGATGTCCATCAGCTCAACTGGAAAAGTTGTAGAAAGAATTGCTGGGGGTAAACAAAGCAAGCAGGGCACATGTGATCACACGTGTTCTGTTCCAGAACAATATTTGCTCCTTCCTCTGAAGTTTATTTAGCTCATCTCCTTGTCATGAATGAAGAAATATCTCAACATTTGACAGTAATGTACATGACAAAACAGAAACTTCCTTGGACAGCAATCTTAATGTTGTATTTTTGGTTGCACTGGGTCTTCATTGCTGCTTGGCGGGCTTTCTCTCATTGTGGCAAGTGGGGGCTGCTCTCCCGCTGTGGTTCCTAGGCTTCTCGTGGTGGTAGCTTCTCTTGTGCAGTGCAGGCTCTAGGGCGGGTGTGCCTCATTAACTGTGGTTCCCAGGCTCTAAGCGCGGCCTCAGGAGTTGTGGTGCACGAGTTTACTTGCCTTAAGGCATGGGGATCTTCCCAGACCGGGGATCGAACCCGTGTCCCCTCCACTGGCAGGTGGTTCTTAACCACTGAACCACTAGGGAAGCCTGAACAGCAATCTTTACGAAATGATTTTGAGAATATTTAAACTGTAAATGGTTCCCCACCAGGTGACGAAACATCCACACTGCTCAACACAGCTGACACGATTCTCCCTGGTCTGTCCCAGCTTCACCTCCTGCCCAGGTAAGGCCTGCTGCTCCCGGCAGGCTATGCACCTCCATTCCTCCCCACACACACTGTTCCCTCAGCTGAATTCCCCTCCCATTCATTGCTGGTATAACTGTGGTGGAACCTTCCCTGCTGCCTGTTGTGGACTCGGGCGTCAAGATTCCCTCAGTATACCCTGTTGCGTCCTGATTTCTCCAACAGGTGGAGGGGCAGAGTTCTTTGTTATTATGGCTGCCTGCCCCTTCCAACATTGCATCCAAGAAAGCTTTGAGATCCTAGTAGACAGAAATCAAGTCTTAATGCTCATTTTCTGTCTGTCCTGGGTCAGCCTGCTAACCCTCTAAAGGGCTTGGCCTACGGGAGAAATGCAGAAATGGTAGAGGTGAAATCGAGAACCACCATAAAAGTGTTTATTTTTTTAAATTTTAGACCACTGAAAACCTATTGCTTTTTTACCTGCTTGATGTCAAATGGCAGGTAAAATTCATAATCTTTTTAAGGACTATAATAAGACACTCCCTTGGCCCAAATTACTCAGCCTTGATAAAAGCTTTGTGGAGCTGTTCAGTTTGTTTTTCTAAAATAGTTAAGATCAGTAAAATGGACTATCATTTTGTAAGCAGTTGGCTATTAACAAGACTGGGTAACCAATAGGTACTTCCTTAGTGACTGACAGTAAATCCATGTGTTTGTACAAGTACTGAGTTTGAAAGAGTGTGATCAATACTTCCCAAATACTTCTGATGCCAAGTGAAGCATTTAATCATCTCTGAGGACTCGAGGGTGTGGTTACAGTCACATACATATGATGCTAACTCTTCCAGCTCTCCTGCACACCCTGGAGCTGGGTGGCACACAGACACACCTTAATCCAAACAGCTAAGATGATTTCTAACATTTACTGAGAGTTCACAATGTGCCAGGTCCTGGGCTGTCATGTAGAATTTAATCCCATAACCATCCTATACATCAGTTGCTATTTTATTTCATAACCAGGAATCGAGACACAGAAAGGCTGAATAAAGTTGCCCCTTATTCAAAAAGTCACGAAATAACAAAGCCATGATTTGGACACAAGCAGTTTGAACCTATGGCAATCCATCCAACCAGGACATTCAACTATTCTCTTCAGACATAAATTAGTGCACCAATTTAGGGAAATAATGCAGTGATTGAAAAAAAAAAAAAAGATCAAGGACTACTCCATCACCTTACTAGGCTGCTGAAGTATCCCTGTCTCTTATACACATCTAGATGTGTATAAGAGACAGGTGCACCCCANGACATAAATTAGTGCACCAATTTAGGGAAATAATGCAGTGATTGAAAAAAAAAAAAAAGATCAAGGACTACTCCATCACCTTACTAGGCTGCTGAAGTATCCAGAGAGAGAGAGAGAGAGAGAGAGAGAGAGAGAACAGACATTGATGAGGCACCACCCCCCAGTGAAATGATGAATAGCAAAGACCTCTGACCGTGACCCGAGGCCCGAAACAGGAGTGTCATCAAATCTGAGCAGCCTCCACACAGCCAGGAAAGCCACTTACTTGCAAACGTCTATGTTTACAAAGATGGTCTTTACACACACACACACACGTGCGTGCGCACGTGCCCACACACACTCTCTGAGAGTTTTTGCTATGTGCTAGAAACAGTCACAGTCTCAGACCTCTCTTAGGAAGGAGAGCAAACCGCACTGGCCACAGCAATATGGCTGATGTATGATGTAGCAGGAGAGGGCTCTCTCTTGAGGAGAGGGCTTCTCAAAAGTAAATAGGACTGTCCTTCTGCAATTTAAATTAAGAAAAAGAAAATGCCATTTTGTTATTTATCTCTTCTTAGACACTTACTCTGAAGATACAAGCTGTACAAATTCAAAGTGTCGACAAGCTCCGCAAGGTCGGGAAGCATGAATGGTTTCTTCTTTATTGTAAGTCAGGTGGACAGAAACACAAACTAATGCTCCCAAATAACTTCTGAACAAATGACCAAAAATAAATAAAGAAGTGAGTCCCTAACACCAAAGTCCCACCTGTGCACAGGTGCAAAGAAGGCCCACTGTGGGTGGTGACTTGGAGTTTTTCTTCAGGAATCAATATGGATTTGGCCACAGAGGCTATGTGAGCCAGCAAGCTAGTCTAGTGGGGACTCTGCATCCTTATCACACCTCACTAAGTATGCTGGATTCATTCAGGGTCGGCAGGGGAAGTGGGCCATTAAAAGGTTTCAGCTATATTTTGCTGCATTTTATTGGTAGAATAATATTCTCCACTGTGTGCATCAATTTTGAGATTCTTAAAGAATGGCATGCCAATATCAAGAATCTAATATCCTCATAAGAAGCATTTTCTGGGCTGTTCCCCCTGGACTTCCCTCCCAGGCAGAAGTACACACACACACACACACACACACACCATCGTCCATTTCTTTCTTTTCATCTTTAAAAAGAAATTCTTCAAATAACAAGTGAAGTCCATTTTTACCAATTTCAGTGGTAAGAACTGAAACTGAAGATAAAATGGCATTGATCACAGTTGCGTAGAGTTGTGTCATCTTATTAGACTGAACTTAGATCATTAACGTGGAAGTGACAGGCAAATGGCCTTTCTGTACTCAAATCAGAGGCTCTGTGAGGTCTTCCACTGTGCTGGGCCTGTGCTAAGTCACTTCCGTTGTGTCTGAGTCTTTGTGATCCCATGGATCATAATCTGTCAGGCTCCTCTGTCCACGGGATTCTGCAAGCAAGAACACTGGAGTAGATGGCCACGCCCTCCTCCAGGGGATCTTTCCAACCCAGGGATCAAACCCATACCCCTTGTGTCTGCTGCATTGGCAGGCTGGTTCTTCATCACTATCGCCACCTGGGAAGCCCCTGCCACAGAAAATCAGGCTGCATTTTGAAACAAGGTTTCCTTATGCTTTCTGGGCTTTGATATCTTTAGTTATCTGATACCGTAAGTGTGTAAGTTATACACACACACACTATGAACATGCTGATTTCTTACTTAAAATATTTAAACCACATTCCATATCCAGCAACTTATACAATAAATTTTGACCTGGGGCACTGGACTGGACTTGATGGTCAATAAGGTTCTTTCTTGTTCTGAGTCTACAAAATTCTGCAATTGAAGCAATCAGTTCCCCAGCTAAAAGCAGCCCAGCTTCCTTCTAACAAAGCTCTGACCACAGTTGGGAAAACACTGAGCTAGAAGATCTCGGGAGAAGGCAGTGGCACCCCACTCCAGTACTCTTGCCTGGAAAATCCCATGGGCGGAGGAGCCTGGTGGGCTGCAGTCCATGGGGTCGCTAACAGTCAGACAGACTGAGCGACTTCACTTTCACTTTTCTCTTTCATGCATTGGAGAAGGAAATGGCAACCCACTCCAGTGTTCTTGCCTAGAGAATCCCAGGGATGGGGAAGCCTGGTGGGCTGCCGTCTATGGGGTCACACAGAGTCGGACACGACTGAAGTGACTTAGCAGCAGCAGCAGAAGATCTCGAGGCTCTTTCCCTCCCTGACAGTCACTCTGGGTCTGTGGGGCACACCTGATACCAGAATGAAACCATCTTTAAAAGGACACTGCATATGCAGGAGACCATGAGGGCAAACAAAGTCTTCCTTTAGCTCTCGGGGAGACATGTAAACACAGCCAGATTTCACAGCCCCTGACAAGATGGTCTGATTACCTCAGGGAGAGCCAGGAACCAGACCAAGTGGGCGTGTCACCCAGCAAGCAGCAAGAGGGCAGGGGGGCCATGCTGTGGATTAGACAGACCCTGGCAGGAAGCACAGCCCCTGCTGGGGTAGGAAATAGCAGTCCTGCCTGTTCCCATTTGGGACTTGACTCCTCACCAGCTCCATGACTCAGGACTGTTTCCTTACCTGTAAAACAGGCATCACAACACCCTTCGGAACCTCTGGTGGTGAGGACAAATGAGTTAATACATGCAAAGTACACTTTTATTTTCTGGCACAAATTAATTGTTCAGTAAATGTTAGTCCACATCATCATGATCAAAATTCTATCACATTTCTGTTACACCGACTCTATGTAAAGATGAACAATTAGTGCAATGCCTGACACACTAGGGGCCCAGCAAATTACTGTTATTATTATTGCCATTAAATGACAATGAATCAGGAAGTGAAGTACCTTTTCAATTATCTTTCAGTCCTGATCTCAGCAAAAGCAGTGTCTCCACTCGTGGTGATCCCTGAACAAATCTCTCTTTTAACTGAGAAGGTAGTCTCAGGTTCAGAGTAGACTTGACTATGTTGTTTCCTTTTTACTTTATTTATTTGAGGGCTACCTTCTACTTAGGAGGGCTTCCCAGGTGGTGATCATGGTAAAGAACCTGCCTGCCAATGCAGGAGACAAGAGACATGGGTTCAACCCCTGGGTTGGGAAGATTTCCCCTGGAAGACGGCGTGGCAACCCACTCCAGTATTCTTGCGCGGAGAATCCCCTGGCGGGCTACCGTCCATAGGGTCACAAAGAATTGAACATGAGTGAAGCAACCTAGCACTCAGCATTTCTGTTTAGGATGGAGGCTTCCCTGGTGGCTCAGATAGTAAAGAATCTGCAATGCAGGGGACCCAGGTTTAATCACTGGGTCAGAAAGATCCCCTGGAGAAGGGCATAGCAACCCACTGCAGTACTTTTGCCTGCAGAATCCTATGGACAGAGGAGCCTGGTGGGCTATAGTCCATGGGATCCCAAAGAGTGGGACAGGGCGGAGCATCTAACACTTTCTATTCATGATGAGATACTAGTTTGCCATTGATGGTAAATGGTATAATTTTCTTTAAAAATATTGAAGGAAAGCAGAATGAGCCAAAAGAAAATATGAAGTAAAGAACAATGAGGGTGGTACTCAGATGTTGTGAAGCCCAGCATGAATGACTGACTGAAACTGGGTGGGAGGGGGCCCTAGAAGGAGAGACCGATGCCCGGAGTGGGAGGTGGTAAGGCGCAGGGCCCACAGAGACCCTGCCCCTGGCATCCCATGGTTTCTCTGCAGGAGCCTCAGGGCGTCAGATCCCAGGCATGAGGGGACTACAAGGAACACGCATGGCTCCCTTCCAAGGGTGGAGATAGAATGACAAGGAAGAGACAAACCTCAGTCCCTACCTGGGGGTGGAGGCAAGAGCCAGAGTCCAGAATGCTCCAGGAAGGCAGGTCTTCCTGGAGAAGGAGCTAGGTTGTAAACCCACTGGACACAGAATCTACCCTGCCTCTCTCTAGAATTCATGTCTCACATCTTATGCACGTCCTATTTTATCCCAAAGGGGATCTAAGGCTGCCTGCAAGGAGGCCTACAGCAGGGAGAACATATAGTATTGATCACACGATAAAAGCGAGAAGAGGGGAAATGGCAGCATAGAATAATCTGAACGGAGGTTCACAGGCAGAGCTCTGGCTAAGAAGTCACACACTCTCCCAGGCTGCACCACACATGGGGACGGGAAACATGCTCAGGTGCAGGGCCACGTGCCCACGAAAGGAGAGCCGGCCCTCAGATCACAGTCATTCCAGATACTGAGGCCAGACAGTTATTTATCCCATTGGTCCTCACATGGATGACCCTGCCTCAGGCAACGAGCAATATCCTGAGAGTAAACTTAACGGAGATGGAATTGTTTGGCAGCTTAGAGCAGCGCGGGTGTGTGGAGGACGCGCAGTCTCTAGCAGGTGAGGGAAGGAAGGGGTTGTGGGAGGATGCCGGCAGCATCTCTCTCCCTGGAGGATGTGAAGGCCTGTCCATCCTCCACAGGCTGGTATACGCCGACTCTACGCCGTGAGTCAGCTTCTGCTGCTCCTGGTTTCAAAGAATGGAAGTCCTCCTTGGGTTGGCCTCTTCTGGCTTTTGCAAGCAAGATGGCTTTCTTCTAGGGCCTGTGCTTACATGGCTCACCACATGAATTAGAAAATGGAAAAATGTACCACAGAGAGGCTGAGTTAATGCACCCCAGCCCCTTAACTTATAGGACTTCAAACCCTGGCAATCTTTCATTCTCACCCCACCCTGACCCCCATGAGTGAGCTCAGCCAACTTTCAGCCTCACCAGGGGCAGCTCCTTCCAGGAACTGATGGTTTTTGGCCCCACCTACCATATGGTCTCACTCTTCTCTACCTTTGATCCCGCTTTCATCTCACACAGAATGCATTAAACTCTTTTCATCTTTTTCAACTTCTCCTTGTCCTCCAAGGCTCTAACAAAATGATGACCTCATGATAATTCACCTTCCTTTCCCACCTCTACACACATACACACACACACACACACACACACCAGCTCCTTAGGGCATCATCACTACCCGAACCTGAACCCCAGTGCTTCTTGAGCATCTACTATGTGTCAGATCCTGCTCAGGACACTAGAGTCCAAACATCAGGGCTGCTATCTCTGCAGAGCTTACATTCAGTGGCAGAGTTAGGAAGCGAGCAGAAAAAATAAACAGCAAACAATGAATGATGAGTGATACAGAAAATGTTAAATGGTTAATGAAACAGAATGAATCACGTCTTTTTCTTGGGACCCCTTTAAATCAACGGTGATGCTCAACCAGTATTTGATGGAATGAGAGCAATATCAAGGGCCTCTCAGGTGCTGCTGGTGGTAAAGGACCCGCCTGCCATGCAGGAGACATAAGCGATCCCTGGGTTGGGAAGATTCCCTGCAGGAGGGCGTGACCACCCACCCCAGTATTCTTGCCTGGAGAATCCCATGGACAGAGAATCCTGGTGGGCTACAGTCCATTAGGTAGCAAAGAGCCAGACACAACTGAAATGACTTAGCGCACAGGCACGAGGCAATATCTACTGCTCACAATCTTATCAGCCATTCTGGCCTTACACCCTAGGGTACCTCGTTGTTTTAGGGAACCATTACATTCACCTGCCACGCCCCCCATCCCTGTGAACTTACAGAGAGCAGAAGTTCTGCATCACTCATAGCTCCTGTAGCACCCTCTGTGTAATTATCTGCATTTGTTACAAACTTTAAGCACAGAGACACAGACTTGAAGGTTGAAGGTCATCACAAATCTCAGGATGTTAACAGCCAACTGTAAACTCAGTGGTGATCTAATCCAGCGATTCTACTAACTGTTTAGCAGAGACTAGGAAATTCCCAGATTCCCCAGAGGCTACTGCAAGGGCTGTGGTGGGTGAGGGCAGAGTGCGTGGGTGGGTGGGGTTCTGGGACCCCCACATCTTCCTCTTCTCTGTTTAATCCACAGGAGCTCTGTTTTGTCCATTTTATACATAGCAGTGGCGAGAGTAAGGGTTTTTTTTTTAAATTAATTTATCTATTTTAATTGAAGGCTAATTATTTTACAATATTGTGGTGGTTTTTACCATACCTTGACATGAATCAGCTATGGGTATACAAGAGAGTAAGGTTTTATTCACAAAAACCTGCAGGAAATTCACAGAATCACAAGAGGGAAAATAGTAAATTATTTCTATCTGTATGCTCATTAGAGCATACAACAGACAGATGACTAGGCAGCCAGAGAGAACATATATGTGAACAGGTTAAATATTACATGGGACGCAGGGGGTACAGGCAGGAAGAGGAAAGAGGTGGGCATCACGACAGTAATGGGCGTGCATTCAAGGGAGGCAGACCTCCTTCTAGCCCCACAGTCCCCTCACTACAAGGCTTTCTTCTCTCCAGCTCTCACCGTCATTCTTCCTTTCACCTATTCAATAATAACGTGTACAGTAGTTCTATGTGCCAGTCTTCCTGCAGAGATAAACACATAGAATTGAGGACCAAGTTAAGGTGGGACAGAAAGGAACGGGGAGGGAGGGAGGGTGGAAGGAAAGAAGGAAGGAAAGGTGGATGGGTATGATAACTGCAAGGTGAGTGGGGGTCCTGACATTTCCTGCCCTCCCTCTCATCCCCCAGGCACCCATGGCTTATCCAAAGCAAACGCCGAGTTACAGAGGAGGCGGGAGGGCGAGAAGAAGGAAGAGAGCTCCCAAAATAAGATGGGACGAAAAGAAAGGAGAAATGGCAGCTGACTTGGACCTACTAGACTGTCTATTTTTAGTGGCCTAAAGAAGATCCTCGCCACGACCCTGCTGGATTACAATGCAAACAGAATTAGCCAAAGCTCTCCCGACCTTCTCTTCCAGGTCAGCTCATCACTAGGTCACTTCTGCAGCCACATCCCCTCAAACCCCAAAACCTCCGACAAGGACGAATTCTAACACGTTTGACCTGAACATGAGTGGATGGATTTATTTCAGCCATTTTCTGCCTTTCTAATTGTTTCTCCTGAAGAAGTTTGGAGACCAGGTTGGCTTTCCTAAGCACTCAGCTTTCACTGTTTATTGCTTTGGTTGTTTTGCCTGCCAGTTAAAATGCTACCCATTTTCAGAAATGAGGGAAATGCTTCTGGCAATTAGGAAGGATGCTTGCTTCTAATGGCATCTTAACATTCTAAATTATTAAAAATAGAGAAAAGGACCCAAAAATTCTGATATTGGCCAGTTCTGGGCTTCTCTGTGCACGTTTCAAGTGTTCCTTTTTTCATTAAGGAAACAGCACTTAAGCTTTAACAAGCTGGCTGATACGGAATAACTGACTTAAAGTACAGGACCTTCTAGGTATGGCAAATCTTTTCTAATCCTATTCTATTTCACCCAGATTCTCAATAATAACTATATCTTTCTGTTCACCTAAAGTCAAAATTGCCTTGTTGTAAAAGGACGATTTTAAAGGAAGACACAGTACACACCCTGCATGAAATTGCAGTCCTTCCCCAAACTGAAATTATGCGAATTGTAATGCAATGTGGAAGAACATGTTGGAATATTTCAACGTGGTTCATCATGAAACAAAATCTTCACTCCAATTACGATGATGTAAAAATATTCTTGAGTACTGGAAAGGAGGAGAAAAATAAGGACAATTTATGAGTCAGAGTGGAGGAACCGTGGGTGGTTTTTCCCCTCTCTTCTCCCTCACTTCTTATATAATGTAAAAAAAAGATATTATCTGTCTTAGACATAAATTTGCAATTTTATAAAGTGTCATTAGGCAACTGGCAGCATCTCTCTTGTATGGGAGATACATGAGGTGGTCACACCCAAAGGGAACCAGGAGTCTGATACTGAGATCGTTCCATCAATTTCCCGTAGATCCAAAAAAAAAAAAAATTCTGCCGAGAGATACCAAAAGAACCAGCCAATTTATTCCAAAATAGAAACAGGAAAATAGTTTAAGATGCTAAATGACTGAATCATCAAAGTGTCCAATTAAATATTGATATCATCAATTTGATTCTAAAGTACCCTTTGGTGTGGGAGGATGCAAGAAGGGAGTTCAGCAAGTACCAAAAATGTAGCATGATTGGATTAGAGGATTATCCCTGGAGCCCCCCCCACCCACTTCACTTCATCCAGTTCCTTCATCCAACACACACCTACTGACCACCTAGGTGGACGTGGGCCTGTGTTGGAGACTGGGGACAGAGGGGCGGACAAACTTAGACCCCACCCTTAATGACCCAATGTCCTCCTCTAATGCTGGCTGCTCTTACCGCCAGCCTGGAGAGAATTACCCAGAAGGCCTCTTGAGACAGCAGATGAGCCAGCGAGAAGGAAATGTGCTGTGATCAACACATCAGGGTTGCTGAGTACATGTCCAGACTCAGGCTGTGTGACCATGGGCAAACCCCTTTGCTACTCTGTTTCCTCATCTAAGCAGGAGGTGGGTGAGCTGAATGTCTTAGGAAGCCTGAAGCTCCATGTATTCTATGAGGCAACAGACTCATCTGTACTTAGGGTTTTCAGAGACCTCAAACTTAACTGCAAACAGAGACTTCAAACGATCATGTATTATATATTTGAAAGTTGCCAAGAGAGTAGATCTTAAAAGTTTTCATCACAAGAACAAAACATGTAACTATGTGAAGCGATCCGTGTTAACTGAGTGTGGTGATCATTTTGCAGTGTATCCATGTATCAAGTCATCATATTGTGCACCTTGGGCTAGGACAGCATTATATTTCAACTATATCTCAGAAAAAGGGGGAGGGAGAACCCTAAACCAGAAACACTAGAATGTGGAGAAAACATAGGGCACTCTCGTGCCCATGAAGGCAAACACCTACCCCGCAGGGAAGAGAAGGAAGGAATTCAGGGTGTTAGTGATTGTAATATCCACGGGAAAGTGTTAGAGCATTGCAATCCTGAGTTCAAATTCTCTGCTTTGTAATTAAATGTGACTTGGAGCGAATGACTCAACTCTGTAGCTCTGTCAGTCCCCTGATGTGAGAAGTGGCGTGTCTAATGGCTATCTCACCGGACTACTCTGAGCAGGAAACGGGCTGGTATACCAAGGAACCTGCTGCCACTCTGGACACTCAGAGGGAGCTCAATCAACTTTACCCCAAGTTAAAATGATGAGCTAATAAGAATAGAACGTGCTGGAAGCTCCCACTAAGAATGATTTGTGTTCCCTTTTCTATTCCCAGCACCTGGCATAGGTCAGCCACAGAGAAGGTGCTGGGTGAATAAATAAACGTTAAGGCTGATTAACTCATACTGATTGGAAACTCTGATTGGCAATTATGTATACACGATTAATTAAAAATGAGAACAGATTGGTTATTACTTTATAACTGCAGTTTGTTGGGGGTGGGGAGTGTCTTTCAAAATGTGAGATAAAACGGTGCTGAAAAGGTCGCAGACCCTGGGATGCACCAACAAGACCGACCTCCCACGTGGCTTCTGAGATCAGCAGAGGCAGACGCCAAAGGCATGAGTCACGGCCCAGCAATGAGGCAACCGGGACCCGCTGGAAGCGTGTGCTGTCCCAGTAACCGTCCCGAATGAGCTCTTCACTCATTGAACACACAGTTCAAAAGGTCCTTTGAGTAACGCCATGGTGCCCTTTGGCAGAAGAGAGACACACAGAGCTGACACTAAGAGCAGAAAATGTGAGCGCCCTTCCTCAGGAGAAAGTGCTCCAAGTAGAAACTGAAAGGAGACGGATGCAGGGAGAACAGCAAGCCTGTTAACAACACCCCGATACACAGCACAGGACTGCTGCCCATTAGCAGAGCACCAGCGCAGCAACGAGGAACATGCCAGCCTGCATTCAGGTAGCTGCACAACACACACACACACACACACACACACACACACACAGACATGAATCCACACACGTGCACCACCCATGCATCCACATGCACAAATACACACCGCAGGAAGTAGAAAGGATTCTAAAGTGAGTGCACTTTGAGTCACAGTGAACCAGCCTTTATGATCCATTTATTATGATGAGCGAGGGCGAACGTAGTGGCTCCCTGTAAGTAGGTCAGGCACCAATTGGTAGTCAACTCCACAGACCCAGGAAGATTTAATGAGCAGGAGACCAAAGACAAAGACAAAGATGGAAGGAGTGCCCCCAGTGCTGTCCCCAGGCACGACAATCTGGCAGCGCGTCCCAGCTCACGCCAGCTCTCTCACCGATGGGCCAGAACAAACTTCCCTAAACTCCTAAAACAGGATCAACAGTTCAGGCTGAGCCTCGGGCCCTGGCTCTGACAGCAGGAGCGCCCAAGCCGGAATTAAAAACCAACCTCAAATCAGCTGGAGGTCGGGACTCTTGTAGCTGGTACAGAAAAAGCGCACATCGTACAGAGCGGTCCGCAGGGGACAGCTGCGAGAGCTCGCGCGTAAATAAAACCCGCACTAGGCTTGTGTCCGCCAGAGCCTGTTCCCGTTGCCGGGATCCCTGTGCCGTCATTCCCGTCCCTCGTCCGGGCCGGTCACTGCGGCCGGCACCTGCACGCGGGCTGCCTAATGGAGAGGCCAGGCGCGTTAAATTCAGTGCCTACTCACTGCACCATCACAGAGGTCACCGCGCAGGCGCTGGCCGCCTGGAGTCTTCCTTGAGAGGCAGGAGCCGGCCGGGACGGTGCCGTCTCCAAGGTACCTGCCCTCCTCGATCCCAAGGCACCTCCCACGGGGACTCCAGAGGCTGCAGGGCTGTGAGAGGGTGCTGCCCAGCTCTGTACTGGGCAGTGGGGAGCGGCGGCCGGCCCGGGCAGCCAGAGAGGCGGCCACGATCCCTGGCACCGCCGGCAGCCTTGTGAATGAACCACTGTGGCGAGACACACACCCACTGCTAATGAGTCCCACACAGACGCCAGCCAGGGAGGCAGGAGCAGGCAAAGACAGGGGTGGGGCAAGGCCACGGGGGCCCACCTGGGCTCGCAGGTGCTCCAGCACAGCAGGGACACTGAAACACGTGTCCTGCCCTCCAAGCAAAAGCACCTCTGCCCTGCCCCACTCCTGGCCTAACTGAAACGAAAATGGCAGCCAAAATTTAGGGACATTTTTGAAAGGCAACTACTATCGTCTATTGCTCTTGTTCCATTGTTTTAAAGAGCATTTTAACATAAAAAATGTAAAAAGGGACAGATTTTCCAGGCTAAGAAGACACTTGGCAATCTGATACTTGAACACTGAAGGAAAAGAAACCTGCATAAATTTGCTTTAGAACTTTGAATACCATGTAAATTCATCCCCCGCCCCCTGCCACTATTTTTTTTGTAGATTTGGTAAGTAGTAAGGAGAGGAAGCTCTGGAGCAAGTTGTCTGGATCTGAATTCAACCCCTGCTAGTTACTACTAACTGGACAACCTCAGACAAGCAGTACCCCTCCATTTCTTCATCTCCAAAGTGGAAATTAAAATGGAACCTCTCTCATAGGGTTCCTGTATAGATGAAATAAGTTCATTCATGTAAAGCATTTAGCATACTGCAAGCCCTACATGAACCTTACCTACTTACTTTGATCGTTATCAGCATCATTAGTATGATCTATGTTCAGGAGTCAAACTGAGCTTGGAATTTAATGTTTGGGTTATAATAGTCCATTCTCTGTGTATAATCACAGTTATAAAAAATCCAATAATATAGAGGTATGCAGACCAAAATAGAAACAACTCAATGCAATTTCACAAGAAATCAAAGCTCCCAGAACTTCCCTAGCCTTTTCTCCCACCCTCTCTCCCAAGGATCCAGAAAGGAGATGGAGGATGTCCAGGTACCTTTAATTTGCTGCTAAGTGCTGCTAAGTCACTTCAGTCGTGTCCGACTCTGTGTGACCCCATAGACGGCAGCCCACCAGGCTCCCCCATCCCTGGGATTCTCCAGGCAAGAACACTGGAGTGGGTTGCCATTTCCTTCTCCAATGCATGAAAGAGAAAAGTGAAAGTGAAGTCGGTCAGTCTGTCTGACTGTTAGCGACCCCATGGACTGCAGCCCACCAGGCTACTCCGTCCATTGGATTTTCCAGGCAAGAGTA
>SJYX01004739.1:41618-68199 GCA_006410675.1 Oreotragus oreotragus
ACATGAATCCACACACGTGCACCACCCATGCATCCACATGCACAAATACACACCGCAGGAAGTAGAAAGGATTCTAAAGTGAGTGCACTTTGAATCACAGTGAACCAGCCTTTATGATCCATTTATTATGATGAGCGAGGGCGAACGTAGTGGCTCCCTGTAAGTAGGTCAGGCACCAATTGGTAGTCAACTCCACAGACCCAGGAAGATTTAATGAGCAGGAGACCAAAGACAAAGACAAAGATGGAAGGAGTGCCCCCAGTGCTGTCCCCAGGCACGACAATCTGGCAGCGGGTCCCAGCTCACGCCAGCTCTCTCACCGATGGGCCAGAACAAACTTCCCTAAACTCCTAAAACAGGATCAACAGTTCAGGCTGAGCCTCGGGCCCTGGCTCTGACAGCAGGAGCGCCCAAGCCGGAATTAAAAACCAACCTCAAATCAGCTGGAGGTCGGGACTCTTGTAGCTGGTACAGAAAAAGCGCACATCGTACAGAGCGGTCCGCAGGGGACAGCTGCGAGAGCTCGCGCGTAAATAAAACCCGCACTAGGCTTGTGTCCGCCAGAGCCTGTTCCCGTTGCCGGGATCCCTGTGCCGTCATTCCCGTCCCTCGTCCGGGCCGGTCACTGCGGCCGGCACCTGCACGCGGGCTGCCTAATGGAGAGGCCAGGCGCGTTAAATTCAGTGCCTACTCACTGCACCATCACAGAGGTCACCGCGCAGGCGCTGGCCGCCTGGAGTCTTCCTTGAGAGGCAGGAGCCGGCCGGGACGGTGCCGTCTCCAAGGTACCTGCCCTCCTCGATCCCAAGGCACCTCCCACGGGGACTCCAGAGGCTGCAGGGCTGTGAGAGGGTGCTGCCCAGCTCTGTACTGGGCAGTGGGGAGCGGCGGCCGGCCCGGGCAGCCAGAGAGGCGGCCACGATCCCTGGCACCGCCGGCAGCCTTGTGAATGAACCACTGTGGCGAGACACACACCCACTGCTAATGAGTCCCACACAGACGCCAGCCAGGGAGGCAGGAGCAGGCAAAGACAGGGGTGGGGCAAGGCCACGGGGGCCCACCTGGGCTCGCAGGTGCTCCAGCACAGCAGGGACACTGAAACACGTGTCCTGCCCTCCAAGCAAAAGCACCTCTGCCCTGCCCCACTCCTGGCCTAACTGAAACGAAAATGGCAGCCAAAATTTAGGGACATTTTTGAAAGGCAACTACTATCGTCTATTGCTCTTGTTTCATTGTTTTAAAGAGCATTTTAACATAAAAAATGTAAAAAGGGACAGATTTTCCAGGCTAAGAAGACACTTGGCAATCTGATACTTGAACACTGAAGGAAAAGAAACCTGCATAAATTTGCTTTAGAACTTTGAATACCATGTAAATTCATCCCCCGCCCCCTGCCACTATTTTTTTTTGTAGATTTGGTAAGTAGTAAGGAGAGGAAGCTCTGGAGCAAGTTGTCTGGATCTGAATTCAACCCCTGCTAGTTACTACTAACTGGACAACCTCAGACAAGCAGTACCCCTCCATTTCTTCATCTCCAAAGTGGAAATTAAAATGGAACCTCTCTCATAGGGTTCCTGTATAGATGAAATAAGTTCATTCATGTAAAGCATTTAGCATACTGCAAACCCTACATGAACCTTACCTACTTACTTTGATCGTTATCAGCATCATTAGTATGATCTATGTTCAGGAGTCAAACTGAGCTTGGAATTTAATGTTTGGGTTATAATAGTCCATTCTCTGTGTATAATCACAGTTATAAAAAATCCAATAATATAGAGGTATGCAGACCAAAATAGAAACAACTCAATGCAATTTCACAAGAAATCAAAGCTCCCAGAACTTCCCTAGCCTTTTCTCCCACCCTCTCTCCCAAGGATCCAGAAAGGAGATGGAGGATGTCCAGGTACCTTTAATTTGCTGCTAAGTGCTGCTAAGTCACTTCAGTCGTGTCCGACTCTGTGTGACCCCATAGACGGCAGCCCACCAGGCTCCCCCATCCCTGGGATTCTCCAGGCAAGAACACTGGAGTGGGTTGCCATTTCCTTCTCCAATGCATGAAAGAGAAAAGTGAAAGTGAAGTCGCTCAGTCTGTCTGACTGTTAGCAACCCCATGGACTGCAGCCCACCAGGCTACTCTGTCCATGGGATTTTCCAGGCAAGAGTACTGGGGTGGGGTGCATATTTAAAATATTGTATTAACTATTGCTCACACTGATCACTGCATTTGGAGCAAACTTTAGACCCTGCTGAGTGACTCACTCACTTCATCCTGGCCCTGGTCTTGGCTGGGAGGTGCTGGGCAAGTCACATTAATTATGGGAACAAGGGACATTATTGAAATGCAGATTCTGCTCTAGCAGGTGTGGGGAGAGGGCTGAGGCCTCCTGAGGCTGCTGAGCTTGGGACACGGGGAAGAGGAAGTATACACCTGAGCTTCATTTCGGTGTGTCTCTTTGATGCCATGGTTATTTTCAGACAACTTGGAGATTCTTTCATTATTCATAGGAACCGCTGTTGTAAAATCTGAGGCTAAGTCCTCGGACCCAGAGGCAGGGAACACTCGTTGTTTTCTTCTAAATCAAACAAACAGAATAAAGCAAATACGCACTGACTCCCAGTGACTGTCCTTTGGGGCGTTCATTTAACTTTGTCTTCCCCTCGCTCCTCTGCCTGGATGTGGAAGCAGGAACAAGAATGTCACACAGGACAGGACAGGGCTGTGCATCAGCACTGCAAAAACACCAAGGCTCCAAAGGGATTAAGTTGTGATGAGCGTAATAAAACAGCTCTTCTTCAACATACCCACATTAACTGTCTTTCAATGCCCTGCAGTAGAACTCCAGGGAGGGACAAGAATACAGCTGCTTTGGACTTAGTAACCCGGGGTTCAGGAAAGCCTGGCGTGCTGCAGTCCATGGGGTCGCAGAGTCGGACATGACTGAGCTACTGAATGAACAGCAACCTGGGGTTCAGATGACGGTCCCGTCACATGTTAGCTGTATGACCTCAGGCATGTGACTTAACCTCTCTGAACCTTCTTTTTTATTTGGAATGTGATCCTAACAGTGTCTACCTTAGAGGACTGTTGGAGTGAGATAACTCATATAGATTTATGCATGATACATGAAAAATAACATTACCTTTCCTGAAGTCCAAAAAAAGCACCCAAGCACTTAAACATTAGTACGAGGCTCCCATGGACATACCCTTGTAATTTTCACCTCTGTTTCCAAGCCCAAGCCTTCCTCAGAGTGTGTGTTCCAAATAATAGTCTTCCTAACTGTTACACAAAATAATGCAGAACTTACCGTGGTGATACTAAAGTGTCTTCCATCCTGGGGTGGAAGAAACGGTTAATATTCTTTATTAAAATGCTGATGCCTGGGAATATCCTTTCAAAAGGAAGAAAGCACCCCTAACCACACATGCACATGTTTACCATTCTCCTCCCTCACATCCCACACTCTCGAGCACAGAGCACTGTGTCCTACACACGGTGGATCCTGGCAAACATGAGCAGACTGACTCCACAGAAGGATAGGCTTGCCTGCCTGGTGATCTGCTCCTCTCTCCACCATTTGGGGGTGGGTACTGCCAGACGGGTCTGCCAGCCTGACTTGACTAAAGGGATGGAGGAGAGAGGACTGGAAGAAATGGCTCTCAGCCATGCCTTCAGTTTTCACCGAGGCCTGGAACAGAATATCAGACAAGCTTGCTTATCTCTGAATGAGCAACTCAGGACGGGGGTTATAAGAATCCACATGTGACGGTGGCCACTCAGACAACACTGTCCAAAAGCCCTCACCAGCTCTCCATGTCGGGGGAGGGGGACTCTTCATCAGATCCTACTTATGGGACCATCTGTGTCCCTGCCCATGTAAACAAGCCCCTCAGCTCTCATTCAAGCGTGGGTGCAAATTTCCCTCTTCTGGACACCATTGCTTCAGGCTGTGGGCCACTGCAAAGAACCTTTCTTCCTTCAGGGATTTCTGTGTCTAAACAGGATTTATGATGATCCTTTGGCAAGGATCTTTGAATCACAGGCTTTCACAGCATAGCCAAAAGGGTATTTCAGGAGAATCTACCTCTAACAAGAAATATAGCCCTACAGATTTATCTCTTTTGATAGAACGGGCACAGCCCCGTCCTCCCATGATACTGTCCCTGGACAAGGTGCTACTGAAAAGCCAGTGAAACCACATGGCATCGAATGAACAGCTCTGTCCCAAATAGCTGTGTGACCCCGAAGCAGCCACTGAACCTCTCTGAACAAGCAGTCTCGTCTATAAAATGGAAATGGTCTTCTTCACAGAGCTGTCACCAAGGTTAAATTGTGGCAGTGAGATAATTCATAAACACATACTTTAATATGACACATGAACAATAACATTATCTTTCCCAAAGTCCAAAAAAAAAAGCACCCAAGAAGTTAACGTGAATAAGAAACTCCCTGGATATACACCTATTTGTCATTTTCTCCTGGTGCAATTGAGCACTTGGTTTACCCCACACCTGGTTCATGGTGGGGGTGGAGAGGGAGCTTTGTATTTGAATATGTGTGTGTGTGTATGCTCAGTTCTGACTAATGTTGAGACCCTATGGACCGTAGCCCACAAGGCGCCTCTGTCCATGGGATTTTCTGGGCAAGAATATTGGAGTGGGTTGCCATTTCCTCCTCCCCGGGATCTTCCCGACCTAGGGATTGAACCCTGCATCTACTGCATTGGCAGGTGGATTCTTTACTACTGAGTCACCAGGGAAGCCTGGCAGGGCTCAATACACAGTACCTAATATTTTTGGTAAAGGAGGTGTGCCAAGAAAGAAGGGGCAGTGACTGCCTGCCTAGCGCTCAGCCTTTCAGAAAGGCTGTGAGTCTCAGGTCCCCAGCAGGATGAAATTAGTGCTCCTGTACCTCCGAGCATTTGCCAACAAGATGCCTTCCCCTGGAGGCACGGTAAATTGTCTTTCAGATAGAGGAGCACAAATCCTGCCTCACCACTCCAGCACTTATTAAGCTCAAATTTCGTTTGTACCAATTCTAGACAATTTTCTTTGATTTATCTCCTACAAACCCCTCTTCCAACTCCTGCATCCCAGCTTGAAAGGCATGGCTGTCTCACTTGTTCTTTTCTCATTTTACAGGCTGATGCAAACCGACCGAAAAAGAAACCTGTCCTTCTCTGGGGCTCACTGAGCTGTTTTTCCACCTGCAGAAGCCATCAGTAACCTCCATCAGTGGCTCACAACCTGGAAAAATGAAGGCTGGGTGGAGAAATAAAAAAGGGAGATAAGACTAGCTCCCTGTGATCCAGCCTGTCCTGGGAGAGCGTGGCATTTCTAATCCTGGAGACACTTGGGAAGAGAAGTCTGGTCAACACTATTTTTTTAAGGGGCAACTAAGCGTCAGGAGAGTCTAATCAATCTCCAACAGGCATCTAAGGGGTATCAGGAGCATAAATGCAATGCAGAACTGCCTGACTGCACATTCCATACACTTTCCATAATGCCACGTTATTTCTAAATGGAAAAAAAAAATATCCCCAAGGTTCTTATTCCTCAGCAAACAACCTATGCAAAGGTCATGATGAAGCCAAGACACCAGCAGGTGTAACTTCTGACTCTACCATCCCAACATATGAAAACCTGAAAATCACTTAATCTCTTTAAATGTCAGTTTTCTTATCTGGGGGGAAAAATGGGTATAAGCACCTTTATTGATGGTTACACAGGGGTAAAATGAGGTAATGGGGCAAAGAGCTTGGCACGATATAGAAGCTCATTACATGTGTGTACTTTCTTCCTTGGCTCCAGAAGAAAATATTTGTTACCATAAGGTGCCTGTGGCAGAAACGTGAAAATTTAATGTAAAAAGGATAATTAATAACAATGAAACTGAAGCTATCGCATAGGCTAATTATATATATGGTATTCAAATGCAGAAACACAATGCCAACAGAGAAAAGAAAGGAAAAATAAAATTAGCAAATGCTCTGTCTCACGCCCAACATATCCTAACAAGTTTCTCACAGTCAAGACAATGAAACAGTGAATTATGAGGTACCATAAAAGGAACTGTACAGGTTTTTGCAATCAACACAGTATGCTTAAAGGGGGAAATCCTTTTAAATATTAAGTCATTGCACAGCTATAAAACTCAGCAATATCAAGTTTCCCAAGCATTTGATGGGATTGATTGATAAAATGGCTTTAACCTTATATCATTCACTATTCTGTTCATCTTCAAGACTTTGCAGCATCTTACCTCTTCGTATCAAAGATAAAGCCGACACTTTTCAAATATTTTCGCTTCAATTCATGTTAGCCAGAAATGCATCTGTACGTTCTCTGTGTGCTTAACACCTACATTCACACCATTTACAGACATGGAAACACAGAGACATTTAGTTCAAGTACCTCTGAAGCAGAAGGTGGCAATTATGTTGATCCTCTGATTCTCGGACTATGATCACTGGCTTGAGAAAACCCCACCCCTCCCCCAGGAAATACATCATCACTGAAGGCAAAATTATGGCATCATCTGTTCATTCTTCTGGAAATCTCGTCCATATCTATATCTAGATATAAATACAGATATATATTCTGACAAAATATAAAAGTCAAAGAAATGTCCCCAACACTGAGAGTGAAATCAAGAGAGCTAAATTGTGTGATGGTGTTTGTCTACAAGACTTTTCAGTTTCTTGCCCTCACTCTGCTGTTTCCATGTGTAGAAAAACAATTCACAGATCCCTACTAGGAAGTAAATACGCATGTATTTACTGAGCTCAAAACCTCTGCCTTCTGCTTGAGACACGTGATACATTAGCATTCCTGATGGAAGCAGGAGCATTTACTATAGCAGTGGGACAGAATGTGAAAGAAAGTGAAAGTGCAGTCGCTCAGTCGTGTCCAACTCTTTGTGACCCCATGGACTATAGCCTACCAGGCTCCTCTGTCCATGGAATTTTCCAGGCAAGAGTACTGGAGTGGGTTGCCATTTCCTTCTCCAGGGGATCTTCCCAACCCAGGGATCGAACCTGGATCTCCCACATTGCAGGCAGACACTTTACCATCTGAGCCACCAGGGACAGAATATCTTTAGTATTAGCATCAGAGACAACACTGTCCCTTAGTATCCAAGGGGGACTGAGTCCCCTGGCCTACAGATACCAAAATCCATGGATACTCCAGTTCCTTACATACAATGGTGCAGTCTTGACATATAATCCACATACATCCTTCTACATACTTCAAATCATCTCTAGATTATTTATAATACATAATATAATGTAAATAGTGGCTGCTGCTACTGCTAAGTCACTTCAGTCGCGTCCAACTCTGTGCGACCCCATAGATGGCAGCCCACCAGGCTCCCCCGTCCCTGGGATTCTCCAGGCAAGAACACTGGAGTGGGTTGCCATTTCCTTCTCCAATGCATGAAAGTGAAAAGTGAAAGTGAAGCCGCTCAGTCGTGTCCGACTCTTGGCGACCCCATGGACTGCAGCCTACTAAGGCTCCTCTGTCCATGGGATTTTCCAGGCAAGAGTACCAGAGTGGGTTGCTATCGCCTTCTCTCTGGCATGCAGCAAATTCAAGTTTTGCTTTTTGGAAGTTTCTGGAATTTTCCTCCAAGTATTTTTGATCTCCAGTTGTTTGAATCCATGGATGCAGAACCTGTGGATACAGAGGGCTAATTGTATTTCATATTAAACTATGATTGTAGTAAAGGCATTGAGAGTCCCCAAAGGAAACCATGGACTCTCCGATTAAAATACAGTTGTAAAAAATCCCCTGTCATACTGGAAGAAATGAATATTTTCTTCCAGAACTTCCCAGAAACTTTATAGGATGGTGTTATCAATCTGAAAATGTACAGAATTCTAGTCTAATACTCATTTTGATGAACAACCCATCAGGCATTTATCAGGTGCTGCTACTCCAGGACTTTGCAGTGGCGATCATGAGGCAGGTAACAGTGGATACTTCCATGATGGGATCCAGAAATCAGTCACTCAGAAGGAGTTCAGAGCCTCTCAACACAGGTTAGAAACTAAAGGAATAAAGCCAAACTAACATTTGGGAAATCTGTGGCAGCTGACTGCCTGACCTCAAACAATGTGTTAATCAGCCATTTTTTGTCTCCAAGTTGAACAACAGTTTCAAAATGAACACCCACATGTGTGTTAAAAGTGACATTACTCCAGCCGAATATGCCCACATTATTCCTAAACTAGGAGTGGTCTGAGTCATGCAAAGTTACAAAAGTAGGCCACTGCATGAATTCTGATAGAGCCTTTCACTTGCAGAGGGATGGTGACGTCATTCAGGTAAACTCTATGACTGAGCATGATTTATTTACTAGGTGCTGGGGGTACCGAGGCATATACAATAGGTCTCTTCACTGTGTGCACAGACTCTACAGTCTATTAATAATTAGTGATCATTAATAGATAACCAGGAGGAAAGAACTGCTGCTATAGGAACCATTGGTCAGGAACAGCCTCCCCAACATACTTATTAAAGATGAGGAAGCCCCGAAGGACGAGCAGAGTTAACCATGATGGTGGTGGGGAGAGTAGTATTTTTATCGTGATTTTTTTGAACTACCATTTTTTTTTAGATTTTATTATAAAGAAAACACCGATTTTTTTTTGTCCTCCCAAAGATGTTTTCTGAAAAATATTTTACACGCTTTTACTTTGTGTTATGAAATTTATCTTACTCTGTGTGTGCAGGCATCTCTCGGGGAAGGCAATGGCACCCCACCCCAGTACTCTTGCCTGGAAAATCCAATGGACGGAGTAGCCTGGTGGGCTGCAGTCCACGGGGTCGCTAACAGTCAGACAGACTGAGCGACTTCACTTTCACTTTTCTCTTTCATGCATTGGAGAAGGAAATGGCAACCCACTCCAGTATTCTTGCCTGGAGAATCCCAGGGATGGGGGAGCCTTGTGGGCTGCCGTCTATGGGGTCACACAGAGTCGGACACGACTGAAGTGACTTAGCAGCAGCAGCAGCAGCAGCAGGCATGTCTTCCCCGATCAGCATTCAGTTCCACGTCTTCCAGACTCGGCGATTACGCTCTGATGCTTAAACTCCTTTGCATGGTCTGAAAGTGGAAAGCCTTTCATAGCCTGGCATCTCTCACCTTTTTTGATTCAGCTGAGTCCTGTGCCCTGCAGAGTGCGTGCTCCAGTCACACCAGATCAGCTCCAACCCTTCAGCCTGCCAGGTGTGTTTGTGCCTCCGTCATTTGCACAACAGGCACTCCTGAAGGGCCTGAAACGACCTTTCCCTTTTCCGCAGGGCAAATTATGTCTCAGTCTTTAAAATCTACCTCTTTCCTCCAGCTTTCTCTGCCCGACTCATCAAGTGGAATTAATTTATCAATCTCCTGTAACCCTCTCTTTCCTTTGTGTAATTCTCCACTCACATTGCATTATGATTATCAATTCATTTCTTAGGTTTTGTTCATTGATATTTTTGTAATTACCAAATAACGCGTGCCTGTGAAGTCACTTCAGTCATGTCCAACTCTTGGCAACGCTCTGGACTGTAGCCCACCAGGCTCCTCTGTCCATGGAATTCTCCAGGCAAGAATACTGGAGTGGGTTGCCATTGCCTTCTCCAGGGGATCTTCCCAACCCAGGGATCGAACCCAAGTCTCTTATGCCTCCTGCACTGGCAAGGTTCATTACCACTAGCACCACCTGGGAAACCCACCAGATAATGCATACTTAGTGTCAACATTTTTAGAAATAAAATGTATAAATGAGAAAATAAATATTTCCTTCCACTATTCCCCCCTTATTAAACACAAGTGAAAGCTTTCTTCTACTGCACCTGACCTCAGCACTCCTAAAGATTCTTCAGGAACTCTGCTAGTAAAGGTCACTGCTATTGCCAATTAGGATGTACAACAAACTATATACCCATTAAACATCCTACTCGTGGACTGTTCAGTAGTTTTAATTTTTTCTTATTATAAATAACAATGCAGCAAACAATTGTGCATTAATTTCTGTCTATATATGTGTGTATTGTATTAGAAGAAATGCTTACAAGTAACATTGCTGGTACAAAAGAGGTGCTATTTTAAAGCTCTATGTACATACTCTGGATTATTCTCCAGAAAAGATGTTTCAATTAACACACCACAAGTAGGGTGGAAATGCCCATTACACTCCCCTGTCCCTTCTTGGTAGCAACTGCTGCACCCATATATTTTTTTAAAAGGTGCAAATGCAATGTTGCTCGAGTTTCTCTTTCTTTAAATAGCAAACACAGTTGAATTCTTCATGTGAGTGTTTGTGTGTACGTGGGTGTGTACCATCACACATACAATTCTGGGAGTTGTATGATTAGGGGTGATGGTATTTTTTTCTTATCCCTTTCCAAGAGTTCTTCATTCAAATATTAAAATACTTCTCTAGATCATATCAGTTTTGAGTATTTCCCAGATTTGCTCTTGGGTCATAGTTTTGCTTGTGATATATTTGATATACAAAAGTTGGCAGTTTAATCTGTCCATTCTTTACCCTGTGATGTTTTTCCTTTATGATTGTTTCTTCACATGCCTTGCTCCCTGATGTACCATGACCTCCATTAGACAGGTGTCCTACTTTATACATCTTTTTGTCTCCAGCATTTTATGGAATGGCAGAGCCCAGGACATAATCATCCCATAAATTGTTGCCAGATAGAACTGTATTTTTCTAGTAAAACTCATCCCTCAAATGATTCACTATTATATATGAAAGTGCACACATTTAAAATTTATATATACTGAATATATTTCATATTGGATATACATTTATAATTTATATATGCTGAATATATATCATATTGGATAATACTGCATATATATGTGCCTCTCTATATTCACTATTCTTTCTCTTAAATACTTAAACTGATCCTAAAATTGGTATGAAAATTTAATGGCATTGCAAGGATGAGCACTCAGTGTAATAGTAATGCTAGGATGGTTCACACAAGATAGGGAGGGTGAGTATCTGGTATCAACTGCAATATAATAGAGCTGATGTAAATTGTGGATGACTTTGTCTATCAGAGTAGACTGGTGTTTGCCAGATAAAACCCCAGGACATCCCCAAAGGGAGCCTGGGCATGCATGTATTTTGGATTCTCCAAATCATACAATCTTATCACTCAAAAATCTTCACCCTGAATATATTTGTAAATAAAACCTAAAATCAATTCGTGTTGAAAACATAGATGTGATTTGTAGTGTGAACACAAAATGAGTTCAAAGAAAAGTCACAGAAAGTCTACGTGGCATTCCCGAGAGTGGGGGGAGCAAAGGAGATAGCGCTGCTGGCAGCCCACTCTGGTCCACGCTCCACACCCAGGGCTTCCTCGGAGCTGCTGCTCATTTCAGTCCGAGTTCAGCTCCCAGACTCTGCCCTTCCCACCTGGGCGGCATGCCACTCAGAGGCTGTGGACAGGAGGTCCCCACCCCCTGCAGGAAACCACAGGCCTGCTCGTCCACCCACATCCTTCTCAAGAAGGTTCAGCTTCCCGGGCTGTGCCAGCTTACGTTCCTCCCAGTGGCATCCAGACATCTGGCCAGGTTCCCAGCCCCACTGAGCTCCGGGTGACAGCTAGGAAACTCACCCTCCAGTAGGTAATAGCTGCATAGACAGGAAGAGGCAGGGACACAGGCCTCTCCCAAGGTGCTCTGCTGCCAATAGGACGGTGTAGACCAGAGAGCCCCTCATCATAAAAGGGGAAGCAGCCAGAAACAAGTGCCAGGCACTGTCTGAGCAGGGGTGAGGAGCATGGAGCCTGCAGCACTGGACAATCGCAGAGCCACACTGGCTTCCCCTCCCCCACATCCACATCCAAACCCCGCTGTTTTCTCTTGTATGTGTCCATGCTAGTTGCTCAGTCATGTCCGACTCTTTCAGACCATGAACTGCAACCTGCTAGGCTCCTCTGTCCATGGAATTCTCCAGGCAAGAATACTGGAGTGCATAGCCATCCTCTTTTCCAGGGGATCTTCCAGACCCAGGGATGGAACTAGATCTTCTGTATTGCAGCCAGATTCTTTACTGCCTGAGCCACCGTAGAAGCCCCCTGCTTTTTCTTGCCTCAATCCAAATGTGAAATAGAAAGTCCAGATTCAACTACATTCCAGGAAAACCAGGCCCTCTGGGAGGAAAGAACCATTTGATAATAAACTTCTAGCATCAACTTCTTATAACCATTCATTTAGGCAATCATCCATCCATTCATTCAAAACTTAAGCACCCAATTAAAAGCAGGCTGTACAGGGGATATTAGAATGGATTTTGGCATCAGAAAGGTCTGAGTTTAGTCGAGAATCAACCCATGTTGGCTTGAGGGTTTAGACAGGCCACTTAACTGCTGTAAACCTCATTTTCTTCCCTGCCACCCAGGATAGGAGCACTGCAGGGGGGTCAAATGAGAGGGCACACAGGGGCACATGTAGGAAGCATGGCCCAGAACGCTCCCTAAACAGAAACGTTTAGAACGCTCCCTAAACAGAAGATACTTAAAAATGTTTTTTTCTTTTTACATTTTTTTGGCCGCACCATGAGGCATGTGGGATCTTAGTTCCCAGACCAAGGATCAAAGCTGTGCCCCCCGCCTTGGAAGTCTCAACCACTGGAGTGCTAGAGAAGTCCCTAGAAGATCCTCTTTTAACAGGAAAGAACAACATACACGTGTATTGAACGTGTCTCTCATGAGCACTGTTCCAAATGACTTGATCCTTAAAAACAGGTCCCTGAGAGCTTACTGCTTCTATTTTGACAAGTAAGACACCAAAGCCTCTGAACTTTGAGGATCTCACTTGAATCACCCAGCAGCAACTTTTCATAATTGGAGTTTGGGTCCAGGTCTGTCTCACTGCCAAGCCTGTGCTCTTTCCAAGGTACCTGACTTCGTGGTTCAAATCTTGGCAGCGAGATGCAGAAAGAGTGAGAGAGGACATAGGGACCAGTCATGACCAATGATCACGCCCAACATGGTATGTTTGACACTGAGCCCGAGCATCACAGCGGCACCAACTGATCTTACAGGTGAGGCCAGGGGTCACTCTAGGTCCTGACTCATTTGATAAGTTGGGCCTTAACAGCTGAGTCGTTGGCATCACCAACTCAATGAACATGAGTTTGAGCAAGCAATTCCAGAAAAATAAACGACCCAATCAAAAAATGGGCCATAGAACTAAATAGACATTTCTCCGAAGAAGATATACGGATGGCTAACAAACACATGAAAAGATGCTCAACATCACTCATTATCAGAGAAATGCAAATCAAGACCACAATGAGATACCACTTCACACCAGTCAGAATGGCTGCGATCCAAAAGTCTGCAAGCAATAAATGCTGGAGAGGGTGTGGAGAAAAGGGAAGCCTTTTACACTGTTGATGGGAATGCAAACTAGTACAGCGACTATGGAGAACAGTGTGGAGATTCCTTAAGAAATTGCAAATAGAACTGCCTTATGACCCAGCAATCCCACTGCTGGGCATACACACNGATGATAAAAGTGGTTTAAAAGTACTGTTATTTTTTTATAGTTTCTGGAACCAAAAAACAGACTTTCATTTCACAAATGAAACAATTAAAAAGATGTATTTTATTCTTGCCAACTTTTTGCCTGGAAACACTTTTGTGTGTGTGTTTGTAAGAGAGAGGGGGAAAAGAGAGCTGTATCAGAGGATTATCAGTTGTGACAATCATGGGTTAAATTAAGAAAACACCTTCATCTAAGATACACCTTTTCTTTTTAATTTAAACAAATAATTTTTACCCAACATTGCTAAGGCAAGGTAGCAATAATTATCAATGCAAAGACTGTTCTTCAGGCTCTGTCTTGTTTACTGGGTGAATAATTTCTGATTTCTCTAAAGTTTTCTCTAGATTTGACTTCCTTTCTAAGTCACAGCACTGGCTAGTGATGGACCCAGATATACTGTGCCATGATAAGTTGCTTCATTTGTGTCTGACTGTGCGACCCTATGGACAGTAGCCTGCCAGGCTCCTCTGTCCTTGGGCTCCTCTGTCCAGGCAAGACTAGTGGATTGGATTGCCATTCCCTTCTCCAGGGGATCTTTCTGACCCAGGGATTGAACAAGANAAAAAAAAAAAAAAATGAGTTTGAGCAAGGTCCGGGAGTTGGAGATGGACAGGGAAGCCTGGCGTACTGTAGTCCATGGGGTCACAAAGAGCTGGACATGACTGAGGGACTGAACTGAACGGAACTGAAAAGCTGAGAAGAGTATGTCTAAGTGGTAAGAATGGTAAAGGCTGGCTAATGGTGAAAGACATCCCAGGACAATGGAAATCCCACACCTTTCCCTTGCAAGCCATAATGGCAACTGAATTGTAGCTGAGGCAGGCTTCTCTTCATACAAGCATTCCCATAAATAATGGCAAGACGATGACTGAACTGGAATATCAACACCCTCAGCCCCTTATAAAGGATCTAGGCACTGGGTGCTAGTGGTCACTGCTGCTGCTGCTGCTGCTGCTAAGTTGCTTCAGTCGTGTCCGACTCTGCGACCCCACAGACGGCAGCCCACCAGGCTCCCCATCGTGCATCAGGAAAACAAATTACAGACACTGAGTGCCCCCAGGGGACGTTGCACACCTAGAAAGTAGTCTTAGCAATGAACAAAATAAACACAAACACTGAATCCGTGTCTGACTAAGACTCTTGTGCAAGATCCAGTTTTCAGAAGATTAAGAGGACAGAGCCAAACTCCAGAGCAATGGTTCTCAGTTGGTGGCAGTTTTAGCCCTGAGGGACACTGAGCAGAATCTAGAGATATTTTCAGTTGTCACAACTGGCAAGGGGCTGCTATGGGCATCTAATGAGAAGAGGGAAGCTGCTAAACATCCTAGAATGCATAGGACAGCATCCCCAAGAAAAAAAATTATCCTTCTCAACATGTCAATAATGCTGAGGCTGAAAAACCCTGTATTATAGCATAAGTGATTCCATTTCTTCAGTGACAGGGAATGATGGAAGCAGACAGACTGAAATAAATGGAGAAGGACTATCTAAAGACAAAACAGGCAAAACTAAATTGCAGTGTCTGGGGATGAGACGGTGATCACCACACAAGTCAGCAAAGCAGTCACACTTCTGCAGAGGGGATTGCCAGGTAAGTTTCTCCCTCCCTCTGGGAAGTGATGGTTTAGAGGTCCTCTCCTTGGAACAGTACACTCAGCTGCACAACTGTCTGTGTTTTCTCTATTATAGCTAACAGGAACAGAGTCTAAAATTATATTAACAACAAAATTAAAAAGCTTTTCTTTTCTCACTTTGGCTAGGAGTTAATTGGCTTATAGCTACAGAATTTTTTTTTTTAAAGCATCACTTATTCATCCAAGTGCATAATTTCTTTCTCCATGTTTCCCACAGGTACTGAAAACATTATTTCTAACTTTGCCCACCCCTGTTGCTTATTTCTAGAGACCACCAAAGTCACACAGAGTGCTGAAGCAGCAAGTAGAATAATTAAGCACAGGTGCCCTGAGGTCAGATAACCCAAACTGTCACTCCATTCCAATTTTTTTTTAAAGCATCACTTATTCATCCAAGTGCATAATTTCTTTCTCCATGTTTCCCACAGGTACTGAAAACATTATTTCTAACTTTGCCCACCCCTGTTGCTTATTTCTAGAGACCACCAAAGTCACACAGAGTGCTGAAGCAGCAAGTAGAATAATTAAGCACAGGTGCCCTGAGGTCAGATAACCCAAACTGTCACTCCATTCCACCATAGTTTACCCAAGCTCTCTGACTTGGGTTCCTTCTCTGTAAAACGAGGCAAGTAACTCTACCTTCCTCATGGGGTTTTTGGGGGCATCAGAGGAAGGATTTCATTCATGATAATAAGCATAATTACCATAAACATTATTATCATAAACATTATTATCGTAGACAAAATAAGATGTCTAGATTATGTTAAGAATACAATATATAACTAGATTCTGAAAATATTTAGCTCTTTAAAAACTGAGCCCTTGATTAATCACACACATGTCTATTCAGCGAGTGCTGAACATGTGCTGAAACCCTCTGAGGCTGGGGACACAGACAGGTCCAGTCTCTGCCCTTCATCTTTCATAGGAAGACCTGAGATTCCATTACTGCAAAGATTCACTCAGTTCCATTTTATTACTGAAACTCACCACTTTTAGGTCCTACAATTACTTCCAATTTAAAATGAGGGAAGAAAATGTCAGAAAACTGCAACGCATATCCATGGTTACAGGTCTTCTAACATTCTTTGGGCACTTGCTGATTACCGGGCCCTCAGAAAAGCCCTTTTCACTTGCTGCCTGAGTTAATGCTCAGAATCGCCATGTGAAAGAAAGGAACTCTCATTATATCTTTTTCAGATATGAAAAAAGTAAGGCTGCCAGATAATCTTGAGTGTTCCCAAAAGCTGCACAGCTGGAACATGTCAATACCCAGATTCAGCTGAACCAGCTTCAACTTAGGAGCCCGTCTTTTAATTTCAAACCCAGTGGGTCTTGTCAGACTCGCTGGAGGCTACTTTTAAAAGACCAAACGATTCCCTTCTTGGTAGGATGATTCTCAGTTTTAAAGGCATCATTTGCCTACGACATTGATTCTAAAATCTCTTCTGGATCTTTAAGTCTGTGAGCTTCTCTAAAAGGAATTGTGTTCTGAGGGAAAGTCCCGTCTTATGCTTTACAAAAATCACAAAGGTGAACACTTTTCATAAATGAAAGCATGCAGCTAGCGCAAGAAGCCTGGGAATCCATACTCTAGATCAATGGTTCTCAAACTTTATGAAACTTCAGAATCAACCCCCACCCCACATGTGTTCCTGACTCAGAAAGTCCCCAAGTGGACCATCCTAAATGCATTTCGAACACCACCTCAAGTGGTATGGATGCTGCACATTTAATTTTGTTTTTAATTTTTGAGCCACACTGTGCAGTATATGGGATCTCAGTTCCCCAACCAGGGATCGGGCCTATGCCTCCTGCAGCGGAGGAGTCGTCTTAACCATAGGATCACCAAGGAAGTCCCCCAGGGAGCACATTTTGAAAGTCAAGTCTTAGACTCATTCCTGCTGGTTCGGGAATACTAGAATGCTTATTCTCCCTTTCTGAGTATCCATGTGCCTCTCTCAAGATGGCCTTTAGAAGTAAAGGATGAGATAGTGGGGGTGGGTGCTTTCTGAAAATGGACAAGCACTAATGAAGGTCTTCTCAAATTTTCCAGAGCTTCACCATCATCTGGAGACTTATTAAAAATAGAGCTTCTCAGAGCCTACACCTCATCCAGCCACCCAAGGCCTGGCTTAGGGCCCTAGAAGCTTCCTTTGAAACAAGGTCCCCAGGAATGTAGAAGGAGAGGGTGTGCAAACTCTTGTAAAACAGACAAGTCCCAGGGCATTTCCTTAAAAGCCCTGGGACTTGTCTAAGACCCTTCACTCTGAAGGCCAGGGTTTGGCCTCGATATTGGCTATCCCACAGAACTATATGCTCTTAGATATTCCATAACAGAGAGAAAGAGAAAGTCTGTTTAATTTGTGTGTGTGTGAAAACTTCTAAGTCAAATATTTGACTTTAGGACCTTCAGAGTACATTTTGAATGAGAAAAAAATGGTGTCATTTGAGATGAAAGGAAGCTCTAGACCAGCACACTCTGGAATCTTTTGATTGAGAGCAGGCTTCAGAGTTAGGTGTGAATTGGAAATGTCCCAGAAGCTAGGTATGGGGTAATCAGAGCTATTACATTTTGCACCTGACACAGGATCACTTCCTCCAACAATGACAGCAGCACAGCCCCAGCAATTTCAACATCTTAATCACTTTCCCTTTCTTTCAGAATCCAGGGAATTTGTGTAATTCTTCATGCCTTCCCTTAGGAATTATGAAGCATCAGCTACCATAGAGACTCTGCAAGTGGCTTTGTATAAGAAATGTTTGCAGAAATTCAGAGGACTGTGTAATTGAGTTAACAAGTTGCAAGAAATACGTTTACATCCTGGACTGGAACCGATGGCCTGACCAGGAGAAGGTATCAAGCAGCACGGGCTGGCTTATTAATGCCAATCATTCACCACACGCTGCTGTAGTGAGCAAATTCTGAATTCCAGGCTCTTAACACTTTTGATTACAATTGATGCAAAGGATGGAAATTAAAAACCCCACTGTTGGCTAAAGGTAAAAGGGAGGATTTATGTAAATTACTCCATTCAGTGAATTGATTGCGATATAACATGTCCCAAGTGATATCTCAGGGATGATACACTATTACAATGACTGAGAAAGTGAAATGATAATGGATTTTGCCAATCCTGTTTAATTGGGTCCTCCTCACAGGTAAGGACTATCTTTGGACCACAGCTGAATCTACTCTAGGACTATCTTTGGACCACAGCTGAATCTACTCTAAAGTATGCCACACATGTATCCTTTGATAGCATCAAGATGCCTCTGGGTGAGGCCAACTCACTTTGATCTTTTCAAACCATCCTTTTACTAATTTTTAACAGTAATGTATTTTCATGGAAGGACATTTTTAAAATGCAGAGGCTTAAAGCAAATTCAAATTTACTGAATAAACAAACAAATGACTGAAAATGAACTATTGATAATTTTATTACCCAATGATAATCATTATTACTTTCATCCAGTTTATTATTGATACCTCCTAATTATTTTAGCCATGCTGTTTAAACTTTAGTTTTCAAAGTAGAGATTGCAGTTTGCATGCAATTTTTAATGCCCATCTTCTGATAAAACTGTATCACATTTCCATACTATTTTTCCATATTATTACAAATATCCTCATATATGTAACAAATGACTTCTCAAATCTAAATTGTATGAACTGTTACTATTTAAAGATTTCCTCCTAAGGCTAGTCATTTAGCATGTTTTCACTTTTGACTCCAATAAAAAAAAAGGTAGTGAGCAATTTTGAACAGCTTTATTGAGGTATGATTTACAGACCTTAAGAAATCATCTGGAAGAACCTTTCTGTGTGACTCAATCTTTGTGTTTCAGAGTGTTTCACAAGGCTAGATATCCAGAAGCAAAACAGTTAAGACAAAGGGTCAGTATATGTTTAAGCTCAAGAAACACTTTGCCAAATGCCCTCCAGTATTGATTGATACTCCCATCAGCAAATCATTAGAGTGCTCATCTTATTCTACCCTGGTCAGCATGAGCAGCAGTAAGGTCCTGTCACTTTTAATGAAAAAGTCAGGATGTCATCATATAGTTCAAAAATGGAAAATGCATTTAGGAATTTTCATTTTCCCTTTTGATACACTTTGCTTTTGTCCTAGTCTGTTTAGTTTTTTAATTAATTTTTGGGGGAGTATAGTTGCTTTACAATGCTCTGTTAGTTTCTGCTGTACAGTGAAGTGAATCCGTTATATGTATACGTGTGTGTGCTCAGTCACTTCAGGTGAGTCCAGCTCTTTGCAACCCTATGGACTGTCACCCACCTGCCCGTGGGACTGTCTAAGCAAGAATGCTGGAGTGGCTTGCCATGCCGCCCTCCAGGGGATCTTTCCGACCTAGGATTGAACCCGCATCTCCTGTATTTCCTGCACTGTAGGCAGATTCTTTATCCACTGAGCCACCTGGGAAGTATATATCCACCCTTTTATAGATTTTCTTCCCATTCAGTTCCCCATAGAACACTAAGTAGAGTTTCCTGTCCTACACAGTAGGTTCTCTTTAGCTACCCTTTAGTTAGTTTTCTGTAACACGGTGTTCGCATGGGCTTCCCTTATTGAACTTCTTGGTAATAATTAAGGCTGAGTGACAATAAGAGTAAGTTGCATGTAACCCAGGTAACAACCTTTCCTAAGCAAAGAGAATCAACTCCATCTCTGGGGTCCCAATCATGAGCTGCATTACCTTCACTAAGGATTTAACCTCTCAGCATCATTTTCCTTACCACTAGAAAAAGAGTTTAAACAGATGATCAAATGAAGCTTACAGACACTTAACTAGACAACTAAAACATCTCCAGGTCATTGCCTGAGACAAGGAGTCTCATTTTTAAGAAGATATGTTACATTTATTTAATATATACCTAGAATCAAATTCTTTATAAAAGTCATAGTTTGCTTTCAAAAAGTGTCTGCCTGGACATGCCAAACATTAATAATACTCTGTGTCTGAAGAATACAAAATGATTTCTAAATGTTCTTCTAGCCCTGCTAAATTTTTTTTCTTAAAACTATCAAAGAATGGCAAAATAACTAATTATTCCTGAATCACTCTCATGACTTATTCCATTCTCTTGAGGCATGCTGTGATTAAAAAAAAATGAAGAATTTGTAACTGTTAGTTATCAGCACTTCATGTAACTTTTGATTCAAGTAACAAATAGCATTTTAGCTCTATGTATTCATTATGCCACTAAATTGCAAAGGAAAGAAGCCAATTCTAATGAATTGTAACCATAGTTTCCTTTGCATATTACATATTAGAAGTGGGTAGCACTTTAAATTATGGTACACAAAACAGCATATAATTAATTCTGAATAAAAGATAATGTATTCCTGCTAAATACGAGTTATTTTAAAATCTCTTAATGAAGAACTAAGCATATGCTGTGCTGCACTGTGAAAATGTTTAGCATATGTCGTTAGAGCCAACATTTTGCATTTATTATTATATTTATTTTCAATAATAATATATTATTTTAAGTGAACACACACAAAAAAACGTAATCATCAACATTCCAAATGTGGAAAATATATGCAAATTACAGGAAAGTTTTTGGCTCCCCAGAAGTTGTCACTAAATAACTTTTTGATGGCATGGTGCGATTGCAATTTGCGATAGAATAAGAAAAATGGAAGAGACTGTTACTTTTAAATCACAGAACATATGCACAATGAATTTTAAAATTCAGATATGGAGATAAACATTTCTATTCTGAAAATTGCCATGTTCTGAGTTTTCATGGAACAGCAATGCTTAAATCTAGACCTTAAGTTCCATCTAATTTAGTATTGAGTTCCCTTTGTGACATTGTGCTTCTGGTTTTAAAAGGAAGTGTCCTGAAGTTACACTCTTATGTACACGAGCTTCTAATTGAGCATGGTTATCACTATAAACACCACCACCATCAACGCCAAAGCAACACTGCATCCTGGGCCGTATCCTTTCTGCCTTACTCTCCCCACTCGCACCATGACGATGTCTGATGACCCTGTAAACCAGCTTGCACCATGACGATGTCTGATGACCCAGTAAACCAGCCACATGACCATACTCTCCCCACTCGTACCATGACGATGTCTGATGACCCTGTAAACTAGCCACATGACCACAGACAAACCACCCCTCCTAACTGAGCCTTAGCACTCTCAGCTCTAAAACGGNGCACCATGACGATGTCTGATGACCCTGTAAACCAGCTTGCACCATGACGATGTCTGATGACCCAGTAAACCAGCCACATGACCATACTCTCCCCACTCGTACCATGACGATGTCTGATGACCCTGTAAACTAGCCACATGACCACAGACAAACCACCCCTCCTAACTGAGCCTTAGCACTCTCAGCTCTAAAACGGCTCTGCTGAGGTCCTTTTTATTTCCAGTAGATCTGCCCTCTTCCTCAGCTCTTCCCGAGTGCCAACAGAAACACATAATAAAACCAGATTTTCTAAACTCATATGCTTTCTACTCTCACTTCATTTAAATTTGGGGGGGGGGGTGTGGACAGTAGAAATGAACTCTGATATGGCAAAAGCTTAGAATTTAAAACAAAATGTAAAGTTTATTTTTAAATTCAAGGTTCAGCTTCTGTTCCAAAGGAATAAAGACTAATTCATCAGAAACAGACCGAACTTGAAGGAACCACTCTTCCATCCTTCTCCAAATACCCCAGGTTTGTAGTGACTTTCAATGTATTTCTTTCTCAAGTACTAAGTACAGGAATGAAAAACTGAAAATGGTAAAATTTTAAAAGAAAATAAAATAATTCATCACGCCTTCCCTATATAATTGCCACTGGTATTTCAGGATGATACCTTTCCATCCTCCAGTGTGTGCATGTAGGAAGTTGAAATCACACTGAGCCAATGATTCAGTGGCATATTTTGCTCCTCTTAACATTTGATTCTAAGCTTATGTCCATGTAGTTACATCTTCTTTGTGAACATTTTCAGTGACAATTACAGCCCACCATAAAAATACACCATAATTTTACAGATCGCCTCTTTTGTAGACATTTAAGCATTGTTTTCCGTTTTTTGCCATTGTTGCTATGATGACTATTTTGTGCATCTAACTGTTAGCACTTTAAGCTACGTTAGTATTAATTCCCCAAAATGTGAAATGAATATTGTAAAAATCTCAGCAGAAATAATATCATTACTCCAAAATAACTGTAGCAGCTTATTTTTTTTTTCCACTTAAACACTTTTCCTTAGCATTTTCTGTGACCTGTTTTGATCCTATCTCAGCTAACCAACACTGTTACCAATGTCCTAATGTCCCATATCGCTTCCCTCTACCGACGTTACAGTGGAAGAGAGAATTTTATTTCTATATACCTCCTCCTCCTCTAGACTAAGCCCTTCTGCAGGAAGATTCTAGAGGATTAGGCATCCTAGCCCCAGTCCCTTGCTTAAAGTCAGGCACATAGTAATTGTCCAATAAACATCCACTAAATTAATGCACCTTGAAAATTACTTATGGAGCCCCATCCTTGTTCCATAGATATCAAAGCATCTCTTGCCCAAGATATAAAGATCTTTTTCTACTTATTTTTTCCTTTATTTATATCCTGGCACATTCCACAGAGAATTTAGGGCAGGAGACCTCTCTCTAAATCAGTTCTGTCATCTTATGCTACTGCTGAGATGAATTTGCAAAGGACAATGCTATTCTTTCAAATGTCATTGTAACTGTGCAGTTTGCAAGGAGGAAGAGGAACGTCAGAACGTGTCACTTCCTCAGAGATGTCTTCCTCACTGGATATGTGTGAGTATGTGTGTGTGTGTACACATCAGTATGTTTAAATACATATGTGCTGTGCATGCACTTTTCTGTTTGTGCTTGGGCTTACTGTTGTACTGTTAAAGGCACTGGTCTGTTCATAGGGCTCTTCGAAAGAAATTCTACTGGCATCAGTGCCAGGGAAAATTTTGTCTCACCTGGAAACAAATGCATTTTTCCTTTGTGGTGGTTGTCTAACTCTTGGTGTTTCTCCAGCTGCTTTGGTTACCAGGAAACAATGCCGTACTTCATAAATTACAGTGCGTTTCTTGGTGAAGTTCCTTGCTCCACCTTATCACCTTACTTTTGCTTTCCCCTCATCCTAATTTCTTTTAAACTTTATTTTTTTTTTAATTTTATTGCAGAGCTGGTATTTATGAAGGCCATTTCAACTTGTCTTAAGAACAGGAACAGCCATAAACAAATGGAAAAAGTAAACAAGTCATACTGTCTGAGCTCTTCACCTGACCAACCTCCACGAATCTGACCACCTTTCTCCTGGCTGCCTGCCCAGAGCTTTAAACCCTAACACACAGTAATTCCTTATGAAAGCAGAGTTGGTCCTCACGGTCATCCAAGGAGCATATCCTCAAAGAACAGACTTCTAGCTAATTAATATTGCTTTCAGTTACTCAACATTTAGGAGACCTTTTTATCGTTTAAAATGTGCTGCATTACAGCATGTATAGAACACACTGAAATTACCAATTTAATGACAGCTTCCTCCTCCAGACTACCAGCACTTTGATATGAGACCATGATAGTTTTGCCTTGGTGTGCCTGGTACTGAGCACTGTGGCTATTAACCTTTTTGTGTATAAATGGATGCTTGTTAAAATAGCTTATGTGTGTACGTGTGTTTGTACACATCCATGCACATATCTCTGCATGTATGTATCTGTACTGCCTTCCACTGCACAAGCCTCTCTCAAGCTAATCTCGCCAGAACCTACGAGGCACTGTGTTATTACCACTTGTGCAGTTAAGTCACAGAGGCAGTCACGTGGCTCTTAAACAGCACAGTCAGGCTTGGAGTCCAGGCTGGCCTCTCTCCTAGCTCTGATCGTCTGCTGCATTGCTTCTCCGTGTGACATCATAGTGAGTTGCAAGACGGAATCACGGCTAGCGTGTTGTATACAAAGATGTCTCCAAACATGGAAAACTGATGAGCTGTAGATAGCTGGGCAAGGCCAACCGTACCCTCATGCTGTTAGGAAAAATACCGTATTTTACATTCCTTCACACTCATTATGCATCTTTTAACTGGACTGCACCAGCTAAAATACAGGTTTTAGGAAGAAAAAAATATGTAGTTACTACATGTGATGGTCAGTTTTATGTGTCAGCTTGGCTAGGTTGTAGTCTCCAGCTATGGGTCAAACACTAATCAAGGTTTTGCTGTAAAGGTATTTTGTATTTTTTTTTTCAAACTTTAAGCTTTTTATTTTGTATTGGGGTATAGCCAATTAATAATCTGGTAATGTCAGGGAAAAGCAAAGGGACTCGCCATACATATACATGTATCCATTTTCCCTCAAACACCCCTCCCTTCCAGGCTGGCACATACCATTGAGCAGAGTCCCATGTGCCATACAGAAGTCCCTGTTGGTTATCCATTCTGAATATAGCAGTGTGTACATGACCTTCCCAAACTCCCTAACTATCCCTTCCCTCTGGGAACCTTGAGTTCATTTTCTAAGTCTGTGAGTCTCCATTTTGTAAGTAAGTTCATTTGCATCATTTATTTTCAGATTTCACATATAATGGATGTTAGACGATATTTATCCTTCTCCACGGGGAAGGCAATGGCACCCCACCCCAGTACTCTTGCCTGGAAAATCCCATGGATGGAGTAGCCTGGTGGGCTGCAGTCCATGGGGTCGCTAACAGTCGGACAGACTGAGCGACTTCACTTTCACTTTTCTCTTTCATGCATTGGAGAAGGAAATGGCAACCCACTCCAGTGTTCTTGCCTGGAGAATCCCAGGGATGGGGGAGCCTGGTGGGCTGCCGTCTATGGGGTCACACAGAGTCGGACACGACTGAAGCGACTTAGCAGCAGTAGCAGCAGCATCCTTCTCCATCTGCCTGACTTCACTTGGTACGACATTCTCTGGGTCCATCTATGCTGCTACAAATGACATCATTTTATTCTTTTCAATGGCTGAGCAACATGCCTTTGTGTACGTATGTACCACATCTTCTTATCCATTCCTCTGTCCATGGACATTGAGGTTGCTTCCATGGCTTGGCTATTGTGAACAGAGCTCTAGTGAACACTGGGGTGCATGCATACTTTCGAATCACGTTTTTCTCCAGGTATAAGCCCAGGAGTGGATTGCAGGGTCATATCGTAGCTCTATTTTTAGTTTTTTAAGGAACCTTCATACTGTTCTCCATAGTGGCCACAAGGCATTTAGTTGATGTAATTAAAGTCTAGAATTAATTTTCTTTAAGTAAGGAAGATTATCCTAGATAATCTGGATGGGCTTGATTCAACCAGTTGAAAGGCCTTAAGAGGAGAATGGAAGCTTCCTAATGTAGAGAAGCTGTGTCTGCTCACACCCTCCAGCACCTGTCTGCCCATCCTGCCCACCTGCCCTGTGGGTTTCAGACATGCTTAGCCAACCCTCACAATAGCTTAAGTCAATTCCTCTCAATAAATCTCTTAATATATGTATATCCTATTGATTCTGTTCACCTCATAGAATCCTGGTTGAGGCTTTATGTGTACATCAATATTTACAGATGGGAAACTACAGAAGATTTCAGATTCAAAGAAATGGAGAGGGTTATGCAATCTCCCAATAACAGCCAAGGACACATTTTAACTTCCCTGAAAGACAGCTGTTGCCTTACCTGTATCCAAAGGCCAAATTTTAGATTCCTTAAGACAACCGAAGAGACAATGAATTTAAGGAAACTGGATTAAAGGAGCAACCAGGATGTCTCCACCAGAATGGCATTTATTGGTGATAGCCAAGTTGGGTAGACAAGTGCTGTGTTTAATGCCTTTGAGTGAACAATCCCCTGTACTTCCACTAAGAGTTAAACCCTCTTATGAAGGCAGAAGTTCAAATTTAATGTAAATGTATTTTGGTGACATGGATATTTAGTTGCTTTTTTATGTTGTCAGCAGTAAAAATCTAATAACTTTCTCCCTCAAAGCAATCTTGCAAATGTGCATGGGCTATATTCTTCCAGGCATCATCTCAAAGCTTCTTTCCATTATTCAGAGGAACTATGTTCTAATAAATGTATCCACTTCAACCATTTACTTGAGCAAACTTGTTCTACCCATTCGTCCACCTCTCAGAACCCCAAAGAGATGTGTACCACCCTCCCAACACATCACTCCTAAGACAGACCATCCTGGGCAAGAAAGCCAGGGAGAAGACGCAGAGATGAGGAGAGGCAGGCATGGATGCACGTGCTGTGACAAAGAGGCCCAGAGTCCACTCCTGGCTGAGCCCTGACCTCACCTGTGTTGCTGATCAAGCTCCTTCCCTCTCTGGGGCTGTCCTTCAACATGAAGGGGACCCAACTCTCAGGACCAA
>SJYX01004739.1:76154-99160 GCA_006410675.1 Oreotragus oreotragus
TATTTATTTATTTTTTTACACGAACTCCCAAACATGAACCCCCCTCCCACCTCCCACCCCACATCTTCCCTCCAGATCATCCCCATACACCAGCCCCAAGCATCCTGCATCCTGCATTGCTCATGGCCACGTGTTCGTCTTGGCACCTTTTGAACCACAGCTTCCTGAGACTCCTTCTTTAACAATTCCTGCCTCCTCTGTAGCTCTCCCGAGTTTCCACCCCAGAGCTGGGCCTAACAGAGGTATCCATAGAAAGGGGCTGGCCAAGACAGAGCCATTCTTTCCTCCAACCAGAGGCAATCCTGGCTTCCCGAAGTACAAGCGAGCTAACGTCGATGCACACTTCAGACCTTGCACTGTGGGCTACCTGTGAGTAAAAGCGAGAGACATTAGGTTAGAGATGTGTTACCCATCAATTCCATACGTTTAGCAAGCATTCATGATACAGTGACAGTCAGTCAAGCTGGAGATAAAAGAAAGGATGGGCAAAACAGACATAGTTTCTACTCTAATGAACCTTATATTTTAGTTTGAGGGAAAAGACAATAAAATATAACCAAGTAAACAAAGTATTTTCAGTAGTGATGAGTGCCATCAGTAAACATATCTGTGGGATGGGTTAAGAAGTGACTGACATTTGAGAATGACAGCCACTCTCTCTGCCCATCCTGGCTGAGGACTGCAGCTGATGAAAATGAGGAAGATGATTGCGAGGTTAGTTACCATTACTGGAGGCCTGCAAAGCAATGAGTAGAAGGGAAGAAGGAAAACAGATAAAAGAAGAAGAAAAGTGCAAAGGAGGGGAGGGAGAAGAGGAGGACAAGACATCAGTGTCATGGCTGGATTTTTCATGAATGATGCCTGGGAATCCCGACATTGGTCCTGAGAGTTGGGTCCCCTTCATGTTGAAGGACAGCCCCAGAGAGGGAAGGAGCTTGATCAGCAACACAGGTGAGGTCAGGGCTCAGCCAGGAGTGGACTCTGGGCCTCTTTGTCACAGCACGTGCATCCATGCCTGCCTCTCCTCATCTCTGCGTCTTCTCCCTGGCTTTCTTGCCCAGGATGGTCTGTCTTAGGAGTGATGTGTTGGGAGGGTGGTACACATCTCTTTGGGGTTCTGAGAGGTGGACGAATGGGTAGAACAAGTTTGCTCAAGTAAATGGTTGAAGTGGATACATTTATTAGAACATAGTTCCTCTGAATAATGGAAAGAAGCTTTGAGATGATGCCTGGAAGAATATAGCCCATGCACATTTGCAAGATTGCTTTGAGGGAGAAAGTTATTAGATTTTTACTGCTGACAACATAAAAAAGCAACTAAATATCCATGTCACCAAAATACATTTACATTAAATTTGAACTTCTGCCTTCATAAGAGGGTTTAACTCTTAGTGGAAGTACAGGGGATTGTTCACTCAAAGGCATTAAACACAGCACTTGTCTACCCAACTTGGCTATCACCAATAAATGCCATTCTGGTGGAGACATCCTGGTTGCTCCTTTAATCCAGTTTCCTTAAATTCATTGTCTCTTCGGTTGTCTTAAGGAATCTAAAATTTGGCCTTTGGATACAGGTAAGGCAACAGCTGTCTTTCAGGGAAGTTAAAATGTGTCCTTGGCTGTTATTGGGAGATTGCATAACCCTCTCCATTTCTTTGAATCTGAAATCTTCTGTAGTTTCCCATCTGTAAATATTGATGTACACATAAAGCCTCAACCAGGATTCTATGAGGTGAACAGAATCAATAGGATATACATATATTAAGAGATTTATTGAGAGGAATTGACTTAAGCTATTGTGAGGGTTGGCTAAGCATGTCTGAAACCCACAGGGCAGGTGGGCAGGATGGGCAGACAGGTGCTGGAGGGTGTGAGCAGACACAGCTTCTCTACATTAGGAAGCTTCCATTCTCCTCTTAAGGCCTTTCAACTGGTTGAATCAAGCCCATCCAGATTATCTAGGATAATCTTCCTTACTTAAAGAAAATTAATTCTAGACTTTAATTACATCAACTAAATGCCTTGTGGCCACTATGGAGAACAGTATGAAGGTTCCTTAAAAAACTAAAAATAGAGCTACGATATGACCCTGCAATCCACTCCTGGGCTTATACCTGGAGAAAAACGTGATTCGAAAGTATGCATGCACCCCAGTGTTCACTAGAGCTCTGTTCACAATAGCCAAGCCATGGAAGCAACCTCAATGTCCATGGACAGAGGAATGGATAAGAAGATGTGGTACATACGTACACAAAGGCATGTTGCTCAGCCATTGAAAAGAATAAAATGATGTCATTTGTAGCAGCATAGATGGACCCAGAGAATGTCGTACCAAGTGAAGTCAGGCAGATGGAGAAGGATGCTGCTGCTACTGCTGCTAAGTCGCTTCAGTCGTGTCCGACTCTGTGTGACCCCATAGACGGCAGCCCACCAGGCTCCCCCATCCCTGGGATTCTCCANGTGGCTTTGTGTTGTCCTGTTTTTTGTAAGAGACCCACCAGGGCACTGGGAATAAGGCTGAGGGGGAGCCAACTACAGAGGGAGATGAGGGAATACTCATAGCTGGAGTGAGCCAGTGCCAGGAATGGTCCTGAGGAGATGTGTATAAGAGACAGGGCAGGCATGGATGCACGTGCTGTGACAAAGAGGCCCAGAGTCCACTCCTGGCTGAGCCCTGACCTCACCTGTGTTGCTGATCAAGCTCCTTCCCTCTCTGGGGCTGTCCTTCAACATGAAGGGGACCCAACTCTCAGGACCAACGTCGGGATTCCCAGGCATCCTTCATGAAAAATCCAGCCATGACACTGATGTCTTGTCCTCCTCTTCTCCCTCCCCTCCTTTGCACTTTTCTTCTTCTTTTATCTGTTTTCCTTCTTCCCTTCTACTCATTGCTTTGCAGGCCTCCAGTAATGGTAACTAACCTCGCAATCATCTTCCTCATTTTCATCAGCTGCAGTCCTCAGCCAGGATGGGCAGAGAGAGTGGCTGTCATTCTCAAATGTCAGTCACTTCTTAACCCATCCCACAGATATGTTTACTGATGGCACTCATCACTACTGAAAATACTTTGTTTACTTGGTTATATTTTATTGTCTTTTCCCTCAAACTAAAATATAAGGTTCATTAGAGTAGAAACTATGTCTGTTTTGCCCATCCTTTCTTTTATCTCCAGCTTGACTGACTGTCACTGTATCATGAATGCTTGCTAAACGTATGGAATTGATGGGTAACACATCTCTAACCTAATGTCTCTCGCTTTTACTCACAGGTAGCCCACAGTGCAAGGTCTGAAGTGTGCATCGACGTTAGCTCGCTTGTACTTCGGGAAGCCAGGATTGCCTCTGGTTGGAGGAAAGAATGGCTCTGTCTTGGCCAGCCCCTTTCTATGGATACCTCTGTTAGACCCAGCTCTGGGGTGGAAACTCGGGAGAGCTACAGAGGAGGCAGGAATTGTTAAAGAAGGAGTCTCAGGAAGCTGTGGTTCAAAAGGTGCCAAGACGAACACGTGGCCATGAGCAATGCAGGATGCAGGATGCTTGGGGCTGGTGTATGGGGATGATCTGGAGGGAAGATGTGGGGTGGGAGGTGGGAGGGGGGTTCATGTTTGGGAGTTCGTGTAAAAAAATAAATAAATACAAAAAAAATAAAAATAAAAATAAAAAATAAAATTAAAAAAAAAAAAAAGAAAGAAAGTACAGCATGAAACCATCATAGACAATAGAAAGCTAGTTCCCATCAAATTTAGATTAGAGTCTGGTGCGGAAGAGAGAAACAGTAACACTTACGGAACTTTAGTAGAGGGAATGGAAAGGAACAATGGATTTTAAGCACTTGAGCTTGGATACAAATTCCACAGTGTCACTCACTTGCCATATAACCCAAGGCAAGAGTGTGTAAACTCTCAGTGCCTCCGCTGCCTCTTTGCAGAACAGAAATAATAATCCACTTCTCCTTCATAGGCTTATCTGCTACCAAGGACTAGGTACTCATTTGGATCTTTGTAGATACTCTGGTCTATGCAACGGTGTGGATGAGGAAACCAACACACACACAAATTCATGTTATATGCCCATGGCCAGACAGCTAAAAAATAAAAAACAGTAGCAGCGAAATCTCAGTCTTCTTAGTCTGAACCCTTCAAATGTAAGCTTTTAATCACTCCTCTACACCCAGATCAGACTTGCACTGTTGTCATGAGAACTGATGCAGACGGCAGACTTACACCATCAAGACCATTAAGGAAGGGTGCATAGTTTTACTGTTGTTGTGAAGGCATGACAGAGCGCTGAGAGGATGTCGCATTTAAATCGCTCTGTGCCAATTAGCTCAAAGATATGTACGTATACTGCAGTGGGCTGCCATTTCATTCTCCAGGGGCTCTTCCTGACCCAGGGATCAAACCCAGAAGAGAGACCCAAAAGAGGAGGAACCTAGGTTGACTGCAGAAACTCAGAGTATTAGCAGTGTCATGGATGCTGCAAAATTATTGAGTGCTTTGGAGAAATAACATTCAGAAGTTAACCTATGAAATATGAAACCAGAAGATTTGTGGCCCCACAGATAAAAGATTTAAAACCTGTCTCTATATGCTCAATGCAATGAGTGACAGAAGTCTTCCCAGTTCCTTCCCGAACTGCACTGCACCCCAGGCTCACCTTTGTAAGCACAGCATCCCATCACGTGTCTTTATTCAAGATGAAGCAACAGGGATTGCGAGAGTTGCACATGACTCAGCAACTGAATGTCACAGAGATTGAACTAGTTACATCAAGGGTGGCTTTGTGTTGTCCTGTTTTTTGTAAGAGACCCACCAGGGCACTGGGAATAAGGCTGAGGGGGAGCCAACTACAGAGGGAGATGAGGGAATACTCATAGCTGGAGTGAGCCAGTGCCAGGAATGGTCCTGAGGAGATGTGTATAAGAGACAGGGCAGGCATGGATGCACGTGCTGTGACAAAGAGGCCCAGAGTCCACTCCTGGCTGAGCCCTGACCTCACCTGTGTTGCTGATCAAGCTCCTTCCCTCTCTGGGGCTGTCCTTCAACATGAAGGGGACCCAACTCTCAGGACCAACGTCGGGATTCCCAGGCATCCTTCATGAAAAATCCAGCCATGACACTGATGTCTTGTCCTCCTCTTCTCCCTCCCCTCCTTTGCACTTTTCTTCTTCTTTTATCTGTTTTCCTTCTTCCCTTCTACTCATTGCTTTGCAGGCCTCCAGTAATGGTAACTAACCTCGCAATCATCTTCCTCATTTTCATCAGCTGCAGTCCTCAGCCAGGATGGGCAGAGAGAGTGGCTGTCATTCTCAAATGTCAGTCACTTCTTAACCCATCCCACAGATATGTTTACTGATGGCACTCATCACTACTGAAAATACTTTGTTTACTTGGTTATATTTTATTGTCTTTTCCCTCAAACTAAAATATAAGGTTCATTAGAGTAGAAACTATGTCTGTTTTGCCCATCCTTTCTTTTATCTCCAGCTTGACTGACTGTCACTGTATCATGAATGCTTGCTAAACGTATGGAATTGATGGGTAACACATCTCTAACCTAATGTCTCTCGCTTTTACTCACAGGTAGCCCACAGTGCAAGGTCTGAAGTGTGCATCGACGTTAGCTCGCTTGTACTTCGGGAAGCCAGGATTGCCTCTGGTTGGAGGAAAGAATGGCTCTGTCTTGGCCAGCCCCTTTCTATGGATACCTCTGTTAGACCCAGCTCTGGGGTGGAAACTCGGGAGAGCTACAGAGGAGGCAGGAATTGTTAAAGAAGGAGTCTCAGGAAGCTGTGGTTCAAAAGGTGCCAAGACGAACACGTGGCCATGAGCAATGCAGGATGCAGGATGCTTGGGGCTGGTGTATGGGGATGATCTGGAGGGAAGATGTGGGGTGGGAGGTGGGAGGGGGGTTCATGTTTGGGAGTTCGTGTAAAAAAATAAATAAATACAAAAAAAATAAAAATAAAAATAAAAAATAAAATTAAAAAAAAAAAAAAGAAAGAAAGTACAGCATGAAACCATCATAGACAATAGAAAGCTAGTTCCCATCAAATTTAGATTAGAGTCTGGTGCGGAAGAGAGAAACAGTAACACTTACGGAACTTTAGTAGAGGGAATGGAAAGGAACAATGGATTTTAAGCACTTGAGCTTGGATACAAATTCCACAGTGTCACTCACTTGCCATATAACCCAAGGCAAGAGTGTGTAAACTCTCAGTGCCTCCGCTGCCTCTTTGCAGAACAGAAATAATAATCCACTTCTCCTTCATAGGCTTATCTGCTACCAAGGACTAGGTACTCATTTGGATCTTTGTAGATACTCTGGTCTATGCAACGGTGTGGATGAGGAAACCAACACACACACAAATTCATGTTATATGCCCATGGCCAGACAGCTAAAAAATAAAAAACAGTAGCAGCGAAATCTCAGTCTTCTTAGTCTGAACCCTTCAAATGTAAGCTTTTAATCACTCCTCTACACCCAGATCAGACTTGCACTGTTGTCATGAGAACTGATGCAGACGGCAGACTTACACCATCAAGACCATCAAGGAAGGGTGCATAGTTTTACTGTTGTTGTGAAGGCATGACAGAGCGCTGAGAGGATGTCGCATTTAAATCGCTCTGTGCCAATTAGCTCAAAGATATGTACGTATACTGCAGTGGGCTGCCATTTCATTCTCCAGGGGCTCTTCCTGACCCAGGGATCAAACCCAGAAGAGAGACCCAAAAGAGGAGGAACCTAGGTTGACTGCAGAAACTCAGAGTATTAGCAGTGTCATGGATGCTGCAAAATTATTGAGTGCTTTGGAGAAATAACATTCAGAAGTTAACCTATGAAATATGAAACCAGAAGATTTGTGGCCCCACAGATAAAAGATTTAAAACCTGTCTCTATATGCTCAATGCAATGAGTGACAGAAGTCTTCCCAGTTCCTTCCCGAACTGCACTGCACCCCAGGCTCACCTTTGTAAGCACAGCATCCCATCACATGTCTTTATTCAAGATGAAGCAACAGGGATTGCGAGAGTTGCACATGACTCAGCAACTGAATGTCACAGAGATTGAACTAGTTACATCAAGGGTGGCTTTGTGTTGTCCTGTTTTTTGTAAGAGACCCACCAGGGCACTGGGAATAAGGCTGAGGGGGAGCCAACTACAGAGGGAGATGAGGGAATACTCATAGCTGGAGTGAGCCAGTGCCAGGAATGGTCCTGAGGAGGTCCCCCAAGGGTGGAGCTGGCCCAGCACACTGGATGACCTCCATCTACATGCCCACATCACTGCTCGGACACACACGGAGGAACGGTCACACCTCAGTAACTAGCCAACCTGGCACCTCTGCAAGAGTCATGATTATTTCCGACAAACTCATTTCTTGTTCAATTTGATATGAAAATTAAAGTCATATTAGCACAATTTCTTGCATTCAAGAGCATGTGAACAGCATTCTCCACACTCTCCTGTAGCAAGTCCAACAGAGCCCTGAAAGGAAGTGCAACAAAGCAGGTAAATTTACTGTTTCCAAAACAGCTCTCTTTTCCATCCAAACAGGCCCCTCACAGTGAGATATGACCAGCGGACCAAGCCAATATGATCAATGCTAACTTTCTCAGAGAAGGAAGACCATCTTCGGAAGAAATATTCTTCGACTCATTTCCCATGCAAATGTAAAAACGGGGGAAACAAGACCAGAGGCAGTATCAATATTTTCAACATTAAGCAAAGACAGGCAATCTTTGAAAAGGGATGCTATTTCCACGAAATTAATTCATATTCTTGCCCATAAAGCTTTTCTTACTTTTTTTTTTTTTAAGAAGCATTGCTTTAAATGAGGCAGGAGACAGGTTTTGGCGACTCTCTGACAGAAAGTGAAAGTGAAGTCGCTTGTGTCCCATGGACGGTAGCCTACCAGGCTCAGCAATCCATGGGGTTTTCCAGGCAAGAATACTGGAGTGGGCTGCCATTTAGCTGAGAACTAAATTCTGAGTCCCCAGTGACTATCCATTTGGTATTAATTGTCCCAATGAAATCTTAAGTCCAGGAGCTGGGTTCAGAGGAGAAAAATACAAGTATTCTCTGGGTCAATAGAGTGACTGTTTTTTTTTTTTTTTTTACTTTTTAAACAGATCTCAGCTGGTCTCCCAAATCCCTCCAGTGTGGGAGGCAGTTTTCCATTGGAACCTTCTTACTCTATATAAGACGAAACAAACCCAGACAAAGGAAGTGCACTCTCTCTTGTCCAAAGGTGAATTGAGGAACAAATTAGGGATGAGAAAAAAAGATGGGTCAACGGGAATACAGATGAGAATGTTCCAAGGATATGAGAGCAGATAAAGAAACACAAAGCACAGAGACCCTGTGGACGTCGTCTCTTTGAACAAGATTTTGCCGGGCTGGTGTCTGTGATTGCATTTGTTTTCTCGTCCTAGCGTGGAGGGTCAAATCTGATGCCTCTTCAAGTTCTCTTCAAATCCTATGTAGATGATTCTTTTATCTCTCAGAAACCTAGGTCCTTACTAATATGCGTGATGGCAGCTGCAATTTGACTCTGCTATGTTCTCCCATCTTTGCTATCAGAAAGCGGAGTGGGCTCATTGATGGGCTTACACATCTTCTCTCAACACCTCCTAGAAATACACTGTGACCCCTGAGTGTCAAATAAGTGTTCTGATGTGACACTCTCGGTGGCATCTTCCCTTCCGCTATGCCAGGGCTGGACGGGAACCAAAATATCAAGAGAGAACAAGGATCGTGGAATCACAGCTTCTTTCCTGCCTAACACGTCTTTTAAAATATCTAAGTCATGAGCACAAGACACTAGACATAATATTCGGTGTCATCTTTAAATCAGCCTGGGCGGAGAGAGAGCCAAGAACCCAGCAATTTGGGATACATTAGAAAAGTCTCAGGAAAAGCTTTCTGGTTCTTTCATGTCCTGAGTTCAAATGCTTTGCAACTGCCTATCCGTGTGAAGTTGGGGCTTCTATTCATGGAGTTTATTGGGAAGATTCAACAAGATAATCTCTAGAAGGCTCAGTCCCAGGCACTCAGTAAGCACTTCACAGAGCATCCACCCCCATTCCTCACTGACAGCCAGTAGCAAGTTTCATGAACCTATCTTGGAAGCCTCTTAAGTCGGTCCTGTGATAACAGAGCAGTGAAGAAAGCAAAATCTTCCTGTTTGAATCCCCAATTGCCCCCTTACCAGATGTATAACGCTGGGGAAAGCTGCTCGACCACCCTGAGTCTTGGTGTCCATGTTTTATAAATGGGGATAATTATAGCTTCCAACTCATTAAGGTTGTAGGGAGGATGGATTGAGATAATTTGTAGGAAAGGCTGAGCATTGTGTGTGCACAGTAAAGGCTCAGTACATATCTGTGATTCTATTAATAAAAACGCTACCCCCTAGTCCCGGCTTCCTGCCAATTCCCCTGTTTAGAGTCTCTGCCCCTTGCTACCATCAGTTCTTCTCAATGCTGGTCCAGATATCATTTAATAAATTATCAAACACAGCCTCCCCACCGCCACCGCTCTAAACCGGCAAAGGCTCCTTAGGACCTGGGGAGTGAAGTCCAAAGTCCTTAATGTGATGCGCAACATACTTCACAGAGTCCCAAACTCACCACCCTGCATGTGCACTCTGCTCACACAAATCATCCTGTGCGTTTCCATCCAGGCGTTTTTGTCCACATGGAGGGCACCTTTTCCGGAATGCTGAGATGCAATGGTCAGAAGGCACCATGCCAGGTGATTTGTGGAAGAAGGCTTGAGAGCCAGACCATTTTAGAGCTGGAAAGGACCCAACAGGCCACTTTACAGATGAGGAAACTGAGGTTAAGTGGCTTGCCCCAGGCCACACAGCTATTTATCAGAATGCTAGGGTTTCACCAGGCTGGTCTGCCTGGAAGGAGGGAACCACAGGACAGCCTGTTAGGGAAAAATCTGTCAGCAATTGGCCGCAGGGTTGCTGACAGGAGATCTTTCTCCATTCATGAGAAATGAGACAGAAGTTAAGTGCCCAATAAGGAAAGCACACAAGGTATGCCTCTCTCTAAGTGAAAACCAGGTCCCTCCCTGGCTTGCGATTTGGGCAGGGCAGGAGGGGATTGCTGGGATGAGGGCAGCTGAGATGATTCGGCAGGCTCCATCCCTCACTTCAAAGACATGTTCTCTCAGGCTGTATTAGTCTCCTGACTGATGCTCCCAAATGCACCGTGGAGATGTGCTGAAGCTGAAGATTCTCTGAGGTTTGCAAGGAGGAACGGTGATGAATAAAACACAGGAATGGCCAATGCATTACTTCGAAGGCGAGTGTGCCCAGTTCTAACTGCTAAATTGCGATTTCCACTCTAAGATAATAATACTAATTCATTTATATAGTGCTTCTTAAGTTCCCAAGAATAAGAATGAAAATGAAAACTACATCTTATACTACAGCTGTGTCTATATATGAAACATATACTGGAGTGAGACAGTTCAAGAGCCAACTCCCTTCCCTATTGGGTTATTTTAGGACAAAGTGTTGCAGACTAGAATTGTTTGCATAAGGTACTCCTAATTTTCAATTTGGATTTGGAATTTAAACACAGTTTTGCTGCTATTGTCAAAGAAATATTGTTTTAAAAACCTTTAAATATGCCGTTAAATATTTAAAACCTTTAAACATTCATGCTTCCATAAGTTAGACACTGGAAAGATGCTAACTCTTGATATTGCTGCCCAACCAGCCTCACCTGTATTTTGTTAGTCCGTCTTGGTTTGTGGTCTGGATTTATGTCCGTGGTGACCAGTCAGGGAGTACCACATAGAAGTTGAAATGCATGGCTCCAAGAGTTCTGTGTGGCACAGTGACGCCTGGGTCAGGTCTGGGCAAGGGGCACCATCAACACAAAATCAAGCCATTCAGCAGACAGGCCAGCAATTCTTAGATGCTTAGAAACCCTGACCTTGCCCTGAAGGCTCCACTGCCTAGAAGTGTGATTTGGATTCCTTTCAACAAGGGTTGGACTGTCCTGGGATGACAAGGGACCAATGGCAGAGGAAGCTTTTCTCTTTCTTTGTTGCCCCAACTCTCCCTGCTTTAAGCACTGCCAACTTCCACCTGATCATCCAATCCTGGGGCCAGCGCAGGGGCCAGGGAGCTGGGAGGGTGTGGGAGCCACCCCCACCCCCAGAAACTGGGATGTGATGAAGTCATTTGTGGTGAGGAGGGGCATCCTTTGTGCTCCCATGAATGCCTGGAAAGCTTGCATGTATTTGATCCTGGCTTCTCCAAAATGTTTGGCTCTGAATTCAGACTAGTCTTTTCTATCTGGCTGCCTTTAGATTAGGAATACAATTTGGACTCTTGTCCCTGAATCTGGCCTTAGTTTCCTCTGCATCATACTTTTGGGGGGAATATTGCATTGGCTCCAGAGCCAGCATCCATGGGCCACTCTCCCACACAACCTGCCCTGTTCTTTCCAAGAGACCATTTGCCATCCACACGCCTAACAGTTATGTCATTTGCCATAGCTGCCTGTGTAAATTCCACTTCATCTACTGAGCTGTATCACTTAGCTTCCACCCAGGTTCTGATGTCCTGCCCAGTTCTTGCTCAACCCAAATCGGACCATCCCATGTTTAACAAAGGTCTCCTCTGCTCTCTCCTCACACCTGAATATCTAACCATCTATCCATGTTCTATTCAGCATTTGAGAGGAACTCAAAATCCAGATCTCCCCTCACCACTGCAATGGACAAGTTTCCTTGCAGCAGTCTTGCAAGGATATCCAGGGATATGAAGCCTTTTTGGGTTTATTAGTTCAAAGCAACTCTGAGTAGCACACGGCTTGCAGGAAGACTAGAAAAGTGATCAGGACCTTGAGGAGCCTTGGCAGTCAGAACCGCAAACTGGATCCTGCCACAAACGTGGAGGAGGGCATGGCAGCCCACTCCAGTGTTCTTGCCTGGAGAATTCCATGGACGGAGGAGCCTGGCAGGGGCACGGAGGGTCCATGGGGTTGCAGAGTCAGGTACAGCTGAGTGACTAAGCCCAGCACACAGCACAGAGGGCACCACCAGAGCCCCCGCTGAACATGGGTACTGACAGCTTTCTCTTCCACGCTGGTTACTCCTGGATGTCAGACGATGCAGCGGCCACTTCACAATGACCAGAGTGGGTTCCTCATGGTCAGCATCCATGGGCTACTTCATGCCGGGGCTCGTGGGTGTGCTTGTGTGGGTGTGCACACACACAGGCACATAAGTGTGAGACACTGATTCCGAGTTTAAAACATACTGGGAAGTAGGTGCTGAGTCATCATTCTACCTTCCAGGAGAGGGAGGACAGAGACTCTGGCCCTTGAAGCCTGTGGAGAAGAAAGAGGGCAGTCTTTCTACAGAGAGTCTTACTGTGGGTTATCTCCAAACTTAGGAAGGCGATTTGGGTGCTATATGAAGCCACACAAACAAGCAAACAAAATGGCAACTATGCATTACGAGGAATGAGTAACATGAAGAATATCGTATTCCAGGGCACGCGTGCGTGCCTAGTCACCTCAGTTGTGTTCGACTCTTCGCAACCCTATGGACTATAGCCCACCAGGCTCTTCTGTCCTTGGGATTCTCCAGGCAAGAATACTGGAGTGGGTTGCCATGCCCTCCTCTTGGGGATTTCCCAACCCAAGGATCGAACCCACATCTCGTCTGTCTCCTGCATTGGCGGGTGGGTTCTTTACCCACTAGCACCACCTGGGCAGAATCACTCAAAAGGAGTGTCTTCTGTGGTTAACAAGGTGCTGTCCCTGCTTCTATCGGTTTTGTTGTTCTTGCTGTTTTTCATAAGAAAGGTAGGTATGTAAGTAAACCAAACTATTGCATGGTTAGAGGGATGATAGATATTCTGCACAAGAGGCTAAAGGTTTAAATTTTAAAACATTTTGATATGTAATGTAACAGAGATAATAAAAACAGCAACCTCATTCCATTTACTCTTTAAACACTTTCATATATTAACATTTACTACCAGAAGCACACCTGCAAGGTTGGTATTATTGACCCAGTGTTACAGATGAGGACATGGAGAGACAGATACGGTGGCTTGCACAGCCGGGAAGCAGCCGGACCAAGCTTTGAAGCCAGGCAGCCTGACGCCCTCACACTGCTGAAGGTGCCGTATTATGTCTTCTGTGTACAGGGACAGGTGGGAAAATGGGGCTTCACAGCAGCACACCAGGAAAAACCAAGAAACAGACTGTGGAGCACAAGTCCTCTGGGTGATGTGGCTGGCAATGAAAGCTAGTGTAATGTAGCCTCGGGCTGCAATAAAGAAGCACAGAGGGAGCTGACAGTCTAAGCTGCCTCTAGATCTCTGTGCTCAGTCCCGCTGTCTGAGGAGGGCAAAAAGGAGATAGGTTCTGCAGATGGGAGACAGAGACGGCATCCTGGAAGACCACTCAGATACTGAACAGCTGCAACGGGGAGGGAGAATTCTATCTATCCCTCGTTGACATCAAAGGCTCATACCCAAGAGTACAACCTCTGGGGACACAGAGTTTGGATCAACCCAAGAAGTGTTTCTAAATGTGGAAGTCCCTAATGCCTTGGAGGTCTGTGCCCAAGGGTGAGGAACTCCCTGTGACTAGTGACGCTCTGGCTATCACTAGCACACGGAGCCAGGACTGGAGGGCCTGGTGGCATGATGTGTTACTCCAGTTGATCTCTTGGGTTCCTCCCCCCGCCGTGCAGGAGTGCCATTTTTTTTTCCCTTCCCCAAACCATCCTTGATCACTGAACTGCGTGTGGCTCGTCTTTACTGTGGTCCTCCTTGCTTGTACTTCCTTTGGGCACTGACTGTATGCAGCCTTGAGATTTTAGTATGTTCTTCACCAGCAACATTGTCAGCTCTCTGAGGAAAGGCCCTGTGATTTGACCATTTCAGTGTTCTCAGCCCAGGCCTTTCATTAACGTAGGGGACAATGAAATGAGTTTCAGATGGAGTGCAAACCAAACCCTGCCAGCGGGCCCTGTCAAAGCTTAGGGGTGGCAAAGTGGTGATGCCATTCTTACCGTTACTTATGGAAACTCAGAATAGAGATATTAGTGGTAGATATCTATAAAGTAGGACAGAGCTGAAGGGTGAAATCAAATGGTATATACTGCAAAATATTATCAAATGACACTGGATTGGCTAACCATGACTTCAAAATATTAAAGATTCATAAAAGTTCCATATTTAGATGTTACAACTTAACTGCCAAATAATATTTTAGGGTGAATCTTTTATATATATATATATACTTGAACTAGTGATATATTTAAATCATAATCAGACCACAGGTATATCAACTCTAAAAAAATAAATAAAAAGACTTTTGCTTTTAGATAGTGGTAAGAGATAGGATTAGAAGCCAAGACCACCCACTTCTTATTCCACCTGCTGCTAGATTACCATGTGATATTAGGCGAGTCCTGGTTCTTCTATGGGCCCCTGGACCCTCATCTCTGAAAGATCGTTGATGAGGATAGCCAACAGCTCAGTTAAGTGACTTCAGACACCTGATTCCTGAGAATTCTGCTTTAAAGTGAGATGTCCCATTTTCATTTAGGAAACAGGAAGTCCAATCACTCTACAGTGGTTAGACCACGATAGGGACTCTGATTTAAGATGCCACATGTTTAGGGGAAACAATGACAAAACAGAATGGAAGCAGATGTGAGAGATGAGGATGGTGAGAGGTCTGTAATCTCGTCAGGTTAGCTGAAGCCCCGAATGGCAGAGTGCTGAATGGCAGAGAACCCTGACGCGGGTTAAGTTGGCTGTCAGATGCCGGACTTTTAATCTCAGCTTTGCCAATTAACAGTGATGGAACCCTGGAAATTTCCAGGGTTTTTTCCTCTGTAAGATGCTAGCAATTATCTTAACCAGCTCATAGATTGCTGCAGATAATTCTCACATTTTAGAATGTCCTTAGCATAGTGCCTGAGTCTAGCTTAGTACTCAATACATGATGGATTTTAAGTATTATCAGATGCCATTTTCCAGTATTTGCAGGGCTTTCAGAAGGAAAAAGTGCTGGGAAGCAGGGCAAAGAGACTACTGGGAGAAAGTTACAGCAGAAGATATCTTAGCTCCTTACATGATGGGATATTTTAATGAACAGAGTTAATGAGTCGCCTCTGGTGTCATGAGTTTCTTGAGATGTCATTAGCGGGCTGTCATCAGGACATTTAGGAAGCTGCAGGATCAATGACAAGCAGAAACCCTGCCGAGAGGAGAGCTCGACCCTAAGATCTCAGAGGCTCCTTTAATGGACAACATCTGGGAGCTTGTAGGGGCACAGGGTCGAGCCGTCAACTCAGCTCTCTATCCCGCTGCTCTTCTCCAGGAAGCTGGGGCGGCCCAGGATTGCAACACACACCACACATGGCAGGAAACTGCTGGCCTGTGGGGTCAGAACGGGCCTGGACACCTAGCTCTGGCCTGGTGAGCTGGGACGAGTTGTCTCGAATCCTCCTGGAGGTCACTCTGCCGACTTGTAAACTGGAGATGACAGTACCCTCCTCACAAGGTGACTGCACACAATACAGGAGGTACCTGGAGCACGGTCCTATCTCATCAAGGTGGCCCTCTCCCCTGGCCTTTTCCAGGCAAACACAGGCAGCGAGTGCCTCACTCTCACGGTGCCGCGTACTCAGGAGGGAATGCAAGAGGGCCTGGGGTAGGGACAGATGACACAGGAAAGCTGCAGATGGAGCACAGCAGGGCAACCTGGAAGGACTAGGAGCTTTGGAAGCTGCAGCCTGATGGTGACACTGGGGTGAGAACAGTTGGAATGCCATGGAGGGCTGCATGGGGGCGGGGATTCCTGTTATTTTTAATCCAATGCCAAATCACTGTGCTTCTGCCTGGTCCTGAGGAAGACCACAGACCGGGCAAGCGCTTCTTCAAGTCGTAGCCTTTCCAGGAGTCAGACTGTCACAGCTCATCCTCCTGAAAACCCCAAACTACATTTACCTGAAAAACAAACAGGAATATTCTGGAAAATGGTGACAGTTTATCAAGAGACTAATTATCATTTCAGCTAGTCTGGAATAGTAATGAGTCCCTTTTAAAGAGAGGCAGACCTTGTGAAGAATATCTCAACATCACAGGCTTAGCCAGCTTTCCCAGTAAGATATAACTTCAGGGCAACTTTCCACAGCAGCCCGTTTGTAAAAGTGAGCAGGGGAAAATGCAAAGGTATTGAGGAGGCAGGCACTTTTCAAAAGCCACAATTATCTCTAAAATCTTGACCACCTCTTGGATATTTTAAATGGAAGAGGGATGGATCACTTAAACTTCTGAAATATATTTTTTAAAAAAGGGCAGGTTCTAATAAACAATTCATCACTAATTGGGAGGGCCCTCAAGCCAAAGGGTAGCGCAGCATTTTGGCCAAATAATCATGGGGAAGAACTTCTACCTGCTATGGTTAGTCTATAAAAGTGAAGCCCAGGTCTCCTTCTGAGAGGACAGAAAGTGCCAAGCAGTTACTGAGCGCTCATGAGCCAGACATTGTGCCCAGTTCTTCTGTTATCTTACAGCAGTCCCAGGACATGGATACTCTGACTAGGTCCATCTTTACAGATGAGGTAGCTGAGTCTGAGAGAAGCTACTTAGCTCAGCCTTGGGTTCCTACTTTACAAGAGGTGGAGCTGGAGCTGAGAAGAATCAGACTGCTGGGCAGGGCTGGAACCAGGGTGAGTCAGGTGGGGCTCCGTCCGTGGGCACAAATATAAGGAGATGCCAATAAACTCAGTTGCAGTTACTGCTAAGTCAGTTCATCGTGTCCGACTCTTTTCGACCCCATGACTGTAGCCCACCAGGCTCCTCTGTCCATGGGATTCTCCGGGCAAGAATACTGGAGTGGCTTACCATGCCCTCCTCCAGGGGATCTTCCAGACTCAGAGATCAAACCTGCGTCTCTGATGTCTCCCGCTTTAGCAGGCAGGTTCTTTACCACTAGTGCCACCTGGGAAACCCCCAAAACTCAGTGAATCAAGATAAATAATATTTTTAGGAAATATTTCAAAAGTCGAGATCACTAGGGGAAAAAACTCCATGATGAGGAAAATATCAACATTTTAAATACAGTCGGGATCTAAGTCTGCACTTGTCTGTCTTCACCTCACTCTCCTCACCCTGATCTTGGCCTGATTGCTCGGCAATACCGACTCTGAGTCTGCATAGGTGGTCCAGGCCTCAGGAATGATGGAAATAGGGCCGACTGTTCGGGATGTGACAATCGGTGACACATGCCCAGAGATCACGGTGGGGGTGAATGCAGTGTAATCAGATACGCTCTGTCCGGCCTTCATCTGTGCTTGCTCTTCCTGAGAATGAAACAGCATCCATGGCTAGGATGCAGCTCTGAATTCCCACTCCTCTCACCGGTGGCGCCTAATGGTGGCTGAGAAGAGATCTCTGTGTGTCTTAAACTAAATCCAGGGCGGGGTTTCCACTGCTCCAGTGACCATGTCAGGTGGTCATCGAGTTGGGGAACATGCTGCATCCGAAGACATTTTCTTCAGGGAAAAGTGAACGTGGAGAAGTAATCTTAATTTGTGAAATCATGCCAGCACAGAGGACCATGTCAGGCGGATTTCTGGCAAAGAAAGAAGTTCATGGAGAAAGTGAAGGTTTTTCTTCAACTGGAACAACCAGAGGAAAGGCAGAAAAAGGCAGTGCTTATTCACAGTATCCTTTGACAAGTATTCAGTGCCAGAAGGCAGGAGAACAAGGCTCTGGCCACTGTTTACCGTGGCCTGTGGAGCGGTTTATGCCAGCTTTCTGGATTCAGCACCTCGCATGGTCTAAATGAGTAGAAAAAGGGAGGACAGGAGAGACACCAGACCCTGACCTGCCATGAGAAAGGGCATCCGTAGTCTCTCCCACACTCTTTTTTCCCCCCTCCTCTTTCTTCCTTTCTTCTCTCTTAAAACTCCCATCTCATTTAACATCCTGCGTACTAGCCTCTCTGCCTGAGCAAAATCCTTGACCGTAGAAACTCTGAGAACAATGCTTTATCTCAATAAGCATCTCAGAACTCTGCAACTGTCAGGTGACTAATTAAACCAAATAACAGTGAAATTTTGCCTCCAGTTCTAACAAACGTGCATTATTCACAAACACTTAGAATTTAAAAGTGCCTTCCTTTTTAAAGTTAAATAAACTGTCTGGTCGGTAAGTGAGCTTTGGTTTACAAAACACTTTGTCTTACTTTCAACTGAGTTACTTAATACTCTGCCTCCCATAATCTATTTCCATTGATTCCTCCTTCATCAACTGCTCATGAATTCCAACATACTCAGAGCTGCAAAGAACTCCACTGCTGATTCACCAGGGAGGCAACTATATCCAGTTTTAAAGAAAAAAAAAAAAAGATACAAATAAGAATCCACTTAAGCCAGTAATTTTTTTAAAATAGAGCTTTCCTCTTAATTATAATATAGCATTAGGTTTTTTTTTTGTTTCATTCTTCTTCTAAATTCATAATGATACTATCAAACAGTAACAAATATAAATTTGTGCAGCCTGGAATATGCAATTTAATCATAAGCAGTAATTTCCATATCACAGAGGAGGGAAAAAAAAAAGTCAGATGATTAAACTCCAGTGCATGAGGACCAATCTTGAATTAAATTTTACTCTGCTAAAGTTAGGTTTTGTACAGCAATATCAAGAATGGTTTAAAGGTAATAGTAAAACATTTACTGTTATATTAAAACTCCGTGCCCCAAAGTGTTTACCAAAGATCAAACTGCTGTTCTTTTTTTTGCAAATTAAAAATGCCTTGCAGACATCTTCAAAACCTCTTGAAAGAACAGGCAATGTTATCATAGCAATCTCACTAATATTTCCCTTCTTTACTCCTTCCCTTCCCCCTTGGAGTTTCAAATGATGCTTTTATTGCAGAAAAAAAAAAAAAAAAGAATCAGAAAACCCTCCATATCACTGCCTCAGTGAGAACTGACCTTGTTTATTATACAGTCCAGCCCCCCTCATCGCCTGCTCAGAGGATTTCAAGATTCAGATTTTGCAACTTTCTAGTAAACTCCAAGGTGGGAAGAAGAGACTGAAGGTAACGGAATCCACGGACTAGAAAGATGTTAATCCCGACAAACTGCTGAAGCAGTAGCCTGAACCACAGCTAGATTGAATTCGGTCTCTCCTGAGAGGTCCAGACAAGGCCGGTGGTAACAAAACTGCTTTTCATGGTGCCCTCAAAAGCAGATGGGCCCCAGGCACACAGCTGGAGCAGGACGCCATTGCCCTCTAGTGGCCAGAAGTGCAATCTTCCGCGAAGGAACCCATTTCCAGAGACGCACAAGGCTCTCAATGTCAGGGCAAAATTCTAGCAGAAGATGTTTAATTATCCTCCTCGAGTGTTTTCTTTAGTTCTTCTTTGCCCATAGAGGAGGCTGTGGATGGATATCATAGTAATACTGATGGAAACCTCACTCTTACTCAAACTGGTAAAACAGAATTTGTCCCACTTTCTCCAGCTTTAAAAAAAAATTTTTTTTACCAGACCTGTTGATGTTTTTCCCCTAGTCCCTTAAATCACACACACACACACACACACACACACACAGAGAGAGAGAGAGAGAGAGAGAGAGGACCAAAGACATTTACATATTTCAGGGGCAATAACTTTGAACCAAAAAGACTGACAACTACAGTGTCTGGTAAATCTAGGACAGGGGTTCTTGACATATCAGGTAACTTTGTATGAAACAATGACCAATTGCATAAGGGGGGAAAATATCCCAAGCACATTTCAATCTCTTAAATCAGTGGCTGGTGAATTTATACAATAGTGAGATTTTCTAGTAAGGAGAAAAAAAAAAGGACGAGATAGTAGTTATTCTGCAAATTTGACAGTTAAAAAAAGGTTGGCTACTGACTTTTAAACTCTTTAGACCACTGTCTTATCATTATAATTTAATAAGGTATTCCTATGATCAAAGTGAAAGAAATCAATATTGAAAATAAACAAAATGATCATGTTTCTGGAACTTCTGCCTACATAAATGTGTAGAAAATGAAGGCAGAGTAAAATCAGATTTGCAGATCTCCTTTAGATGGTTCCGAAAATAGCTTTGAATATCACAGATCAAAGTTTACGTTAACTGTCAACTTCATAAGTCACAGACGTTCACAGGCAAGGTTCTGAGACACACTATGCTCAAGGGAGTGTAGCTCTGGCATTGTAAATCAAGCTTTGAGGTCAAAGTCATGGCATTTCCCATATGAGGATCCCCAAACCAGAATCTTTACAAAGCAGCCGTGTAATTCTATTCAAAGTGGAAGAAAAAACATGAATTATGAAGACAAGTGCATCAAAGGAGCATGAAATTGATCCGTATTCCCCCAAATCACGGCATGGTTCTCCAATCCTGCCCCCACCCCTTTTCAAGAACAAACAAACATACACACACATCCACAGCCACCACTGCAAAGAGGAACCTTGAGTTCTGGGTCAAAAAAAAACAAAAAAACAGTTGTAAGTTAAAAAAAAATTCTCAAATTAACAAAAGATTCCATCTTAATTGAAAACAGAATTTGCATTTCTAGTAATTTTACTGTCTAGCGTTCAGATAAGAATGCAGAACATAATGAAAGTTCTGAAGTGCTATCAAGATGGTCCACTGCTTCAATTAGAGCTACTTCCAAAGCCTATTTTTCTAGTAAGCAGTAAGCTCAGTTTGAGCAAATCCACATGCCTGGGCCTCAACAGATTATTTTATCTCAGTCCTTCCAATGCAGCTCCTCCCCTAAGAGTGGGGAGGGTTTTGTTTTTTGTTTTTCCCCTAACAACGTAATAAAATGACCAACTTATACATACTCAAAAACAACATGGAAAAAAAGAGATCATAATAATTTTGAATAATAAAATGTGACTGCAAGACATTTTGAATGTATTAATTTGCATTGTTTCAAAAACAGCATGTAGAGATAATTCTCACTCAAGGAAACTTTCCCGTCCTCTCAGATGCTTTTCCTTGGTCTGTGCTTGAAAACTACTCACATTCCATTGTACTGGGCAGGATTTCAGTCTTGCAGAGAGGTTTGAATTCTAGGGCCCACTGGCCAACTCTAAAACTTTGAATCAGAGCTCATGACTAAGGAACTTCAGTGAGCAGGAGCTTCAGGGTCCCACCGGCCTTGGCCCCAACCCTCTGTCTCTTTGTTTTGCAACTTTTATTCCTTTGTTCTACTGGACTGAGACCAGGCTCTCCTGCAGCTGGGTTTGGGCAGTGATTACTTCTGGATTCTGCTCTCTGCGTCTCTGTATTCGTAGGAAAAATAATTCCAGGATTAATGAAATGAAGGTCAGCCTCATCTCTTCTCTCTCATCGTATTAGGCTCTAGCTCTCGGAGCCCCGTGTAGCAAATGTGCTGATGCGATGATGCTGGCGGATCCTCGCTCCTGAGAACACTTCTACGCCCTCTTCCCCGGGAAATCCAGACACCCAGCAAAACCATCGAAGCCTGCCGCAAGCCCAAGTGATAAAGACATCGACCCGTGTCCTCTCACCAGATTGATCATTGTGGCTTCCCCGTGATTAAACCGAAAACTTACTCTGCTTCATATAAAAACGATAGGAATAATCGGAAGAGGAAAACAAGGCGCGATTTCAGAGCCACCCAACAAAGGTTTGTTTAGGGAGGGAAGACTTTACGGGCATGTCTATACCTTCATGCAGCAGGGTTTTAGAAACAACCTTCCACCCCACCCCTAGGAACGACCCGTCGCCATGCAGAGGTGGCGTTATTAAATGATGAGAAGATGCAATTTCTTAATAGCAGTGCGATGGCCCGTGAAATCCCTGCTGCATTATCAGCAAAGCAACAGGGCTTTTCTTTTTCAAGCATTTAGAAAACCTTTCACGCGGGAGAAGAAGGCGTGTGGACACCACCCCTCCCTACTCCACCCCGTCCCCACTTCCACCCTCACCCCCAGAAAACGAGGAACAAGGCCTTGGCAAGAAATGGGATGAAGAAGCGCGACCCGGGGGGTGGGGAGGAGACGCTCGCTGACCCCACTTTCTCTGGGGACTCTTTTCTCATAGCACCAGGCGGGCCTCCTATAGCTACACCCGGGTGTAGGGGGAAAGGGTTGCTCTCCTCGCCGCCCCCACATCCTGCGGGTTTCTCCAGGCTCCTCACTCGCCGCTCGGGTTCGGGGCAAAGATGCGGGAGGGAGGCCGTGCGCGCGGAGCTGGAAAGGCTCGGCGCACTCCGGGAGGAGGCGCAGGCTGCGGGGAAGGCTCGCTTCGCAAAGTTAACGTTGACCCGGGCAGGCTGCGCCAAGCCTCAGCCAGAGCTAGCCCGAGCCTGAGGCGCTCACGTATCGCCCCTGGAGCTGGCGGGAGCTGACACACTTCCCCCGGAGCCCCGCGAAGACACTCCGGCTTGAAGGCTGGAGCGCGCACCGCAGTCAGCAGCCCCCCCGCCCCCCGAGCCGCAGTCAGCGGACCCAAACCCACGCTTTAAAAGTGCGGGGACATCGCCGACCCGAGCTGGGTTCCTGCCGTTTTCCGGGGCTTCCCCGTCGATCTCGATGGAGGAACTGAGTCCCCGGGAGCCCTCGGTCGGGATGGGGAGGAAGGGATAAGGGACCCTGCAGAGCACGGTCATGTCGTCGCTTTCGGAAAGAGGCGCAGCGCGGGCGGGAGGGCACCGCGCTGGGGGCGACTTTCCCCGGGAGACCTGATCGGGGGCAGTCGGCGCGTCCGGGGCGCAGCTCTGCAGCCTCCAGCTCCAGCCCGGTGCAAAGCCCCCCTCTCGAGGCCTCGGCGCAGACCCGCTAAGAGACCGGAGCTGCGGGCAGAGACTGGAGCGCACATCTGGCGCCTGGGTCGTCCCCTGAGCTGCCCGCGCCCACAACTGGCTCCCTTCTTCCTTTTCGATTTTTAAACAAATCTTCTCTTACCTCCGCCCTCCCCAGTCCGCTTAGCATTTGTGAAACC
>SJYX01004739.1:99258-128703 GCA_006410675.1 Oreotragus oreotragus
GGGGGGGGGGGCGGGCGGAGAAGGAGGGAGGCCGCCGCTGGGAGGGAAGGAAAGGGCGGGGGGGCGGAGAGGAGCCGAGGCCGCAAGACACGGCTAGCCGGGCCTCGCCGAGGCTGCGGGGGCCGGCCCGTCCGCGCCCCTCCCCCCAGGGACCCCCGGGAGGTCAGCCCGGGGATTCGTGGCCACCCTCCTCCCCGGCTCTGGGTCGCCGCACTCCGGATCCCCTGGGTCTCAGATGGAGTCTGGAGCGGCTGAAGTTGGGCTCCAGGGACGCACAGCCAATCAGGGAGGGCGGCAGAGGAAAGCTGGGGAGGGCTCCGGGGCCCCTCTTTCCTCCTTTGCCCAAATCCGCTCCAGCTGGTCAGGCTGGGCCCTGGCCCAGGAGGCTTGGGTGGTGGGTAGGGGGAAAGTATCGCCCAAGTGGGGGAGGCAATCGGGAACTGTTCCTCCTCACTCCACCACCCCACGTTCCAAAGATCCCTCCACGTCGGCGGCTTCTGCCCTGCCCCCTCTCTCCATCCCTAGCAAACTCTGCTAAGGGTGCGGATGGTGAAACCTGGAGGAGGGAGACTTCGGACTTGGGAAGAGCCACGTCTCCTTCTCTCCCAGGTCTCCCTCCCGCCACCCATCTCCAAAGCCTAGTGTGCGTAAGGGGAACGGGGCCGGGGAAGGGGGCCAGGATCGCTTAACCAGGGTCGGCCCGGCTCCCGCCCCAGGCAGGTAAGTGGCCCCCGCCGGCACGAAGGGTCACTTGTTGCCTCAGGCCCCTTCGCTTCGCCCCCCACCCCAGGCTCCGTGGAGAGTGCAGTTCTGCGGGAGACCCGGCCTAGGGACTCAGTGCCCGCATCCTTCCTGAGTCCTGCCCTGACCCCTCTAAGAAGACTCCTTGGAAGAAGGGACCCCGGGCCTGCTTCCTGCCCTTGCGGAGTCGCCGAAGAAAACGCTGGCCGGGCCTGGGCTTCGGAATCACGCCAGGGACTGGGCGGGGCGCTCGTGCTCCGGGGAACGGCACTGGGACCCGCACACGCTGCCGTCCCTAGGGAGGAAGGGGGACAACTGTGACCGGAGGGGGACCCCCGGCCGGAACAAGTTTCTCGGGTGGGAGGCGGCGAAAAAAGCAGAGGTGGAGGTTAGATGAACCAGCAAAAGGATAACTGGAATCCCAGGAGGGACCGCGAGGAGGACCGAAAAGGAGTGATGGGCTCGCCGAGAAGGGGGAGGGGGCGAGAGGGTGCAGTCGGGACGAAGAATTAACATTAAAAGAGGTCGAAAAAGGAAGAGAGCGCCTCGGACAGCGCGCGAACGGGGAACTGAATTGGAGAGGTGGCGGGACCGAGCGGGGCGACCACAACCCGCCCCCGGGCTCCCCGCCGCGGCTCCCGAGTCCGAGGGGCACCGGGAGCCCGGGCGCCCGCACGCGGCGCCCGGGATGCGCGCGGGGGCGGGCGGCGGGGCGGGGCCACCCGGGCGCCACGCCCCCGCCCCCGGCGCCCGCGGGCTGCGCGGCGGTTCCGGGATCCCCGGGGCGCCGGGGGCCGCGCCCGCCCGCGTCCGGGGCAGAGCCGCGCAGTCCTTCGCCCTCCGGGTCCCGGTGGCCCTTAAGCTGCTGGCTCCTGGGCTGGGGGTGAGGCCGCTGAGTTTGCTGTTTCTCATTTCTTTTGCTCTTAAGTGCACCGCCCCCCTTGACTTCCCGAAGGTCGCAAGGAGACAGGGCTCAGGGCGCCAGGTACCCACTCTCGCCGCACAGGTGCCCACGCGAGGCCCGCGTGAGGCTGAGGAGGCGGAACGCTTTCCCGGGAGCGCAGCGAGCGGGCCGCGGTGCCGCGGTGCCTGTCTCTGCTCCCTCCTCAGGTTGGTCCCTCACCCCACGGAGCCCCTTCCACACCCTGGTCCTGTCTGTCCACCTTCCACTTGTGTGTTCTAAGCCCTAAAACCTGGAGTGTCTCCTAGGCCTCGGCCAAGGCCCCCACCCTCTAACGGGGCGGAGCACGGTGATGGGGGCCCTGAGCCCCATGGCAAGAGGCAAGGGGGCCGCTGTCCCTCAGAGATACTCGCGTGTGGCTCTTTGTCTCCCGACGGTGGTCTGAATTTTCTCATGCTTTCCACGTAAGTGTAAGTGGGAACAGGAACGGACTGTGAAGGACTCTTCGGTCTAATTGCAGGTGTACAAAAACGTCGAGGATCATTCATGATGGTTAGGACATCACTTGATCCGTGAGAAAAGTCATTATTTCCATTTTGGAGGTATACAACCAAGGATGGGCCTCGTGTCACATGTGACCTGACGTTATCCGGAATATATCCTTTGCCTTTGTTTCAGAATTCGTCAAGTGACAGCAGTTTGGTGGTGGTGAGATCTTTTTTTTAGACCAGGGGTCCCGTGGTCCATGGGCTGTTAGGAACCAGGAAGCAGAACAGAACCAAGCTTCATCTGCCGCTTCACAATTGCTCCCCATCTCTGGCATAACCAGCCAGTCCCTGCTCTCGCTGAGCCCCCCCCCCCCCCGCCCCCCGCCGTGGAAATATGTGTTCCACAAAAAACGGTCCCTGGTGCCACAGAGGTTTCGGACCCTCCTGTGAATGATAACATCATTGGGTTTAAAAAGTATGTTAAAAATCGTTTGGTAGATTTGTACTGACATTGCACACCTGAATCAGATGGAACTCCGTGTATAAGGCTGTCAGTATTCCTTTGCACAAACCAGCAGTTTTATTCCTGGGTGTCTACTTAAGACAACTGGAAACTAATGTCAGCCCACACACATGTACCTGAATAGCAGAATTAGCCATTATAGCCAAAAGCTGGAAACTGTCCAAGTGTCCATCTACTGCTGCTGCTGCTGCTAAGTCACTTCAGTCGTGTCCGACTCTGTGTGACCCCATAGACGGCAGCCCACCAGGCTCCTCCATCCCTGGGATTCTCCAGGCAAGAATACTGGAGTGGGTTGCCATTTCCTTCTCCAATGCATGAAAGAGAAAAGTGAAAGTGAAGTCGCTCAGTCTGTCCCACTGTTAGCGACCCCATGGACTGCAGCCCACCAGGCTACTCCGTCCATTGAATTTTCCAGGCAAGAGTACTGGGGTGGGGTGCCATTGCCTTCCCCGGTCCATCTACTAGTGAGTGAATAAATAAAATGTGGTATATCCACATAATGGAATAGTATTTGGCATTAAAAAGAAAATAAATACAGGTGCATGTTACAACATGAATGAACCTAAAAAACATGTTAAGAGCCAGAGGCGGAAGCCCTATATTTTCTGATTCCATTTATATGAAATGTTCCAAAAAGGAAAATTTATAATAGAGACAGAAAGCAGATCAGTGGTTGTCCCAAGGGTGTGAATAAAAATTGATGAAAATGGGCTTGAGGGAACTGTGTTGGATGATGAAAATGTTCTAAAATTGGATGATGATGATGGTTGCACAAATCTATACATTTACTAAAATTCATTGAGTCACAATCAAAAAGAAAGGCAAAAACTTTATTTTACACCTTTATTCCCAAAGTATCTATGACCTGCAGCTGAGCCCCACGGGGAAACTTTTTGCAAGGCAGTTTTATAGAAAAATGTAAAAAAAAAAAAAAAAAAACAAGTTCTTGTGGAAAGATAACCATGCTTCTATTCAGCAAGTTCTATTTTGGCAAATGCTTTGGAGAATCTTATAAGTGTTAAAGCAAGTTAATTCCCCCCTTTCACTCTTAAGTGATTAATTCCTGAGAACCAGAGTTAGGCATTCCAGTTCGTGACATTTTAAACACACCTACACATAGGCACAGTACAAAGTGCACATTTCTGAGGGGATTTTTTTTTATGACTATGTTAGGTTCTGTCTTAGAAATCCATATCAAGCTCTTGGGTGGAGTATTGTATGATTACAGTTTGGATTAAAAAAGGAAAAGAGGAAAAAAAAAACAAAACCTTTTTTGACAGTTTAAATTAAAAGGTTTGGTTCATCCAGGCAGCCGAAAGTTTGGGTGTTTATCATAACTTGCCTCACCTTTCCTTCACCTTGTTCTTCACAGGAGGAAGCCAGGGTTCATAGTTGCTCTGGAGGCAGGATTAAACAGTCCCCTCTGCTTCCTGACTCTTCCAATCCAGACAGAGATGAGGCTCAAATGGGCCTTTTCTTGTCTTTGTCCTTGTCAGCAAGAAGCTGATAATTTCCTGTTGGTTCCTTCATCAAAGGTACCAGGCTGTCATCCCTTTGATGTGTCTGTCCTCAGACTCTGAAGATAGCCAGACCCTGCTGAGTCAGTTCCTTGTTTTCACTTAGAAGCCCTAGGCTACCCCAGGTCTTCTCAAAGCTTCCTGCTCTAGAGACAGCCTTTGGTAAATGGTATAAAAAGAGAGGCAAGATCCAAATAGGGAGATGGCGTTATCACCCTGTGGTAGGCTCCCATTATGCCTTCCCCAGGCAGAGGGAGTATGCTGAGGAAGATTGAACAGGTATGCCTTTTTTGAACCAGACGTTTCAGATGGAGATTTTCACAGCTGAGCCCACAGAGATAGGTAGGGAGACTGCAGGACTTGGCTCTGAGTCTGATGCTTGGTTTTGCTGCTTCCTAGTAAGTTTCTGTGAGATTCGGTTTACAGTTCCGTAAAATAGGGTTTGGTATCCGTGCCTGGATTGTTACAGGGATTAAACGTGCCCATATACCTACAGCAGTGAGCACTGTGCTTCAAGCAGAGGCTCAATAGGTGAAAGTGATTAATTATTATTATTAATTATGAGGTCTGGTTATTATCACACCTTAAATCACCTGGGCAAGAAAGAAGTCATGTTATAGTTATGAATCATAACAATGTGGAGTTTCGTCTTATCATAAATGATACTAGTAATAAAACTTTTGGTCAAGAATATTTAGCAGTTCAGAATTTACTGACACTGTGAGGCCTGTCATGGGTCATATAGAATTAGATGTGCCAACCTTGGGGGCACAGGCCTTAGATTCATTTCCTAGATCTGCAAATTCACTGAACTACCTTGGGTAAATCATTCTCTTTGTCTGAGCCTTAGTTTCCATAGATGTAAATGAGAACTTTTCCAATGTAAGTTCTGAGGAGGATCCTTCCAGAGCTGAAAGTCAGGCTGTTGAGAATCCCCATGGACAGAAGAGCCTAGTGGGCTTCAGCTCATGGGGTCACAAAGACTTAGACAAGACTAAGTAGCTTAGCAGAGCACAGCACGTGAAACTTAAAAGGGGCTTCCCTGGTGGCGCCGCCAGGGAAGCCGCAGATGGTAAAGAACCTGCCTACATCTCTTAAATGCAATTCCCCCTTCTGCCACTAGGAGCAGTCAGACACTCATCTCGGGCTCCAGGCAATCCCTGTCTCAAACAGGCCCTCTAACTCTGTTAGTAGTGCTGCTTTTTCTTTCCCTCTCACCTAGACTGTAAGTTCCCTCAGGGCAGGTATGATAGTTTTCCGTTCTGTTTATATCCCCAGCATCTAGTGCATTAAAAATCCAATCAACATATTTGATTAATTGATGATGTTAAGCAATATTGTTTACTAAGGCTGGTCTATCAGTCAAATATTAGGGTGTGAATGACCCCAGCGTTCAGTGGCTTAAAACAAAAATTATATGTTTTCACAGGTCTGTGGGTTGGCTGGGGTTGCCTGGTCTGGACTGGGCTGGGCTGTGGCAACTCTGCTCAGCTCCCTGTATTTCTCATCCTCCTTCTTGGGGCTGTCTTGGGCGTACTCTCCTGGCGATGGCAACTGCAGAAGACATTGAGCAGAATTTTGCATAATGTCTTGAGGTATAGGCTTAAAACTGAAAACTATCTTTTCTGTCTCATGTTGTTGGCCTAAGCACACCATTTGGCCTGACTGGAAGCAAAGGGGTGGAGAAATATAATCTGATTTTTTAATGGAAGAAATTTGAGAAGTTGCATAACAAAGAGTCTCAATTCAGAGAAAGGTAAAGAGTTGGAGTATTGATGCCCATTCCTGTAAGTAAAACCAGGTTTCCATCATGCCACCATCCTGGGTCATCTTGGGTTGTCAGGGCCCATGGGTTATAGTCTATAATAATGAATACAGTAGTCTAGAGGAGACAGAATATCTCCTCTACAGAATACAACATTAGAGGAGACAGAAAATCAGAAGCAAATTGCAGTATCCTACCAAACTGTTGTCACTGTGTCCCCTTTATTCTGAGGTTCAAATTGGAAAGAAAGCTAGCAGAAATAATAATGTAATAATATTAATCACCCGCTTATATATAAAACTAGAAATTCTCAAAACATTCCTTCCAAGTATGTATTATTATCCTTATTTTACAGATGAGAGAATTGAGGCAAGGAAACTACATACATTGCTCAATATAAATGCAACTGGTAAGTAATGGAGCTGGAACTCCAACCTCTGTATGTTTGACTCACAAGCTTGCCCTTTCAGTGGAGGAGCCCAGGCAGCAGATTCTAATCTTGACATCTTTAGGGGAGTTGGGGGGAAGAGAGAGAAGATCTTGCTTCTACACCCAAGACAGAGGACATTCATTGGATCCCTAGGCACAGTGCCTGGAACACAGTAGGTGCACAAAAATACTTATATGAAAGGGTAAAAGATGAAAGAGTGAAAGGAAGTAAGAGAAAGAGGAAGGGGAGGTCAGTAGAAGTAGAGAAAAGAGGAAGAAGGAAAATATAAGAGATGATATAAGTATGTTGATCCATTTGAAAAAACCACAGTTTTCCATCATGGGCAGAAATCCATGGATTCTGAGGGTCAATTTGTCCCCTGCCCCTACTCATGCTGAGAACAGTGGCCCCATCCCTGCCTCTATGCCGCAGCCTAGAGAGTGCAGCCTGAGCCAGCCCTCAGCTGTTTTGCTGATCTACCAGTCTCTGCCTTGACCAATCAAGACACACTCCTTTTCTTGTTCAAAGGCAGTTGTGCTTCAGATTCAAGACACTTACATTTCCTCTGCCTGAAGCACCCTGGCCCCTTTTCATGGTTTGCTCCCTCATTTTGCCTATTTACTCAGGATTTACCTGCCTGTCTTATCAGCAGAAGCACCCATTCTATAGTCTAACCCATTGTAGACTGCCCACTTTTTACCCCTTTAGACTGCTTTATTCTTGTTTATAACACTTATTTACTTCAGATCATATTACATATTTTAATTTACCTGTTTTATTGGCTATCTTGCTCCACCAGGAAACAAACTTCTTCGGGTGGGCAAAGTACTTGTTCACTCCTCTCTCGTTCTCTCTTGTTCAGTCCTGTATCTGGAGCATCTAATACTGTGCCAGACATATGGTAAGCACTCAGTAAATATTTGCAGAATGAACACATGAATAATGTATGGATGAAAAATGCTAACGGAACGGATGAGTCCCCAAACCAAGAGCAAATGAATCATCTGCTTGAATCTAAACGTGGAGCAAGTGTCCCTTATTTACAAAACGAATTTAATGATGCCAGTTATTCACACTGCAAAATGATTCTTCAGTTTACCAAAGGTTTCATTTGAAAGCTAGTTTAGATAGCTTCCTCATTTAGTGATTTTAAAAATATAATCCAATGTACAAAATAGTGGTGTGCAGACACCTTTTCTAGAACATATGAATTTCTTAAAAGGAATTGCAGGAATGCATAATGATGGTTCTGATTCTGATTTCTAATTCTGGTTTGTTTGTTGTGTGGACAAAGAGATCGGTTTATTAAAACTCCTCACAGAGGGTTATTTCAATGTTCGTATATGCATACATTTACATTACTTTTTAAGCTTGTGAATGCTGCTGCTGCTGCTGCTGCTGCTGCTAAGTCGCTTCAGTCGTGTCCGACTCTGTTCGACCCCATAGACGGCAGCCCATCAGGCTCCTCCGTCCCTGAGATTCTCCAGGCAAGAACACTGGAGTGGGTTGAAGCTTGTGAATAGGTACATTTAAATATGTTTGTGCTCCTGGAGAGCCACTGGAAGTGTTCTCAAAACTGGTACTTTGCAAATCAGCTGGCTTTGCAAACAGTCTATGGTTGGTTTAGGCTACAGGATTTGAGAGTTCTGGGTTCCAATTTACATGAACGTTGAAATGTTGGCTATCAGTGCTGCATAGGGGAAGGCAGAAATGATCCTTAAATGGAGAAGGCTTAAAAAAAAACTTTCTCGAGTGTCCTCGGCTTGACAGATGAACGTACGCAGCACAGACTGTGAGTGTTTCAGTGCTTTAGCTCATTGCTGTGGGTTTCCCCTTCCCTATTCAGTTGCCCCTCTGGTGGCTAAGAGATAATAGTGATGTTTCTGTAGAGCACAGGTGGGTCACAGTGGAATGCAGTGTTTTACACAGGTGGCTCGAGAGCCTTCTTCTTGGAAACACTGTATCAGAGAAGTTTCTCTATTCTGATTGACAGTCACTTTAGTCCTGGGTCTTAAGCTGTAATGGATTCCCCATTGCAAAGAGTATTGTTCTGGGCAGGGGTAGAATGAAAGAATAAACTTTTAATAGCTATTCATTCAATGCCTATTAAGTACCTTAATTTCAGTCTTTACAACTGTTCTTCAGAGTAAGTATTTTTATGCCCATTTTATAGGTAAGAACAGGGAAGCTTGGAAAATTGAACCACTTACTCAAAGTCAAATAGTTTGCTAATAGTTGAATAATTAAATGTGATTTAATTGCTCAGAGTCTACAAGAGAATATAATTGGGGACTAATTTATATGGGAGAGGTGGGAAAGAGAGGTAAGAGGATGCCTCCTTAATGGTATTCTTTTCAAGCTGAGAATTAAAATATGCAGATAATCTAGTTAGGATTAGTGTAGGGAGATACTGTTACTGAAAGGCATAGACTACAGAAGGACATTGAGACAAGATGGAATTTGGAGGTTTTGAGGACCTAAAAAATATCTGTAAAACTGATGTTTAATGAGCCTTGAGGAAATACAGAGACAGATTACCCAGGGTGTCACAGGACAGGGAAAGAATCCTGAATTGCATCTCAAATGCACTGGGCAGTTGTTGATTTGTTTTTACTTAAGTAGAGGTGATCTGTTGTGTTAGTTAATGAAGAGCGTTTTGGCTGCTAGTGGATGAGAGACAGAGGGGATGCATGGGTCTTTTCAAGTCAGTGTTTTCATTTTCTTTGGCTATATACCCAGGAGTGGAATGGCTGGATCGTATGGTCATATCATAGTTCCGTTGTTAGTATAATCCTGAATTGCATCTCAAATGCACTGGGCAGTTGTTGATTTGTTTTTACTTAAGTAGAGGTGATCTGTTGTGTTAGTTAATGAAGAGCGTTTTGGCTGCTAGTGGATGAGAGACAGAGGGGATGCATGGGTCTTTTCAAGTCAGTGTTTTCATTTTCTTTGGCTATATACCCAGGAGTGGAATGGCTGGATCGTATGGTCATATCATAGTTCCATTGTTAGTATTTTGAGTGGCTGCCATACGGTTTTCCGTCATGGCTGCTCCAGTGCACATTCCCACCAACGGTGCACAAGGGTTCCCCTTTCTCCACATGCTTGTTACTACTTTTCATGTCTTGTCTTTTTGTTGAAGGTCATTCTGACAGATGTGAGGTGCTATCTCATTTGCATTTCCCTGATGGTTAGTAATGTTGAGGTTCTTTTCACGTGAACCCCAATGTTCATACCATTATGTACAGTAGCCAGGCTATGGAAGCAACTTGTGTCCATTGATAGGTTAATGAATAAAGAAGATGTGAGGTGTACACACACATGAAATATTACTCAGCCATAAAAAATAATGAAATTTTGCTGCTTGCCAATGGATGGGCCAGAGATCATTATGCTTAGTGAAATAAGTTAGGGAAAGACAAGTACTATATGTTTTCACTTATATGTGGAATCTAAACAAAAGAAAACAAATGAACATAACAAAACAGAAACAGACTCGCAGAGGCAGAGAGCAAACCAGTGGTTATCAGTGGAGAAAGGAGTAGGGGAAGGGGCAAGATAGAGGAAGGGGGTTTAGAAGTACAAACTACTAGGTTTAAATTAAGTAAGATACCAGAATATACTGTGCCACACAGCAAATACAGCCAGTGTTTTACAATAACCTTATATGAAACATAGTCTGTAAAAATGTTGAAGTGTTATGTTGTTACACCTGAAGCTAGTATAATATTGTAAGTGGACTGTGTTTCAGTATAGAAAAATAAAGAATGGAGGCATCCAGATTGTTGCAGTTTACCTGTCGACGGGCTGCTGGCTTCGACCAAGGCCATGATGCAAGTTCTGGGTGTGTTTTGGATTGGAAGCTGGGCTTTGTGTTGGATTGGCTGTGGTGGGTGAGAGAACTCCCATGAATCATTCTCATGAGACTAACTCAAGCAGTTGGATAAAAGTGCTTATTATTGACCAGGAAGAGTCTGGAGAATGACCAGGTGTGTGAGTTTGGGAACAGGTGTGGGAGATAAGGTGCCCCAAGCTGCAGCTTTATGAGACCACTTGGGACACTAGGCTGCTCACTTTCCAGTACCCACAAATACCCTCCTGAGTCAGGAAGACAATGCCTCCTGATGGTTAATGAGTTAAAAGGAGAGACTCCTTAGCTCTGACCAGACTCTCACTTTGGATAAATGCTTGCCCTGCTCTTAGCCACTTCTTGTCTCAAAGGAGGAGTTTGGCCCAAAGACTTCTACATTTCTGTTTCCCTCTAAAAGCCAGTAATTTCTGAATATGTTCACTCCAGGCACATTTTTTCAAAAGTATGTCCAAAGAATATTTTTATAGTAATTCTGTGTCAGTCAAGAGTCCTGTCCTGAGACACAGGTGAAATGGGACACAGAGCAGTGCTAATGGCTAGAGGACACTCAGGGGCATTCAGTCCACTCCAGAGCTCAGGGCAAATCAGCCAGCTCCCCTGATGTTGCCACTCAAGGCCGTTTGTCAACAATCCCTTGCTGGTCGTGGCCTCCAAAGATTTCTGCCTGTTCACTTTCTCACCTGAAATGTCCATCCCATTACTCATCTCCTTCCCTGTTGCTGGCAGGGGAGGGGCAGAATTCCATGACACAAACAATGTACCTGGACATGGAGCTGCCTTAGTCTGAGTCCTAGTGGTAACCCTTACTCGCCATTGGCAGACATTTTTCTCCATGACCCTCATTTTCCACATCTGCAAAATGGTAATAACATCTGTACCTCCTGCAGATAATTGTTGAGTTAGAAAGGTGATAAATCAGAGTGCCTGGAATACAGTAAATACACAGTGAATGTTTTTTTCTTCCCCTCTCTTCCCCCCTCATCTCACTTCTACTTGTCATTATCTTTCATTTCTCAGAATTGAACTAAGACATCCAACATTTCAGGAAAATATTTCCTGACCTTTCCTTTCCCATAAAGAGTCTTATCTCTAATTTGATCTCGCCACAGTGTATGATATCCCCTATGCTCGTCTGTCCCACTGCAGTCCCTTTGTAGGAGAGGTCTAGAGACCAACAATCACTGATACTTCATCACTGTCTCTCAAGCACACAGGCATAGAGTAGGTGTTCAATAAATGTTTGCTAACATTTACTGCCAAAGAGGATACTTAAGGAAGGCATTCTCAAAGAGAGACGATGACCAAAGAAGAGGGAGAGAAAAAATCACCTATGCCCACTCCTATAAAGAGATTTTGGCATAGAATATGGAGAAGGCAATGGCAACCCACTCCAGTGTTCTTGCCTGGAGAATCCCAGGGACAGGGGAGCCTGGTGGGCTGCCGTCTATGGGGTCGCAGAGTCGGACACGACTGAAGCGACTTAGCAGCAGCAGCAGCATGAGGGGAAAATAGCGTAAAAGCGGAATCCATTAACTGGCCCCAGTTGCGGTAGTAGCTCTCTGCTCTGTGGCTTACTCATTTAGTCTTCAGTACAAGCAATTCTTGATTGACTAAGAAATGTTTATCAGAGGAAGCAAAATCTATGGTGTGTATTTGCAGTCTGCTTTGCTCTCTTTCAGTAGCTTTGCTTATATCTGTGGAAAAAATAGCGAAATGCACCCAGACGATCTTAATTTCTTTATGTCAGTTGAGTCACAGCAGCAGACATTGGAAGATGTGCTGTAAAACACTCAGTCATCAGATAAAACAGTTTGGGACGTGGCAGACTTTTTCTAGCTAAAAGTCTGCATATTTACAAAAGATTCTGGTGGAACAAATAGAGATGTAGCCAGGCCAGCGATTTTAAGTAGGTAAGATTTCAAAGCAGAAAGACAACTGAAAATAGCAGCCAGTCCTTCCCAGCCCCTTCCTAATAACCCTGTTTCTCCCCCTCATGCCCAGCACCTAGTAATTGCTTTTCCACGATAAACATCTTTTCCTTTCCTTTTTTTAACAGCGTGGCTTCTGGGATAGTTATACATTTCATTTGGCCCATGTCTGTCTTAAATATCAAGTCATAAGTGAGCAGAAGTAGCAGCAGCATCCTAAGTAGTTACTAGAAGGGAGGTGCCTTCTCTATATTATTACTGAGTATAATTACACTCATTTTACGGATGAGGAAGTCGTATGCCAGGCGGTAAACTGTATGTCCAAGTTGGTACAGCTTAGACATTGTGGAGCTTGGGTGTGTCCCTAGAGCCTTCTCATTTCAGTACACCCTGGTATTTCTCAGATGTAAGCTGACAAGCTTTTTGTCTGCTGAGGTGATAACTTCCTGTAAACTGGACATTGAGCATCTTCTAATGTATCTGTATCCTGAAGCCAAATGCAGGGAAGCCTGTTCAACTCTGCCCATGTCTGCATTCGCATAGCATCATCTGCTTTGCATACATTCCTCCCGCTGCTTAGAACACGTGTGCCCTTTCATACTCTTAATTCCAGTTTATTCTTTGAAAATTTCATGCTCAAGTGTCCTACCCTCCAGAAATATTTTCCTGATACTCCTTACTGGCCCTTTCTCCCCTGCTGCCAGTATAAATTCAGCATTCTTCCTATGTGTCCTGTGCACCTCCCATGTGCCTAATTCCCAGGTTACAATGAGGTTATGTCCCCCACAGCCTGTCCTAACTTGAAAGTAGTGTTAAGTCAAAAATGCTTTTAATAAATAACCTTCCCTGGGTGGCTGAGATGGTAAAGAATTTGCCTGCAATGCAGGGGACCTGGGTTCAATCTCTGGGTCTGGAAGATCCCCTAGATAAGGGCATGGCAACCCTCTCCAGTATTCTTGCTTGGGAAACCCCATGGACAGAGGAGCCTGGCGGGCTACAGTCCATGGGGGTCACAAAAGTCAGACACAACTGAGCTACCAACACTTCTCACTTCAACCTAACCTACAGAACATCATAATTGAGCCTACCGTACCTTACTCATGGGAGAAGGCAATGGCACCCCACTCCAGTACTCTTGCCTGGAAAATCCCATGGATGGAGGAGCCTGGTAGGCTGCAGTCCATGGGGTCACAAAGAGTAGGACACGACTGAGTGACTTCACTTTCACTTTTCACTTTCATGCATTGGAGAAGGAAATGGCAACCTACTCCAGTGTTCTTGCCTGGAGAATCCCAGGGATCGGGGAGCCTGGTGGGCTGCCTTCTCTAGGGTCGCACAGAGTCGGACACAACTGAAGCGACTTAGCAGCAGTAGCAGCAGTACCTTACACATTTAGGCTACGCTGGGTAAAATCATTTAACACAAAGCTTGTTTTATGATAAAGTGTTGAATATCCCTAATTTATTGAATGCTGTGCTGAAACTGAAGCACAGAATGGTTGTTGTGTATTAGTCATTTAGGGTACTTTCAGGTGGCTGACTGCGAGCTGAGACTTGCTGCCCTGCCCAGTGTCACAGGGGACTATCAGAGCATATATCACTAACCCTAGAAAATGTCAAAAATTAAGAATTCCAGGTACAGTTTCTTTTTTTTTAATTTAAATTTTATTTTTTTACTTTACAATACTATATTCGTTTTGCCATACATTGACATGAATCCACCACAGGTGTACATGAGTTCCCAACCCTGAACCCCCCTCCCACCACCTTCCCCATATCATCTCTCTGGGTCATCCCAGTGCACCAGCCCCAAGCATCCTGTATCCTGTATCAAACCTACTGAATGTGTATTATAAGTTGGGGACAGTATTCAGTAATTGACCCATCATTAAAAATAATTTCTCCAAGGCTCTTATTTCTTTAAGGGCAGAGGCCATATTTATATGTGGTTTAAGGATACATATTCCCAGGTACATGCATATCCCTGGAACCTGTCACAGACTTTGGCAAGTAGTCTGTCTATACATGTGAAGATATAATAAGGATAAGTGTCATTCACCTATAGGCACCTGACCCATGGAAACAGTTTACGTGGAAACTCATTTAAATGTCATAATATGCATGTGAGACTAAAACTGTTTAACTAGGATTATTCTTAGCAGGAGAGGGAGAGAGAGCAAGAAATATGTACAAAAATATATATGTAAATTATATATACATACATATAAGTGCACATACACATATAAACTTATCAGTACAGACACACACATGTCACAGGTCTGGATGTCTTAATCACACGCTCAGTGAGATTCCACATGCAGAGCTCCCCAGTTTGTTTACCGTATTGGTGCACACGGTGCAGACCACAGGCGGCTCTCTGCTCTCTGTGTTCTGCCGTAGACTGTGTCAGATTGGGCGTCACACCGGTTAGGACACTGAAGAGCCGGGAAGTAGATTGCATGGAGAGATGATCTGAGCACGGATTGTTTGGAGGAGAGAATGCTCTGGGGGAACACGATCACTTTGTTCAGATATCTAAAGCACTGTCAGGAACAAGAGTGATTGGATTCATCTTGGTTGGTCCCAGGGGGTACAAAACTGGGACTAATGGACAGAAACCTCGGGGAGGGAGAGAGAGTGCTGCTCCGTCTAAGGAAAGATGTGTGGCCCAGAGAGTCTCTGTCGTGGATCTCATGCTCAGAACAGAGAGCTTCAGTCCACGTCAGATGCAGGAACTCAGACTGTACTTCTCTCTGACAGGTGCTGTCATTATTGCACAGGGGGCTTCTGCTGTGGGTAGGAGAGGATGTTACAGGAACCCCATGATCTCATCTAAATACCAGTTTTAATAGAAATTGTACACAGTCTCCATATGGAGTCCCATATGCCTCAGACAGAGTTTTATTTTCTGCTGCTACGGCTACCACCACTGTTAGGATTAGTATTAATTTTCACAGAATAGGTGCTGTTTGCAGGGTAGCTACTGTGTAAAAAGCACATATTGCTTTGATGGATACTTCCAGCATTGCATGCTTCGTGTCCTTATACCTGCACAGCAGTCCTGAGTGGTCAACGCGGTCAACTGTTTTGCGTTCGGGAGGAACTGAAGCCCTGGCAGGGTGGAGCAGTCTGCTCCTGCTTAGCCAGAGACTAGTGCTCCAGCCCATGTACTCACCGCGAAATTAGTTACCTCTCTTCTTTACAGAGAGGGTGGGGAGAAGGAAAGGGAGGAAAGAGGTGAGAAGAGGAAATCAATCAATGGAGAGGAACAACATGATAATCCTATACTTCACTCAGATTTATTTTGGGAAAAGGTGATACTCTGTTCCCCAAATGTTCTAATTTCTTGAGTGTCTGAGTGTATATTGCTGGTTGTGTACATTGCTGTGATCAAAGACAGGTTTGTTTGATTCCTGCTGTGATGAATCTACTTAATTCTGTGGCCACTGCATCCTTCATAGGAAGGATAATTGTATGAGAAAGGTCAATTTATGTGTGTGGCATATCCACATCTCCTCCTAAGGAGGAATCAGAAGGGACTTAGGTAGGGCAGGTAGAAGAACTTGAATAGGAATTGGAAAGTCAAAGATGGTGAGAAGATTTGGGGATAATATCAGTGCCTCAAGAATAGGAAAATTAAACAGATATCTGAAAACATAATTCTAAGCAATTTTAATAGTCTCTTCTCCCAAGAACCTTAGAAGTTCAATTTGGTTGAGCTGGTTCAGACACATACACCAGCCTTAGTGGAATAATATATGCAATGTGACTCCACGGACATGAGTTTGAGCAAGCTCCAGGAGTTGGTGATGGACAGGGAAGCCTGGCGTCCTGCAGTCCATAGGGTCACAGAGTCGGACAGGACTGAGCAACTGAACTGAAGAAGTTCTCATGTCTTTTTTTCACGTATGATGTTCTCTTTACATGTCATATATTCTCCAGACATCTTTCAAAACCTGCCACCCCTACCAAGTCATGTTTGATAACGATTTTATGATGCTGAGTTGTTTGGGGAAGTGGGATATTGAAAAGGATTGAGGATCTGAGTTGGTTTTGGGAGAGAAGCCTGGCAAGTTCCCACTACAGAGAAAGATGACTTTCCATGTAGCTTATGAACTAAAGGTGGAGGAAACATTTGGATTACAGATAGCAGTGGAATACTGACGTCAAACTGTTAGGGCTATTTAGGGGATTAAACAAAAAGGAAATGTAAACTGTGTGGAAATAGTAAATACTCAGCATGTGTTTACTATCTTCTTATGGCCTCCCTGGAGGCTCAGAGGTTAAAGCATCTGCCTGCAATGTGGGAGACCTGGGTTCAATCCCTGGGTCGGGAAGATCCCCTGGAGAAGGAAATGGCAACCCACTCCAGTATTCTTGCCTGGTGAATCCCATGGACGGAGGAGCCTGGTGGGCTATAGTCCACGGGGTTGCAAAGAGTTGGACATGACTGAGCAACTTCACTTCACTTCAGTTCTTATAGTAAAAGTGAAAGCTGCTCAGTCGTGTCCGACTGTTTGTGATCTGTCTCGTCCATGGAATTCTCCAGGCCAGAATACTGGAGTGGGTAGCCTTTCCCTTCTCCAGGAACCCAGGGATTGAACTGGGGTCTCCTGCATTGCAGGAGGATTCTTTACCAACTGAGCTATCAGGGAAACCCACTGTCTTCTTATGGGAAAGCCAGTTCATAGCCACTCTTCATAAGAAACTAAACATGTTATTGAAGTTGATAAGAATGAGAAGTCTAAGGAGTGTGTGTGTGTGCGTGTTCAAGTCAAGGAGGGGGGAGTTGCATGAAAAGATCTGTTATAATTGTCACTGGCTTAAAGCTTAACATTCAGAAAATGAAGATCATGGCATCTGGTCCCATCACTTCATGGCAAATAGATGGGGAAACAGTGGAAACAGTGTCAGACTTTATTTTGGGGGGGCTCCAAAATCACTGCACATGGTGACTGCAGCCATGAAATTAAAAGGTGCTTACTCCTTGGAAGAAAAGTTATGACCAACCTAGATTGCATAATTCAAAAGCAGAGACATTATTTTGCTGACTAAGGTCCGTCTAGTCAAGGCTATGGTTTTTCCCGTGGTCACGTATGGATGTGAGAGTTGGACTGTGAAGAAAGCTGAGTGCCGAAGAATTGATGCTTTTGAACTGTGGTGTTGGAGAAGACTCTTGAAGAGTCCCTTGGACTTCGAGGAGATCCGACCAATCCATTTGGAAGGAGATCAGCCCTGGGATTTCTTTGGAAGGAATGATGCTAAAGCTGGAACTCCAGTACTTTGGCCACCTCATGCGAAGAGCTAACTCATTGGAAAAGACTCTGATGCTGGGAGGGACTGGGGGCAGGGGGAGAAGGGGACGACAAAGGATGAGATGGCTGGATGGCACCACAGACTCAATGGACACGAGTCTGAGTGAACTCTGGGAGCTGGTAATGGACAGGGAGGCCTGGCGTGCTGCGATTCATGGGGTCGCAGAGTCGGACACGACTGACCGGCTGAACGGAACTGAGTGAGCTGACTCAGTGGTAAAAAATCCGCCTACTAGTACAGGAGACGGATTCAATCCCTGGGTAGGAAAGATCCCCTGGAGGAGGGAATGGCAACCCAAGCCGGTACACTTGTCTGGAAAATTTCAAGGAGCCTGGTGAGTTACCATCCATGGGGGTCGCAAAGAGTTTGACACAGCTGAGCATGCACACACACACACACACGGAGAAGGAGAGCACAGGAAGATCAAGGCTGTCAGTGCCTCAGCCTCACAGCCTGTGCACCTTCCCTGCAATACATTCAGTCCTGTCCAAGGGCAGGGAGGTTCATGGGGGCAGGTCTGGCCTCTGTTTCACCTTCCAGGCCTTGCTGAGACACATGGTAAATCTGTCTGTCATTTCCTGCTCCTCTCTCTTTTGATAGCCACAGTTGTCTTCAAACACATTAATATAAGCAGTTCTGCTGTAGCCAAACCTTTCTGTTGCCCAAGAATCGTTTATCCCTTTGTGATGATCATCTACCATTTATTTTAAGGTTTTTAATCTTGTTGCTTCTGCTTTGAGTTCTGAAGACAGGATAGTGGGAACTTAACAAAATCCCAAAGATGGGTGAATTTCCCAAAGTGAAGTTCAAGTTCCTAGGAAAGGAAGCTTGCCTCCCTCATAGCCTTTATCCCTGGAGTTTCTGGTGCAGAACAAGGCACAGAAGAGACGCTCAGTGAACACTCCAGTATCTCCTGGCGTCTGCTTGAAGGAAGAGTCTGTATTCCATTTCACGCATTTCTTATTACAAAAACTTTTGCCTTATTCTTAAAGTCTGTTATTGTTAGGTGCATTTTCTTATGTTCCAGTAAATTAAAATTGGTAGCAACTTAATCTTTCTCTCTCCAAACACATTTGTAATGCTTGGTGTTTTTTATCCAGTTGTTCTCTGGGTGTCATATATCATTATACTACGAAGCATTTCTTAAAGAAAAAGCCTACAGAAAGTGTATTTTTTCATTTGAAAATCCTTTATTAGTGTGGCCTATAGCAATTAAAGCTTGAAATTAGAATTAAGGATCGTGCATTTTGATGCAAGCGACCATATAGATGTATTAACGTTGTGGCAGGGTTTTGCTTTGCGGGCACAAAGTTGTCATTAGGAAATATAATACTCATTTTTTGCCTGATTAATTATAGCAGAGGCATAACAAAATATATATATTGTGTTGGAACATTATACCATTTGCAGAATTAGAAGTCATGGTTAAGCTGAGGTATGAATCCAAAACATTCTGTGAGAAACTCACAGAGCAAGTATGAAATTTGCTTTTGAAATATTTTTGATAAAGAGAATTCATGCACTTAAAACGTGAAGAAATACATGTAAGAACACAGTTCACAATTTAAAATAGTCTTGAGTTCTCTTAGCTTCTCAGATCTACCATGGCTTTTGATATGTGTAACTTCAGAGGATATTCTGATAATGATTCATAATAAATAATATGTAACATGTAATATGAATATAATAGCTACTATTTTCCTTTTTAAAAATTTAAAAATTTTATTTATTTATTTGGCTGCATCAGGGATGGAGACATAGGTTTTGGGAGGAGAGTGAGTGTCTTTGCCAGTGGTCAGGTTTTGAGAATCATTTACCTCTAAGTTTCTTTCTCTGGAAGTTTGTGGCTATGATGTGATACAGATAGATTTAATCTTCTGTTTTCCTGGGAAGTCACACCCTTACTGTGACAGCTCTACCGTGGCATGGGGTGCTTGTTCTTGCTTTCTCTTTGACTACTGTACTCGTGGAAGATGTGAAGCTCTTGTATGACTGCTGCCAGTCCTGCTGCCAGTTCCCTTCGTTGCTCTTTAATTCCTTCAAGATAGCATTATTTATGTTGTTCCTAGCCAGGATGGTTTGTATTCCCAGCCAGAGGCCAGCTTAATGCCTGCTGATACTTAGAAGACAAGGGTTTTAAGGTTCTAGCCTCTAGAGGTTGTGAGGTGAGTTGAATCAGACTGCCTCACTTCTGCTCCAAGCTCCATCCTGTACTATGTCAGCTAGGTAAGTGACTTAACCTCTTTGAACCTAATTTCCATCTTCAGTAAATTGAGAGTAAGCATAGTATCTACCTCTTGGGACCATCATATGTATTAAAAATGTAATCCACGTTCAGTACTTAGCACAGGAGCTGGCATATGGAGAGCAACCAATAAGCTTTGTCTACGGTTTGTAATGGGATGTCTTTAAGACCGCTGATCTGCCAATATCTGATAAAGAGAACTCTTCTGCATTGCCTCACCCAGTGAAATGGATTTTACCATTATTAGGCGAGAGAGAAGCCTTAGTCCATACCTTCAGATTAATCAATTTCAGTTCATTTCCCCACCTTCTTGTAAAGCCAGCTTTGACCCTGTCTTTCAACTCAAAATGATGATTTTATGAAAGTTAAAATGAAATTAACAAAATGGTACTTTTCAGTCAATGAAAAGTCTGTCAGCTGAAAAAGCATGAACAATAACTCACATTTCTCCTACTGCATCCTACATGAAGTTGTGTGTTATCTAACAACAGGGGGGTGTTAAATCATACAATGTAAACTTCCTTCCCCCAGAGCAGCACGGGAGCTATTTTCTTCTTTCTGTTGTGACACCATTTTTCAGGTGGTGTCAGCATGATTATTATCAATTTACCTTTTCACAATCTGTGTGCATTTTCTTCCAGTTGGTTGAGATCTCTCTCCCAAGATTGTCTAGGCATTTCCCTGGGTGTCCAGGTTGGATTTGTGCTTGAAAATGTGCTTTCTTGCTCAAATACTAATATAATGCGAGCACTACCCACCCAAAAGGCTCATGATATATATTGGCAAAGAAGTATATAGTGTTACATTCAGCATGTATTCCTAAACATTCTCAAGTGATAATCTGTTTAGCTGTGTTTAACTCATCACTTACAAAACTAATTTGGCTATGAAAAATTTATTTTCACAAGAAGGGGTGTTTCAGAGAATGATATATTTGGCAGGATTATGGGTAAGATTGATAAGTTATGGTAGTTGGCCTGTTTCTCAGGTTTAGAAAGATAATAATAAAGAAGCTATTGCTTGGTCTGATCTGATTTTCCAAAGCCACTGGGGACCTTAAATTAGACCTTATTACTCTAATCTGGTTGATGGGGCTGGGACAAAGGTGAGGAAACGGGGCCCTTCTCATAGGTAGATATCCCACCATTTAAGGAAATACCACAAAACTCGGTAATCCAGGTAATATTTCAATGCAGTATTTTTTTTAATGCAAAAATTCTGTGATGAACTGAGTGGCAAATTTCAAATAAAGGCAGGATCAATATTATTAATTTTTCTTTTGCTTTTGGTGGTAATATGGCTCTGTATGTACCGTTACTGTTATTTTCTTCACTTAAAATTTTGGTGTTGTGTCTATCATGGGTTTTTTGCATGCATTGAAATACTGTAGGCCTTGATTGCTGAGTTTCGGGGAGCCCCTTTTGACTTTTTGCCAATGGCAAGTGCCTCATCACCTTACTCCACTACCAGCTCCACTCTTTGATCCCTGCCCAATGTACCTGAGGATGGAAGAGCGAAAGCATTTTATCTCGTGCTGAGTTTCTTAAGGTCAGCATTAAGAAGGGGTGGCACATACATGTGCACAGCAGCACTAATTACAATAGGCAGAAGGTGCAAGGACCCCATGTGTCCATCAACTCATGAATGGATAAGTGAAATGTCATATATACACACAAGGGAACATTGCGTGCATGCGTGCTAAGTTGCTTCAGTCGTGTCTGACTCTTTGCGACTCCATTTACCGTAGCCCACATTACTCAGCCTTAAAAGGAAAGCAATTCTTTCACATGCTATACCATTGAGGACAGTTGAGCTAAGTAAAATAATTATACTAAGTAAAATGATCAGCCCCAGAGAAGACAAATACTATGTGATTTCATTTCCATGTGGTGTCAGTTCAGTTCAGTTCAGTTCAGTTCAGTTCAGTCGCTCAGTCGTGTTCGACTCTTCGCGACCCCATGAATCGTAGCACGCCAGGCCTCCCTGTCCATCACCAACTCCTGGAGTTCACTCAGACTCACGTCCATCGAGTCCGTGATGCCACCAGCCATCTCATCCTCTGTTGTCCCCTTCTCCTCCTGTCCCCAATCCCTCCCAGCATCAGAATCTTTTCCAATGAGTCAACTCTTCACATGAGATGGCCAAAGTACTGGAGTTTCAGCTTTAGCATCATTCCTTCCAAAGAAATCCCAGGGCTGATCTCCTTTAGGATGAACTTGTTGGATCTCCTTGCAGTCCAAGGGACTCTCGAGAGTCTTCTCCAACACCACAGTTCAAAAGCATCAATTCTTCGGTGCTCAGCTTTCTTCACAGTCCAACTCTCACATCTGTACATGACCACAGGAAAAACCATAGTCTTGACTAGACGGACCTTTGTTGGCAAAGTAATATCTCTGCTTTTGAATATGCTATCTAGGTTGGTCATAACTTTTCTTCCAAGGAGTAAGCGTCTTTTAATTTCATGGCTGAAGTCACCATCTGCAGTGATTTTGGAGCCCCAAAAAACAAAGTCTGACACTGTTTCCACTGTTTCCCCATCTATTTCCCATGAAGTGATGGGACCGGATGCCATGATCTTCATTTTCTGAATATTGAGCTTTAAGCCAACTTTTTCCCTTTCCCTTTTCACTTTCATCAAGAGACTTTTTAGTGGTGTCAAGAGTAGTCAAACTCATGGAAACAGAAGCTAAGCATGGTCATTGCCTGGACTGGGGAAAGAGAAATTGGGAGTTGTTATTTAATGGGTATAGAATTTCAGTTTTGCACAATGAAAAAGTTCTGGAGATGGGTTGGATAGCAATATTAATATACTTAGCATTACTGATCTTACACCTAAAAATGGTGAAAATGGTGAATTTCATATTATGTGTATTTTGTCACAGTTGAACATTTAATCAAAAGAAGAAATGGCAGAGGTCAGGGGCAAAGAAGCACATCATCAAAAGCTGAACTTGAGCGTGGAGACAAGGAACCATAATGCCCGGAAAGGGAAGAAAGAAAACAGAGGTTGGGAGAGCGGCCTGAATGAATAGCAGCTGAAGGGCTTCTGTCTGTCACTGGAAACAAGCGCATCAAACGTGTGCATAAAAAATGGGACCAAAGCACATTCATTCAACTCCAGGTGTTTTTTCTGGCTCTTCTTCTTTGGCGACTTTCTTGGGGAAAGAAGACTTGAAATATAAGATCCAAATAGAGATCCTGTCTGTTAATGTTCACCTTCACAGTGCTGATGGACTGGACAGGATGTGCAGCACATTTTGGATGCTTTTATAGAAAACCTAAGACTTATTTTTCTAATAACTCTTTCATCTGCAGCATCTAGTTGTTCCATTAGGAAAACTAAAATAGCTCGTGGAATTGCTTTTTGTCCTTCTACAATAACAGACACCGCAGTGAGCTCGTCGCTTTGGGATATATGTAGAATATGACGTGGATACAATGAGAAAAGAAAAATGTCTCTTCACTCCACACCCTTTTGGCAGAAGGACATTTTTTGACATCTCCTTCATGTTTCCAGGTCAGAGAACATCTTCCCTTGTGTGAACAGAAGAGAGATAATTTATAACAACATATGCTGAAATAATGTACTGTGATCTCTTTGAGGGCAAATATCATCTATAAATAATTTTAACGACTCACAAAAAGTCTTGGCCATACTTAGCATGGCATTTTTTGTTCTTTGGGTTTTTTTTGTGTTTTTTTTTTGGATTGCTTTACTTTTTTTTCACCTGGATACACTAGATGCTGCTTTTGTTGTTGAGGTGGAGAGACACTCTAGATGTTTCTTTTCTTGTTGGGATGTGTTGTCAGAGTAGGCTACATTAAACTGTGATAATAAATGTCCCCAATGCTAATGACTCAGAAAATGGAGATTCTGCCTTTTCATATGCCGCATGTCCACTGAGGGTCAGCTATAGCTCTGCTGTCTCTCATCTTTTCTCTGGGACTCAGGCTAATAGAGCAGTCTTTCTTTGGTTGTCGTGACCTCAAGGACAACAGGGTGTGACTGACCAAGCTTCTGCTCAGAAGTGACACGTTGCTTTGTCAACAGTTCATTGGCCAAAACAATTCACATGGCCCTTAGAGTTTAACAGAGTAGGCCTGTGTAATCTCCCTTTAGGAAGAGTCCCTGAAGCAGCAACACCGTACTGGCATAAATGGCAGAAAAGAATAATCTACAGGTGACTGAACAAAGGAAAAGAAAGCTAATATCTCTTTAATTTCCCAGGAACTGTATATGCTGTTCTCATCAGTTGTCATTCAGGCTTGACCACAACCATGTGAGTTCCTTCTGTTGTTCCTATAGGTGAAGAAGCTGAGTTCAGGTTGACTCCACAACCTGCTTCAGGTCACATTAGAGCTAGAATGAGTTAGAGCTGGTGTTTGAATCCACGGCCAGCCAACTCAAAGGCCATGCTCTTCCCAAAGACAACATAGTGAAGCCCACACTTGTGTGTGGACAAGTGTGGTCTGAAACTCTATTTTGAAAACCGTTTTTTAATAAGGCAATCCAATATGAATACTCAAATTAATAGATGGAAGGCATATCCTGTAAAAACTGGTGGAAAAGATTAAATTCTGGAAGCAGAGTGGTAATAAAAATAGCAGTTACTCCATGTCATGCATTTTCCATATGGAGAAACATCTGGGCCTCACTGACCATCAAAACAAGGGTGATCCAACTCCTTTAAGGAAAGTAAGTTTTTAAAAAATCACTGTATTTCTAGAGTATTTGACATAGAACTAAAACATGTATTTCTAGAAATAACTGGAAACAAAGAATAAGAATAAATTTATTAATAGTGCAAGAAAAGAGTTTACAAAGACAATACTTTTGCATAAATATTAAAGTCAAGGCTGGCTAAGGAGATGCAGTATTGTAGTGCAGCTAGGTTTAAGCCCTCTGTAAGACTGCTGTATAAACAGTCTTTCAAATCTCAGAGAACTTACCGCCCTCCCACCTATTCTGTTTTCAGCCAGTCCTCTTCTCTCACATTTCCAACTCACAAGCAAACACTGTCAGATTCATCTCTGAAATACTGTAAATCCAAACAGTCTCCATGTTCCCACAGCTATCTTTGAGTCCAGGCTACTGATTTCTTACCTGACTCTGTTTTGCCTACCTGCTCCCAGCTCTTCCCCCATCACAGCAGCCAGAATGACCCTTTAAAGATCATGTCATACCTAAGCTCAGAAGCTTCCAAATGTCCATTAGCTCTTACAGTAAAAAAAAAAGCCAGAGTCCTACAAAGTGTCTTCCAGGTTCACAAGACTCCCCTGCCACTGACCACCAAAGCTCTGACCTCCTCTCCTACCTTTTTCTCCTCCCTCACTTATTTCAGTTCTCATGTGCTTCCTTTTCTCCTTAAAGACCCCGGGTACACTGAAGGCCTTCTCATCTCGGGTTCTCTGCCTGAATGCTTGACTCCAGTTATCTACCTGGAGCCCCACTTCCTACATCCCTCTACTCAAACATTATCTTTTCTAACAGGCTTTTCATGACCAACACATATAAAATAATTCAACAGCCCTCTGCTCCTTTACCTATTTCTGGTATCCCAGAAGCCAAGTTATGTATTTATTAAAAAAAAAAAAAACACTTAAAAAAATGAAGTATAATTGAAATATAATATTGGATTAATTTTAGGTGTTACATATATATATGTATATATATGTATGGAATCTGAAAAAGAATACATATGTATTCTGCTATTTTTATTACCACTCTGCTTCCAGAATTTAATCTTTTCCACCAGTTTTTACAGGATATGCCTTAACCTGAAGCAGGTTGTGGAGTCAACCTGAACTCAGCTTCTTCACCTATAGGAACAACAGAAGGAACTCATATGGTTGTGGTCAATACATATGTATTCTTTTCAGATTCTTTATAGGTTATTACAAAATAATGAATATGGTTCCCTGTGCTATACAGTAGATCTTGTTGGTTATCTTATATAGAGTAGTGTATATATGTTCATTCCAAATGCCTAATTTATCCCTCCCCTCCCTGAAAGATAACCTTGGTAACCCAAAGTTTGTTTTCAGTGTGTATGTCTATTTCTACTGTATATAAATATTCACTTGTATTATTTTTTTAGATTCCACGTACAAGCAATATCATAGGATGTTTGCCTGTGTCTGATTACATCACTTAGTATGACAATCTCTAGGTCTATCCATGTTGCTGCAAGTGGCATTGTCCTGTTCTTTTTTATGGCAGAGTAATCCTCCATATAGTATATATGTAATGTATGTTCTTTATCCATTCTTCTGTTGATGACACTTAGGTTGCTTCCATGTCTTGGATTAAATAGTGCTGCAGTGAACACTGGGATGCATGTATCTTTTCAACTTAAAGTCTTCTCCAAAACGAAGTTATATATTTAAAGATGAAGGGAGTTTATGTCAGTTGCCACTGATGTGATTAAGTGCAGTGAGGACTAATAAATGGCCATTGTGTTTGTGACAGAAGTAATTGACAGTTGTTCCAGGGGACTGGTCACATTGAAAACTGGAATGGGTGCAAGGAAGAGGACCAGGAAGGAGAGAAATCAAGACAGTGAGTGTACATCTAGTTCTAGGAGTTCTCCTGCAACGGGGACAGAGGTGCTGGGCAACAGTTTAAGGAGGTTCTGGGATAGAAGAAGTGCTTTTGGTGAAGTGGGAAATGTTACAGTGATCTAGTCTGATGACGATGCAATAAATAGGGGAAAGTTGATAATACAAAAAAGAGAGAAGGTAACAGCAAAAGAGAGATCCTTAGTTAGGTGAGAGAGGGCCCAGGTCATATTGGAAAAATTGGTCTGCAAAGCTTGTAATTTCATTCGCCATACAGAAGCAAAGACACACCTTTGGAATATTTGGAATATTTGGTGATGGGCACAAGTAGAATTTCTTTTCTGAATATAGCTTCTACTTTTTTTTTCAGTGAATCAAGAGAAATCATGTTTTTTCCCCAAGTCAAATAGCAATAAATCATAGAGCTGTCTGGATGCCAGGTTCTAAACTGTGTTCTTTCCCTGACACCACAATGGTATTACCTAGCCTTTTTCAGAGTAAGGAACAAAAACTTACCTGTTTTAGACATCCTCATTTAGTGTTAGTATTCTGAAGAAAGGTCATCATTCAATTACCAAAGCTCATATTGGAACCATTTTAATGGGCTAGAGGCATGCATTGAACTTTTCTAATTATGCAATAGTTATCTCTTTAAACTGATATCCTACAGTTTCCAAAGCTTAATAATAATAATAACCTATTTTTCATAGCAAGATTATGGAGATCACTATTAAGGTCAGCATCAGTAGCACCACTCAGCCAGATTAAGTAATTTCGTCATCATTTTACCTTTTGCTCCTAGCATGGTTCACATGGCTCACTAAATAGTTGGTAGATGAAAGGAAATCACTTGTCTTATGAATTTCATTACTTTGCTGACTTTCAGTTGAGTTGCAGCAAACAGAAAAGCTGTCCGAAAGTGGCCTAAATGAAACTACTGTTTCAAGTCCAAGACAGTTTAATTCATTGACTCAACATCATCCCAGTGGGTCAGGTTTCCAACAGCTCCACATGTTGCCACCCTTAATTTAGCTTGTCCGTATAAGGCATGTTGGCTCATGCAACTGGAATGCTAGAGCCTCAACTAAGGGAACATTTCTGTCTAGTGTCTTTTTAAGATCAAACAGAGCTTTTCCAGTTCTCCCAGGGCCTGACTGTAGCTTGACCGAGAGTTTGTTCCCATATACACCAGATCTTTCAGTTAGCAAGATAAATGAGACTACCATAATATGACCTTAGACCAAGAAAGATTGAGATCATGAGATTGAGGTAGGCTGTCACTCTGGTGACATGGCCATCTAGGGGATACTGAAGACAAGTTCAAGGTGATCAAGGAAGAAGGGAATGGGAATGTCTTCAAGGGGGCAGTCAGTCGTCTCTCATGTCCAAGTGGAAGAGCTGGGATTGGAACCTAGATTTGACATGAAATTAAAAGACGCTTACTCCTTGGAAGAAAAGTTATGACCAACCTAGATAGCATATTCAAAAGCAGAGACATTACTTGGCCTACTAAGGTCCAACTAGTCAAGGCTATGGTTTTTCCAGTGGTCGTGTATGGACATGAGAGTTGGACTGTGAAGAAGGCTGAGCACCGAAGAATTGATGCTTTTGAACTGTGGTGCTGGAGAAGACTCTTGAGAGGCCCTTAGACTGTAAGGAGATCCAACCAGTCCACTTGGAAGGAGATCAGCCCTGGAATTTCTTTGGAAGGAATGATGCTAAAGCTGAAACTCCAGTACTTTGGCCATCTCATGTGAAGAGTTGACTCATTGGAAAAGACTCTGATGCTGGGAGGGATTGGGGACAGGAGGAGAAGGGGACGACCGAGGATGAGATGGCTGGATGGCATCACGGACTCGATGGACGTGAGTCTGAGTGAACTCCGGGAGATGGTGATGAACAGGGAGGCCTGGCGTGTTGCAATTCATGGGGTCTCGAAGAGTCAGACAGGACTGAGCGACTAAACTGAACTGAAGCACAGTGTAGTTCATCTAGGATTAGTCTAGGGTCATCTCTAGATTTTTTGATCTTAGACTTTATTGATCTTGGTTGCAAATTAATTATTTTATCAAGTCATTAAATAGATCTTATACTGATGGGAATTTACATGTAAAACTTAAAATCATATTTGAAGAGGTCATGAATTCAGTTTTTAGCACTGTTATTTGTCTGATGATGATTCTGTATCTGTGATACCCTGAGTGACCTGAGCAAGGTCAAGGTCAGGTCAAATTTATCTTTTAATTGAAATTGATTGAATGGGAATCCTTCTATATATGCAGAGAATTTAAATGGTCTCAGGTTCTATCCGATGGGTCCTCCCTCATCTTACTAATTCTCTGACCTCACCTTCTACCACCTGTTCTGATTGGTGTTTCTTTTACACAGTTCATGTAGTCATGCTCTGTGGCCTTTGTAGTAACCAATCTTTTGCCTGGAATCAATACCACCTTGGTTTGAAGCCTTCCTTGACTCCCATTTACAAATTCACTCTCCTGCCTCCTAAACACTTACACAACCTTTTCCACTGTCTCGNCGAAGAGTCAGACAGGACTGAGCGACTAAACTGAACTGAAGCACAGTGTAGTTCATCTAGGATTAGTCTAGGGTCATCTCTAGATTTTTTGATCTTAGACTTTATTGATCTTGGTTGCAAATTAATTATTTTATCAAGTCATTAAATAGATCTTATACTGATGGGAATTTACATGTAAAACTTAAAATCATATTTGAAGAGGTCATGAATTCAGTTTTTAGCACTGTTATTTGTCTGATGATGATTCTGTATCTGTGATACCCTGAGTGACCTGAGCAAGGTCAAGGTCAGGTCAAATTTATCTTTTAATTGAAATTGATTGAATGGGAATCCTTCTATATATGCAGAGAATTTAAATGGTCTCAGGTTCTATCCGATGGGTCCTCCCTCATCTTACTAATTCTCTGACCTCACCTTCTACCACCTGTTCTGATTGGTGTTTCTTTTACACAGTTCATGTAGTCATGCTCTGTGGCCTTTGTAGTAACCAATCTTTTGCCTGGAATCAATACCACCTTGGTTTGAAGCCTTCCTTGACTCCCATTTACAAATTCACTCTCCTGCCTCCTAAACACTTACACAACCTTTTCCACTTTCTGGATTAGCAACCCCCCAGCCCCTTCCCCA
>SJYX01004739.1:132171-146538 GCA_006410675.1 Oreotragus oreotragus
TTGGGGGCAGGAGGAGAAGGGGACGACCGAGGATGAGATGGCTGGATGGCATCACGGACTCGATGGACGTGAGTCTGAGTGAACTCCGGGAGATGGTGATGAACAGGGAGGCCTGGCGTGTTGTGATTCATGGGGTCGCAAAGAGTTGGACACGACTGAGCGACTGAACTGAACTGATAAGAACAAAATAACTTCCCAGGGGCTAAAGAACTAGCAAGTGGGATACGCTTAAAGAAGCACATTTAGATTTACTTTTTACTATAATTTTTTCAGGGACTTCCCTGGTGTCTCAAACAGTAAAGAAATCTGCCTGCAATGCAGGAGACCCAGGTTTAATCCCTGGATCAGGAAGATTCCCCTGGAGAAGGAAATGGCTGTCCACTCCAATATTCTTGCCTGGAGAATTCCATGGACAGAAGAGCTTGGTGGGCTGCAGTCCATGTGGTCGCAAAGAGTTGGACACGACTGAGCAACTAACACTTCACTGTAATTTTCCCTCTTGTTTCACATGCTAAGAAGACAAAATCAGGAAAGTTTAGAATTATAATTCAACATAATATGTAATTAAATGTGACGAAGGTACCTTAAATGGCTGTCCACTCCAATATTCTTGCCTGGAGAATTCCATGGACAGAAGAGCCTGGTGGGCTGCAGTCCATGTGGTCTCAAAGAGTTGGACACGACTGAGCAACTAACACTTCACTGTAATTTTCCCTCTTGTTTCACATGCTAAGAAGACAAAATCAGGAAAGTTTAGAATTATAATTCAACATAATATGTAATTAAATGTGACGAAGGTACCTTTGTCATCACGTGGTGTATAGGTGATATTTATAATATCAAAATTTCTACATCGTAATTTTTTTTTTTTTTGGGCTTTCAAAGTAGAGGATATGATACTTTGTTCTGCTTAGTTGTACATGCATACCATCAAGACTCTGAGTCCGTGATTTGCAGAGTGGGTACACAGAGAGCATCAGAGTTCAAAACTATACACCCACGGTGATTTGTTTTCACCAATAATACACAACTTGTATCAAGGGAAGGAAAAAATGCACACATTATTTCACTTGATAACAATTATCTGGGAAATGTTGAGTTGTTGTTATTCTCTATTAGTTCTACTTGCACTTCGTGGATGCAAGCAGAATTAAAAGGTGACATTTGGGCCATTTCCTAAAAAAATGTGATTTGTCAGTCTTTAAATACATTTCCTGAGCTTGTGTTTTCATCTAGGCAACTTTGCTACTTTAATGTTATTTAAAATTAAATTTGTTCTTTGGTTCGTTACAATGCTTAGCAAGTTAATAAGTTTATAAATAACTTGTATCAAGGGAAGGAAAAAATGCACACATTATTTCACTTGATAACAATTATCTGGGAAATGTTGAGTTGTTGTTATTCTCTATTAGTTCTACTTGCACTTCGTGGATGCAAGCAGAATTAAAAGGTGACATTTGGGCCATTTCCTAAAAAAATGTGATTTCTCAGTCTTTAAATACATTTCCTGAGCTTGTGTTTTCATCTAGGCAACTTTGCTACTTTAATGTTATTTAAAATTAAATTTGTTCTTTGGTTCGTTACAATGCTTAGCAAGTTAATACGTTTATAAATCATAATTAACTACTACTCTCTGTTCTATTACCCTTTTGAATTGCCTTCTTTTTTACTTTTTTTTTTTTTCCTTTTCCCATGTAATTTGCCACATGTGTACTTTATTTCAGAGATGAGTAGACCTCACTTTCCAGGGGTGGTGCGTTGGCTTCACAGGAATTGTGTGATTGTATCATGAGTGATACACATGTGAGGGTGTGAATCCACATGCTTGCATGTGTGTGTGAACACAGATGTGTACGTTAATACTCAATTGACTTTCAGGGAGTACTTTTTTTTTAAAGATTTTCCTCTACTTTGCTGGGTGCAATATCTGAAACGTTGATTCCAGAACTCCATCAGGGACTTTTTATTTCTGTATGATAAAAGGAAGTCAAATAAAGTATAATGAGTTTTCAAACACCTCAGCAAAGCTTTAAAATGTTCAAAGAAAGAGTCAAAAGGCCTGAGCCATTAGGAGTCTGCTTAGGGAATGTGGGTGAGCATCATTACAAGGCACACCGCAGGAGGCAGAAAGGATCCCTGCCAGTGCCTCCTCATTGTATCACAACACACAGATCTTCCCTAGAGGCTTATCTGTTAATAGAAAGAGTTTGACTTTGGCAAGACGAGATGCAGGGGCAAGTGGTTATAAAGAAAGGTGATAGGCTTAAGTGTACTAACACATTTGCAAGGCCTTCCTCATCCCCTGGCAAACCCCACCCCCACAAGCATTCTTGTTCATCTGTTGCCGACTTTTTCACACGCTTGTCCACATTGTTCTTTTTAAAATAATGTAAAGGTATTTATTTGTTTATTTATGTTTGGCTAAACTGGGTCTTCATTGCTGCCCGCGGGCTTTCTCCAGTTGCAGAGAGCAGGGCCTCGTCTAGCTGCGGTGCTCAGGCTTCCCGTTGTGGTGGTTTCTCCTGTTCTGAGCACAGCCCCTAGGGGCACGGGCATCAGGAGTTGTGGCACGTGAACAGCTTAGTTGCTCTGCTGCGTGTGGAATCCTACCAGACCAGGGGTTGAGCCTGTGTCCTCTGTGTTGACAGGTGAATTCTTAACCACTGGTCCACCAGAGAAGTCCCTCCATGTCGTTCCTGAGCCTAAGACATTTATATTTTTTCCCCTAAACCTCTGCTCTTCTGTCTCCTGGCCATTACAGATTCCACCCCCCTCCCCCCGCTTTTTCATTCTTGTTAGGATCATTTAAGTCTTATACTGATGCCAAAACAATTTGACAGTGATTTATGTTGACAATATATGTAGTTGATCTCAGGAACTTTTTACAGTTATCTCCTGTTTTCCATAAGTATTGCTTTTACCTGTGTAAGACATGAGGACGTATACCGCTTGTTTCCTCTGGCCTCTTCTCCACTCTAAAATGTTTGGTGGTGAGTTTTTGGTACATGCTACATTCATTCTTGGTTTATTTTGCAACCTTCTGTGAGGCATGTCCATTGCATGAGACCATCTTCTATAGTGACTTTTTAATTGATGCCACTAAGAATCCACAGGATCTAGCACTTTCTTTGCCCCTGAATTGCTGACAGGGACATCCTCCACCTCTGGATGGCCAGGCCAAGTCAAACCCTGGAACAGCTCCATCCATGGCCACATTCACAGATTAGGACTTTTTAAAACAGTACACTATGATGACCCTCTTGACCCTTAGGGAACTCCAACAGATTTTACCTTGTACCCTTGATCTCTGGTCTAGTATATTTGGTTTCTATTGTGATAGTCAGTCCCACATGTAGATAATGATCTTCATAGATACCCTTACAGCTAAGAATTTACTTGAATGCCTGTAGGTGTTAGGCCCTTTTTGTCTATATATCATATGGTAGGTCTATGAATTTAAGCCCTGCTGATACCAGTCATGAAAATTATTCCAAATTAAAAGTTTATGCCAAACAGGAACAATCCAACCTTCTAGACTGGGAGGAGCTCTAGATAAATGTTGTTATAGATTAAAGGGAAATAACAGAAACCCAACACTTCTCAAGAAAATCCTTTCTTTTGAGGTAGTTAATTATGCTAACAAGGATATAGAGTATACTGGGTCATAGTACTGCCTCTCTCACAAATCTTGAGAAGTATTAAATATGTCTCTTCCCTTCTTTGAGACTTAATTTGCATGTTTTAAAAAATTTTTTAAAGGAAATGGGGTGTGGCTATTGTTGTTGTTTTAATATTTCCTAGCTCTCATATTACATTCTGGACCTGGTATGTTACATTACTAAGGTGTGATACAGGAAGGAATTTTGTCAACATTTCTATAATCTACCACATTACAACTCAGGTTTGATGTGAGAGAGTTAGAGAAAATAAGGTATAAAAGCCTTAAAATGTAGTAGATAGTAAACTTTAGGTCTTATTATACACAAGTATCTAATTTATCTGTATTAATGTATCAAATTAAAATCTGAATAATACATTTACTGTCTATTTTTACTGTATTGGTTTTTGAAAAAGAGTAAAAATCTTTTCTTCCCTCCAGAGGCAGGATAAAGAAGATAACTTCTGTGAAGTCTGTTTTGGTCAGGTAGCTTACATGATGTGATGCTGAGGGAGTGCTGTCAAACCTCAGTGTTTACAACCGCAGATCGTTATCATCCATTTTACATGGCCATCACGTGTTCAGTGTGGCCTGTACTGTGCTGCTTTTAGGCCGGAGCTCAAGCTGAAAGAAGAGTTTCTGTTGGGAATATTGGCAGTCTTAGGCCAGAGGGACTGTGCATCTTGGGACCACATGATGAAGTATAGATTTCTCCTTAATTTTGAACATGTCATTTCCACTCACATTGCATTCACCATGCAAATCACATGGCCAGCCAAAAGGCAGTGAAGCCAGAGTATTTAATGCTTACCAACATAGACATACTAGACACTTGAGAGCCTCATATCAAAGGATGTAAAACAAAGGCAGTCATCCAATAGATGAAAAGCAGTTTGCACAAAATACCAATACACTGGCCCCTACCCTATCATTAACTTACTCTGTGATCCTAAACAGTCCACATACTCTTTCTACGAATGGGGACATTTTAAAATTTAAAGTAGAATATTAGGGTTTTTTTTTTTTTGCTTACTTTCTGAAATTGATAGTAGGAAGAGATAGGGTAATAAAAATGTCAAAGTGTTGTGCAAATCAGGTGAAACCTAAATAAAATCTCAGTGGGATCTGGGTATCAGATGCCACTGTGTGTATTCACTCCCACAGATCAGAAATTATCTTAGACAGGGAGACCCACTGTGCTATAACCTGGCAATATCTGTAGCACGGAGTAAGAAAATAAGTGAAGATTTGCTTCATCTTGGAAGAATTCTAATTTACAGAATTGATTTCAAAGAGACGTCCAACACCACTTTAAATGTAGAGGAATTCTGCTCTGTTATGATCAATCTTCAGACACAAGTACAAACCGGCTGTATTGTTGAAGAGAAATCTTACCTCTAGGTGAAATCGAAGTGTCCCCAGAGCCGTGCTCCCTCTGAAGGTGCAGGAGAAAGATCTGCTGCAGGTCTTTCTCCTAGATTCAGGTAGCTCCCTGACTTGTGGCCGCATAACTCCAGTCTTTACGTGGAGTTTTCCCTGTGTGCATTTCTATCTGTGCCCGAAATTTCCCCTTTGCTTATAAGGACTCCAGTCATACTGCAGGGGCTTCCCAAGTGTCTCAGTGGTAAAGAATCTGTCTGCGAGTGCAGGAGCCTCAGGAGACGCTGCTTCGACCCCTGGGTCAGGAAGATCCCCTGGGGGAGGAAACAGCAACCCGCTCCAGTATTCTTGCTGGTATAATCCCATGGACAGAGGAGCCTGGTGGGCTACAGTGTGTGGGGTCACAGAGTCAGACACAGCTGAGTGACTGAACACAAATACAGTCATATTGTATTAGCGCCCACCCTAATGAGCTCATCATAACTAATTATATCTACAATGACCGTATTTCCAAGTCAGGTGGCATCCTGAGGTACCGAGGGTCAGGACATCAATATATGAATTTCTGGGCACACAATTCAAGCTATAACAAGACCTGACTTAATTTACTGTATGATTTTAATTGAAGCATTTCACTCTTCTATCCTTCAACACTGGTTTCTTTAACTTGACATCTCTTTGCAGGAAAATGTCAAGAAGCAGCCTCTATTTCAACTCTCTAAGGTTGTGAGATACCAGACTCTGAATTAATCTCATGGAGGAGAAAACCAAGTGAGGTGGCCTGAAAGTATTTGCCCTGCTGAGGTAAGAATCCACAAGAGCTGTTGTTTTCTTTCACAAGACTTTGACCTAGAGAGAGAATCATAAAATAACCGAGTCGAAAGACACTTTCACAGTCATCTAGAGGAAGCCACCTTCCTTGTCAAGTGGTTTTCTGGTTTGCACAGACACTTTCAGTAGCCAGAAATGCAGGCTTTGCAGATGGTGCTGCTGCTGCCAAGTCGCTTCAGTCGTGTCCGACTCTGTGCAACCCCATAGACGGCAGCCCACCAGGCTCTGCCGTCCCTGGGATTCTCCAGGCAAGAACGCTGGAGTGGGTTGCCATTGCTAGTGGTAAAGAATCTGCCTCCCAGTGCAGGAGACCTAAGAGACGTGGGTTTGATCCCTGAGTTGGGAAGGCTCCCTGGAGGAGGAAATGGTAACCTGCCCCAGTATTCTAGGAGAATCCCATGGATAGAGGAGCCTGGTGGGCTGCATGCAGTCCATGGGGTCACAGAGAGTCGGACACGACTGAGCGAGCGCAGCACAGCCGGAGACGCACTAGCGCTAAGGCAGTCTTCTTTATGGTGTGATACTTGGGGATGATCAGACCTTCTTTCTAAAGTGGGACCAACTGTGCTCAGGCATAGTTTCAAATTTAATTCTTGGTGATGAGAGTGAGGTAGTAATGTCATCCCCTTAAAACCAGTGTCAGCCCCCTTTCCTGCCGATGATCCTTATTTTTTGACAGCATCAGGAGAAAATCTGAAGCTACAGTCGCCAGGGAGAGGAGACGGTTTGGATGTTCCTGGCCCTTTTTCCTTCAGTCTACATTCCAAGTTCCTCAGCTCTCAATCTAAACCACACCAAAGTCAAAAGAATGACCCAGCCTATTCAGTATCTGAACTCACTGAACTAAGAGGAAAGCCGTGGTTAAGACATTCTATGTGCTATACGTAAGCCACGGCATTTTTACTGTTTTACTGTTTCAGTTAAAGTAATTTAAAGAAAAAAATTACCTTTGTACTACATTTAGGAGGACCAATTAATTATGACATGCTTAGAAACCATTAATATGTGTGGATTCCTATCAAGTAATTATTCAAACCCACACATTCACAAAAAAAGAGAAAGAAATAGATTCTTGCTAGAAATTTACATATACAAATTTGAAAAAGTTCATTTCTAAACTGCTATGATTTATTACACCCACATCTTGATCATTTGAATTATGTATTAAACACATACTTTAAAAATACTTGTCATTATAATATGCTTTACACAACAATGTGTTATATTTCTTGCTGGGAATTCATTATTAATATATATTTATAGGACACATTCAAATGTATCAAGAAATGTAGATGCATTTATTGGTAACAAGTGAAATTAATGAAGCATCTGTGAATGAGATTTTAATTTACTGTTACCTGAAACTTAATAAAACTTTAAAGCCTGATTTTTAAATTCATCAAGCTGCCAAAAAAATGAGTTTTTTTTTTTTTCCTAAGGAAAAAAAAAAGGAAAATTAGCATGTTTCTACTTTCCTCTTAGCACAGAGCTCAGTTTACTAAAGACTTCAATAAGAATATGACATTGTAGTGACCTGCAAAATAAAAGCAATCAGAATCTAGCCTAGGCAACCTACCAGCAAAATTATATATATGTGTATATATACATATGAAATTATATATATATATATATATGTATAGCTACACACGCGCATATGAAATTGAGTATAATAGCTTTAAGTCAGCACACAGAGGTGAGACAAAAGAGAGATTACCAAAGAATAAGAACACAGAGCACAAAGAATGTTAATGACAGTATTATTTAAAATAGCATATTATAACATCTCAATGAATCCGAATGAATCAGAGGATTTATTTGAGCCTAACAACGGCTAAATACTTCTTTAAATGAAATCAAGAGAGATTAGAAAAAGCCAAAAAAAAAAGGACTTAAAGGGTCCACCTTGAGCTTAAAATGGGAACACAGAAACATTGCCCATAAGGTCAGTGGAGAACTTGAAGATTCATTCTGACTTCACCAACATATTTAACTCACTGATTCTTCTTTGCTGCGTAGTCAAGTATTTAGACTCCACCCTGGGCAGTATTTTCTCAGCCACTAGCTCTGCCTTCTGTTATTTATTTCTTTTTCCACCATGTAGAAACGGAGACTTAATAAAAGCATGTTTTACTTCTTATCTGCTATTTTGTGGGTCTTGCCCCAATAATCATTGCCTGTCTTTATTACAGAAAAAAATTATTTTTAAAAGGCATGCATGTTGAATGACCGTATTTATGTGCTGGCTGTTCCGTAAGTGAAGCAAACTTCCCTTTAGCTTTAGCTACTCCAGCTCTTCTCAGTGGGCTGGGGACAAGGATGGATTGAATGATGGATAGCCTTTACTGGTAAGTGAGACTCCTGGTTTGAGTCCTTAGGCCAGAGCTAAACAGCCTAAGCAAAGCACAGGATTGATAAATTATTTAAATATTTTTGCCCAAATTACCCTGGAAGCCCCACAACCCTAAACAGATCTGAGAAGAGAGGAAAAATACTGATATGATTCCGAGGAACTCAATGCAAGTTCATAGTCTTGCTACCCGCTCTAGCCAAATAGTGTTCTCCTTTACTATCTCCTATAGAAAATACTAATGATCGTGATCAGGAGACAGGATGAAGCCTGAGCTCCTTTATGAACCTCCTCTAACCTCCTCTATTTGCACCTTAGTTTCCTCACCTGTAAAATGTGAACTATTCTTATAAGTCTTATATATTCTTATAACCACTGCTAAGAAATGGCAACCCACTCCAGTACACTTGCTTGGAGAATCCCATGGGGGAGGAGCCTGGTGGGCTATAGTCCATGGGGTCGCAAAGAGTCGGACACGACTGAGCGACTTCACTCACTCACTCACTCAAATACATGATTCAGCAGTTTCCCCCCAGGTCATTTACGGAGTGACTGAGTCAGAGTTCCAACCCATTTTTTTTTTTTTTTTGGAGGTTCTTATACATAGGCCAGAGCTTCCCTGGTGGCTCGGATGGTAAAGAATCTGCCTGCAGTGCAGGAGACTGGGTTCAATCCCTGGGTTGGAAAGATCCCCCTAGAGAAGGGAATGGCTACCCACTCTAGTATTCTTGCCTGGAGAATTCCATGCACAGAGAAGCCTGGTGGGTTAGCATCCATGGGGTTGCAACGAGTCAAACACAACTGAGTGACTAACACTATTACGTAAGACTGCCCGTTTCTGTGGGGATTTGGTCTAAGAGATGTTACATCAAAAGATTGGACGTGAAAAGATCTCTGCCTGTTCAGGATTTTATATTCCCTTCTCTGAATGTTTGCTTTTTCATAATTCATGAAACAATCCCTATTTCACACAGTCTATACACATAGAATGGAGAAGGCAATGGCACCCCACTCCAGTACTCTTGCCTGGCAAATCCCATGGACGGAGGAGCCTGGTAGGCTGCAGCCCATGGGGTCGTGAAGAGTCAGACATGACTGAGCAACTTCACTTTCACTTTTCACTTTCATACATTGGAGAAGGAAATGGCCACCCACTCCAGTGTTCTTGCCTGGAGAATCCCAGGGATGGCGGAGCCTGGTGGGCTGCCGTCTATGAGGTCGTACAGAGTCGGACACAACTGAAGTGACTTCGCCGCAGCAGCAGCAGCAGCATACACATAGAACTTGTTTGCAGTGTGTTTGTCCTGGCTCCCCCTTAGCTGGCCATCCAGTGATATCTTCTCTCTGTCATCACTGCTGTTGCCTTGAACTCTCCTGCCAAGGGATATGATCCAGATGGAACAAAAAGGGACAAATTAGGAGCAGAACCTCACCTCATGGATTACCCACAGGAAAAAGATGGAAGTCACTTCAGGTTGCCCTGAAGTTAGATTTTATTCTTCTATAATTTTTATTCTTATGTAACTATACACACAGATATAGGCTTGGAACCTGGCTTGAGAGAAGCTATGGATTTCTATATTTTTCATCACCTTCGCCTAATATCCTAACCTTGTGAATCAAGTAGGGGGCTCTCTCCCATTTTTACAAGCAGGCAATGAATCTCAAACCAAGAACAGCCACCACAAAAATGACCATAAACAGTGTTTCCACTTGGACTCCATTGGCAAGGCTAAAGCATAAAGCATTCCACATTGCTCAGAGTTACAGTAGCTAGAGGGTTATTAGAGCTTGGATCCTTACTTGTAAAACCAAGACTTAACTATGTCAAATACTTTATCATATCTAGTTAAGAATATATCTCTAATGAATGAAAAACACCTCTAGTTCAGATCTTTGTGAACATTTCTTTTTAAAAATCTATCCAGCCCATCAAACTTTATTTCTCTGAGTTGCCTATCTCCCTGAGTGACTTCACTCTTTATCTCACAGCTTAGTACCCTGAGTTAGAAACCTGAGGGTCACCTTAACCTTTACTGCATCCCATAGCCATTTTGGATTCCAGCGTTGCCCTCCCCCTCTTTATCCATGTTGTTTCTCAGAGGTCCAGTTTAGCCGTCTTCAGGCCTCCATGTCGACACCAGAATAATCTCCCTAAAATGTGACTGTCATCATTTTCCTTACTTGTTTGNGCCATTTTGGATTCCAGCGTTGCCCTCCCCCTCTTTATCCATGTTGTTTCTCAGAGGTCCAGTTTAGCCGTCTTCAGGCCTCCATGTCGACACCAGAATAATCTCCCTAAAATGTGACTGTCATCATTTTCCTTACTTGTTTGCGAACTTCCAATGGACAATTCACCTTCCTGGCCTCATCCTTGCTGTTCACCCCTGACACCTTCCACTCCGCAGTCAAGCTCCTGGAAGGGGCCTGGAAGCACAGTGCTGCCTTTGCCCAGGCTAGTTCCGCTACTGGGCACTTCTTCCCTGCCCTTGTGCGCCCAGGAAGCCCTTCCTCATCTCGGCAACTTTAGCTCATGTCCTATTGTGTATGAGGTAGTGTGTGTTTGTTTATCCAGCACATCAGATAAAACTGCACATTTGAGAGTCCTCTCTGAACTCTATCATGACACTTCTATTACCTCATTGAATTTATTTGTATAAGATTTGGTTTCCTCCATTATATCGTTATCTTCTTGGGGCAGAAATTATGTCTAGTCCTACTTTGGACCTCCCAGGGCCAACACAGGATTTGGTATTTAGAAAGAAGCAAATACATATTTGTTGCATAAACAAGCACAATTCATTTTCCCAATTTCCTGTCATCTACCTCAGAACAATCCTTTCAGATACCCTAGAAAATATTTTCATTGTCTCCGATTTTGCAGTAACTCAGACATCCTGTCCATAACACTTATTAATCATAATAACTTTGAAATAATTTCCCTGTGCAAATATTCAGGGTCTCATCCATAACTAAGTGAAATGCAGTCTAAAATAATCAATCTTTATTTTCTAAACCAAAGACCCTGTAATTAAGGAGTCTATCAATGTGCCAACAACTTGTGGCTCTGAAAATTAATTTTTGTTTGTTAAAGGACCTTAAAGATAATGTAATAGGGGGCCTATGTGAAATGGATTAATAAATTGCTTGTCTCATTTCACTTGTTCTTTTCTATTTAAATTCCATTGGAAAAGTAGGAAAATGGTGCAGTTTTATTATTTTTTTTTAATTTGACATAATGTATACTTTCCTTCAAATCCAGAGGAATCATTACTCCTGCCAGCTTCCTGTTTACTTATATTTGACTGTAATGTGTGTGGAAGGAGGAAATGAACACCTGAATGCTTATGTCAGGTGAGACAGATAGGTTATTTCATTTAGTTTCCTGCTGAGTTCATTCACTCAATGAATTTGTATTAAGTGCCTTCTGCATGTCACACACATTGCCATTTCTCTTTTGAGAATGGTAAAAGCCAAGACCCACAGAAGGGGCTTGAATAGACCCTGGGATTCACAATTAATGACTGGCAGCACCAGGATCTGAATGCAGGTGTGTCTCTTTCCAGGGTCTAAGTCCATTATGTCATACCTTTGGTCCTTAAGCATTTGATTCCAAGCCTCTTGGTTTACTGTTTGATATCTTTTTCTTTGAGGCAGTTGAAAGAAAGCCCAGAGAAGCCGCATTCTTATGAAAAGATCCACTGGACATATTAACTAAGGCGTTTCCATGCTGAAACAGGACTTGGTGAGCATCTCATCCAGCCCTTTAATTTGAAGATAAATGGACATTGACTATCCCCTACGGTCCATTCACTTATTTATTTACTCATGAGGCACCTGCTATGTGAGAAACAGTGCTGAACACTTTTGTTAATGCATGAGCAGGACAGATGTGCTCCTAAGCTCTATGGAACTCGGAACTTTGCTTAGAGGGTAGGATGAGAAAAAGTTAAGCAGTAGTTCTCTGAGCTGTTGTCAATGTGGGGTTTATTTGATGACATTACACTGATGTGTCTTTTTCAGACTAATTGGAGATCACTTGTAGTATTAGGAAACTGTACCTGCCCCCAGAAATTACTGAAGAATGAGCACTGGTTGGAAAGAATGAAAAACTTTCCATAGAGAACTGGAACAGAGGTAATAAACAGTTTCCCTGCCCCAAGAAGTCCAGCCTGACTCACCTTCTCTGAATCAGGTGCTTCCTTATACGTGCCTTTTAGCACCCCGTGTTTACCTCTACTGAGGCATGTGTGCCCTCCCTTGTGGATATAAAGTGAAATGTTTGTTGCCTCCACTAGACTTCCACTTTTCAAGCTCTGGAACTATATCTTGCTCATCACACATCAGGAACATAATACCGTCTCAATGCTAATTTGTTGACAGGACGGATGAGTGAATGAGCAAATGAATGAATGAAAGCATGTGGCACACATTTTGGAGGGAAGCAAGTTTCCTTTGCCATGTTAAGTTACATAAAGTGAACATCAATGAGAATGTCAACAAAAGCCAGGGATTTTATGCAAGAACTTTGATAAAAGAGAATGGAATGTGGTAAATGTGAAAAGGAACAGAGAGGACTAGATAGAAGCAAATCAACAGAATGTGGGCAGCACTGGGGAAAAGTCCAGAAGAAACTTCACCGATACGCTGGCCCCCATGGCAGTGATTGATAGCAGGGTTGGATAGTTTCCTGATGGACAGAGAATTAAAAGTTTTTATCAGGAATATAGTCAGCAACCCTTGTAGGTTGTTTTACAGTGTTACAGTTGAGATAATGACACAGTAAGTTGTATGTAGTTCTTATCCCAATAGATTTTTATCAGTTCAATCAATAAATATTTTAAATTGTTTACTACCAGTTAAACACTGATGTATAGCAGTTCTTAAGACTAATAGTTTGTTATTTCTGATTTAACATTTTATCACTGTTGCACATGCATGTGATTAAAAGAACTTCTGCAGATACTGGTGGAGATGGTCACAACTGGAGCCCAGATGGGACAAAACTAGTGAAATCACCTCCTTTTGGAATATCACCTTTGGACAAAGCTAATACCTTGTCTGACTGCGCCAGATGTTACCATTTCTCATTTAATCTTCACATCATTTCTCCCTGAGACAGCCAGATTTATCTTCCAAAGCTCATTTGCATTTTAAAATCAAGGTTTTGTTTCTGATTATAAAAGTGAGATATGTTTACTGTAGAAAAATTTGAAAATGCAGAAAAGTTCACGACTAAGAGGAAATCGTTCTTCATATGTTGCTTATATTTCTAGGATTTTCCTATTTTAAAAAAATATACCAAACATCTCAATATAGATCTTACTATCTTTTTATTATTTGCTATATATTTTAAGTATATATATAGTATATGAACATCATTTTTCAGTCACTTTGTGTAATGATGATAATCAGCTATGTATAACAATGATAATATACATTTTTAGCATTTCCTACTTAGCTGAAAACTATCTCACCAAAAACTTACTATTCCTCTAACCCCCACAGCAAGCTGTGAAACAGGTCCTTCATGTTTATTATGAAATTGTCTTCAATTTACAGATAGAAGAATTGAGACAATGAGAGCATAAATAAGTTTCCCAAGGCCGCACAGCTTGTACTGCCATGGAGCCAGAGGAAAACTGGACCACTTAGCTCAGAGCTTACATCTCAACCTCTGGGACCCACTGCCTACCATGTGCAGCAGCCTGCGTTACCCTAGGGCTAAGTTAGCTAGCTTTTGTAAAGGTAAATTAGTTTTTTGTAGAGGTGAAATATGAGCATAGTTTTGTTTTGTTTTGTTTTGTTTTGGTAATAACACTCTTCTGTAACATAGGCAACAAAAATCAGCCGTTTTCCCCCCAAAACTTTCCTCAGCCTTATATCTTCTACCCCAAAACAACTGCTCTCAAATCCTTTGGTTGTCATCATCAAGTATTTACATTCATGTTTCTAAGTAATATGCCCAAGGTCATATTTATTTTTCATTTTTAGATACCATGTATTACTTCCTAGCATGAAGATGAGATTCAGTTCTTCCACTTCCTCTTGTCAAACATTTCATCTTCTTTTTCTTCTCTCTTTTTATTTCAAAAAAACTTTATATAATATCTTTCCCTATCCATCCATCCTTTATTCTAATTTTTTTTTT
>SJYX01004739.1:150080-416143 GCA_006410675.1 Oreotragus oreotragus
TCAGAATGGACTGGTTGGATCTCCTTGCAGTCCAAGGGACTCTCAAGAGTCTTCTCCACCACCACAGTTCAAAAGCATCGATTCTTCGGCGCTCAGCTTTCTTCACAGTCCAACCTTCACATCCATACATGACCACAGGAAAAACCATAGCCTTGACTAGATGGACCTTAGTCGGCAAAGTAATGTCTCTGCTTTTGAATATACTATCCAGGTTGGTCATAACTTTTCTTCCAAGGAGTAAGTGTCTTTTAATTTCATGGCTGCAGTCACCATCTGCAGTGATTTTGGAGCCCCAAAAAATAAAGTCTGACACTGTTTCCACTGTTTCCCCATCTATTTCCCATGAAGTGATGGGACCGGATGCCATGATCTTTGTCTTCTGAATGTTGAGCTTTAAGCCAGTCTTAGATAGTCATTTAAGAAGCCCTCTTTGAGTTCAGTCTTCCAGCTCATTCTTCCTTCAGAGATAGCTGGAGTGTCTGATTTCAGATCATTTCTCAAAACAGACAGCGAGTGGCCTGCCTTGGTTGGCGGCCTCAGCTCTGTCCATTCAACGAAGTCAGTTTTCACTTATTCATCTGCTTTCTGTGTTTCATTCATTTTCTTCTTGTATTTCCTCCTTTGTTCTCCTTGTGCCTTTAGACTTTTACCCTCATTTTAGTGAACTCTTTAGGGATCAGAGACAAACCAATGTGTTCAGTCTGCTCTGCTGAGCAGGATGTCCAGAAAGAGACTCTCGCTGTATTTCACAGCTGAGGCAGTTAAAGTATGGAGCGCTTGAAGAACACTGACAGTCATAAAGTAGGTGAACTAACTTGTGAATCAGGTGTTCATCCCAAGGACCAGCTAACCTGGGTCCCCATTACTGCAGTGTTACTCCAACTTCCTTAGATCTAGTCGGCCAACCCCAGCCTTTATTTATTAGTCTGCTCTAAACTCTAAAGTCTAAAGAAAGATATATGTGATTTCCAAAGCGTCATTCTCACCCCTCAAATGTGTCCTTAATTTATTTCCTTGAAATCCGAGTAATAAAATATTGTATGTGAATGATGTAATAGCTTCAGGCCAGAGCTCCTGTGATCCCGCTACAAATCTTGTGTTGGCTGTTTCCATAAAATGCCCCTGCCCATACCTCAAAAACACACGTATACCATCATTAATCTTGAAACCTATGAGTTGTATTTTCATCTCAGACTGATAGATAAATTTTGGGGTAAGTATACATAAAAGGAGGGGCCCCCTAGGTGACCTTTGGCAGTTTCTTCCTCCCATGGAAATATTTTGCAAAGGTTCCTTCTTACCTATCTTAAAGCATTGTTATGTGAACCACAGTGGCTGCTCAAAAAATAAGTTAATGAAAAAAAAAATTAAGATAATGCTGATTATCAGAGTCAAGAGGGATCATGCTGATTACTTTAGTTGCATTTATATATTCCTTGGTTAGTCTTTTCTTTCATCTTCTATCCTCAGAATTTTATTATAAAATTTTTCAAATATAGAGCAAAGTCAAAAGAATTTTACAGTCAGTATCCACATGTGTGAAAGCTGCTCAGTCATGTCTGACTGTTTGCAACCCCATGGACTATACTATCCATGGAATTCTCCAGGCCAGAATACTGGAGTGGGTAGCTTTTGCCTTCTCCAGGGGATCTTCCCAACCCAGGGATCGAACCCAGGTCTCCTGCATTGCAGGTGGATTCTTTAACAGCTGAGGCACCGGGGAAGCCCCACCACATACCTACTACCTAAATTCTGCCATGTAGATTTTATTTGCTTTGTCAATCACACGTCTATCCATCTGTCTGTCCCTCTATCCATCACTGATCCATCTATTTTTTTACACATTTCTAAGTAGATGGTAGACACCTGTACACTCCTCCTGATTGTTTCAGTATGCACATTACTAACTAGGGTTAATATTTATTTACCATTTTTTTCTTTAAATAGTTTATATACAATGAAATGCAAAAATCTGAAGTATATATTCACTGAGATTTTACAAATGTGTTTCCTTTTTGGTCTTTTATTTTCTCTTGTGGTCCCTGCATTTATCTAATTCAATAGATGTTTATCAAACATGCCTTTCTTGTGCCAAACATCAACAATGACACATATTAATATGATGTATGCAAGACAGAGAAGACAGTGGCTAATTCTCACAGTGGAAATCTGGGAGAGAAGAGTTTCAGACAACATTTATCAGTGAAGAAACCCATAACAAAAACACAAGAAATTAAAAAAATATATTTGGAGGGTAGGTGGAAATTAGTTGCTTTTTATAGCTTGAGCCTAGTCAGTATCTGCATATGTGGTAGGGGGGTAGATAAGAGACCTAATTTTTTTGAGTCAGAAATTTAAAAATACATGTATTAAACAAATCAGAAAAAAAAAATGGGGTGCTTTGTACTATGCACTGAGCTCAGGAGAAAGCCTGCACTTCCTCACTTGGTAACTCCTGAACCCAAAATGACAACTTGACAACTCAGATTTTAGTCTGTTTTATTTCATTGGTAAATTGCTAAAATTCAGCTTTAATATATGTTTGATGGCTGGCAGACTACAAATTCACTTCCAAAATGCCTTAATATAAATATGTTTGGGGAAAACAACTGAGTGATTATTCTAAATGTGAAAAGATCACTATGTAAAATGCTTCATTACTTAAATTGAACTAGAAATGACTTTGCTGCAAGCTGGTGAAAAAGGAGAAGTGTGACTTTTCAAGAAAAAACTTAAAATAGTAAAAAAAAAAAAATAAGCTCTCTTTAGTGAATTTATGAGTTTGGATGTGACAGGGTGCCAACCTCATTATCATTTGTTCATTGACCCAACGTGCTTTGTTGATAGATCCCTAAGAGAGGCTGTGTGTATGTCCCTAAGCAAGGCAACATTTTCTTGACTATCCAGTTAATTTTCTGACCTCTGTGCCACTGTCCTCATTCAGGATCTCATTTCAGGCAGCACCTTATACCTTGCCTTCCTGCATCATAACTATCCATCCAACCTGAATGATTTGCCAAAATGCAAACCTATTCATTCATTCATTCCTTTAAAAAAAGTCAGGGAGCATTTATCATATGTCTTCTGTTCTTGACATGTTTTACGTCTTCTGTGGTGATGACTACTGTTGTGCTGCTACAAAATATGTATAAAAGGAACACAAACTTTCTGAGAGAAGAACTGCGTTTTTTCCATTTTGCTTTAATCTTGAAGTCGCCACACAGAATAGGTGATCAATGAATGTTTCTTACCTTGAGTTCTGTTATTCAATCTAATTTGATTCACAGAATCAGGTAGCTTGATGAAGACAGAGTTGTCTGGAGGAATGCTTTTAGATCATGAAGGATGGATGAAACCAGAATTGAGGCCAGGAAGTCACAGACGGAGAGAATTGCACATAGGCAAAGAAACAGAGAGAGACGTGAGCCTGTGCCTTTGAGGTCTGTAAGACTGATGTCCTTTGGACACTGCTGTACTTTACTTGACGTTCTTCCTTTCTTTCCAGCCAAAGTTCTAGGTTTGGGTTGTTTGTTTTTCACTTGTATGTACTTTTGGCTGTCCTGGGTCGTCCTCGCTGCACGCGAGCTTCCTCTGGTTTCGGTGTGTGGCTTCTCATGGTGACTTCTCTTGTTGCAGGGCATGGGCTGAGGGTGAGAGCTTCAGCAGTTGCGGCTTGTGGGCTCTGGAGCAGAGGCCCAGTAGCTGTGGCACACAGGCTAGTTGCCTCGCGGCATGTGGGGGGATCTTCACAGGCCAGGGATCAAACCTGTGTCCCCTGCGTTAGCACGTGGATTCTTAACTACTGGATCACCAGGGAAGTCCCCAAAGTTCCAGTTTTAACTTCATTCTTTTCTCTTCTGATACTGCAACAAGGAAAAGAGGAAGAAATTTAAGATAAACTGGCTGGTGGAACCTATTTCCATCAGATATACCCATCCACTCATCCATTAATCTGTCCATTTTCCTCAAACTTCCATCAGATTACTTACCCATCTAGTCAGCCTTATATGAAGCAACCTTTTCCAAGGAACCCATCCAAAAAAGCAGTGGAGACCTATCAGAAAGGACTGAAAATGACATCTGGCAAGAAGGTGAATTGAGAAAGGGAGAGTAAAATTAGTCAGACAATAAATGTTTGGGAGAAAGAGATCAGGCCAGGCAGTAAATTAATCTACCAGTATCAGTGGCAGTGTGCCCGTTGAGGAATTTGTAGGTAGCTATAACTCATTCCAGATTATCCTCCATACAGTGAGAGAGACACAGGAATTCCAGCTCTGTAAGACACCTCTGCCAATACATAGTCTTCCTACTTCTTGTCCAGGCAATACTGATTTCCAGAGACCATACTTTACCTAGGAACAGAACACATCGTTAAAATGGACCACCCAGACCCATCACAGGAATAATGACCCTATTGTTGAGCTGGAAGATAGCGCTCAGGCAGGCAGTCCCCTTCTAGACGCTCCTTGCCTAAAGAGAACTGATTTGCTCAACTGAGGCATCCCGTTTCCAAAGTCAAGTTGACACAGAGATGTAAAGGCCCATCTCTCCATCACACCTGGGGACAACTCTAAGAGGCATCCAGGTTTCAGAGTTCCTTATGAAGCCAACTGAATCCTTTTGGAGACCACACTGCACCTGACTTCTTGACTACTCCCAGTTCTACTCCCTGCTCTATCCTTCCACAGTTGTTAATCCCAAGAATATTCTGTAATAAATTCTTACAACATTAATCTTCATCTCAGGCAACTAAGCCTAGAGTAAAAATGAAGTCAGACAGGCAGATGATCTACTGAGACCCCATAGTCCCATCCTGCCCATGCAGGAAGTGATTCTTGGTTCTCTGAGGCCACCACAGTGGAAGCCATACTAGGAAAGAGCTTCATTTATGGCTGACTTGCAAGGAATGACCAAGGATAGGCTGTCTTCAGTTTACCGATGAGGAAACTCAAGACCATAGGAAATCCACTGATCAGGCAGGACAGTCTATCCTGCCTTTGGTTTTATGGCCTTTCAATGTGTCTTTTCATTTCTTGTGGAGTAAGTAGGTAGGAGTGACTACTGGGATTACAGGAACTTGGGGGAGTCTGAGAATTGAGTGGCACTGAGGTCTCCCTGCTTTCACCAGTAGGAGATTAGGAAAGCCAGTTCTCCCTATATTGTCTTAAGCTGAGTGACACAGGAAGTTAGCTATTTCTTCCGCATACTTGGGTCATACTCTAACACACACTGTGATCCACTACCTGTTCATCCATCTAGCCTTGTATCTGTGTATCCATCCTTCCACTTACCGTTTTGCAAGTTGTCTAGATATGAAGGCGGGCAGTGGCTTCAATTAACATCTATCTTTTCTTTTTATTACATTTCCCATATACTTTTCTCCTCAAAGTTTGTTAGGTTATTTTATATAAGTTACTGACAGATACTAACAGTATAGAGACTGGATCCAGGGCTTCCAATCCAGAGGTTCTCATACCAGTAAATAAATGTATTAAATCAAAGACAGAAATAGAAATAAGTAGTTTAAAAGAGGAGGGTTTTTTTTTTAATAATGCGATTTTTTATATACAGATGGAGGTAGAAGGTGGGACATATTGTGAGTTATTACTACTTTGGGGATTAAAAATTATAAACTTCGTTCAGCATCCAGTGTAAGCCAACAATTATTACTGAAGATTCTGAAAATATAATGGTGCTGTGAAATATTAAATAGAGAAAGGGAAGATTGGAGGTGAAAAGTCAGCTAAGGAGACTGTCAGAATGTTTAGAAAAGAAGCCATGGCAAACTGCAGAGAAAATGGAAGGGGGAGAGTGAATATTAAAGGCTGTTGAAATCCTGAATTTAAAGGAGGTGGAGTGGTTGGGTGAGAAGACTCTGGATTTTGATGTCTGGCAGATAGGGGGTTTATGACATAGGCGTATTACTTTTGGTATAAACTTAACATCTAAATCACATTTTCCTTAAGGGAAGGGTACATATGACCTAATTCATATGTGGGTTCTGGTAGTCTGCAAGTGCTAATTCTGAAACTATGGCTTGGACGAGGAAGCAGTGGAACCACTTCCAGGTTGCTCCCTTCGTTGATTGGGTTTGTGGAGGTGGCTTTTCCTGAAATGAGGAGACTAAGAAGGCCAGTGTGTTAGCTCAGGCTGCCCTAATGAAATACCACAGCAGTCTTCAACAGCAGATTTTGATTTCTCATGACTGTGGAGGCAAGGCAGTTCTAGACCGAGGTGCTTACATATGCAGTTCTTGGGGAGTTCCCGCTTCCTGGCTTGAAGGTGCTGCTTCCTTGACGTGTCCTTCCTCCCACTGCAGAGAGAGTGAGAGCAAGTCTCTCTTCCTCTTTGTAAATGACACTACTCACCTCATGGGACTCCACCACCCTCATGACCTCATCTAAACCTAATCACTTCCCAGAGGCCCCACCTCTAAATACCACCACATCGAGGGTTAGGGCTTCAGCTGATGAACTGTAGGCAGACACAGACATTCATTTCATAACAGTCAGGATTGAGAAATTGCCATTCAGCTTTGGATAGATTGATTTAGAGTTGCTCTCACAGTACCCAGATGGAGATTGGGCACGTGTGTGTGGATTAGAGAGGCAACATTTGACTAATGAGACAGATTTAGAAGATGCTCCAAAGAGATAAATGGAACCATGAGAATTGGCAAGAGAGGCAGAATAAAAAGATATGTGTCCCAAATACTGAATGTTGTGAGACAATAAAGATAGTTTGGGAAACTGGATGGGAAGGTGCAAGAAAGGAATATAATGCGTCTTCAGGGATACATTAATAGAACTGACAACATGAATCACGAAGAAACACACAGGTCAGAGAAAGAAGGTATAAAAAGAATGATGTGTAAGTGTGTGTGGGAGTATACAGGTGTGGGGCTACATACTGCATTTCCAAGAGCAGTCTCACATGGAACACCAGTCCCATGAATTCACTCCCTGAAAGAAAGGTTATGTGGAAGGATACTTAGGAGATTGTTTCAAGCTCTGACAGAGCCTTAGAGGTTCATAAAGTAAATCACTTCATTAAAGACTCTCAGAAATTGAGCAGTAAAGCAAGTCATTTTGCTCAGCATTTCAGAGATGTGTTTGAATAACAGATTCAGTTAGCATTTTCCTACTCAAATATCTTTAATCAAATTAGTGTTCTTCAGGACAGAGTTTGGTGAATATTCACCGCGTGATCAAACCTCTCCAAGAGCCTGAGAAGAGACCAAAGCATTGGCAGGGACATCAAGGGAAACAATTAGAATGAATTGGTAGGAGGTTCAATGAGATCGTGAGTTAATGAAAGAGAAGCATGAGAGGCAAATATAGGCTTTTTTATTGGAGGGGGGAAAAAGGGGGATAATTTGTAGCATACTGTGCTAAAGTAAATTTTTTTTGTTTTCACTTTTTACTTTGAAGTAATCATTGACTAACAGGAAGTTTTGAAAGATTGTTTGGGAAGTTCCCATGTATCCTTTGCATAGTTTCCCCCAGTGATGACATCTTCTGTAACTATACAAAATAGTGATGCTAGGAAATTGTCATTGGTACAAGTCACAGGGCTTATTCAGGTTGTGCTAATTATATGCACTCACTTGTATTAATATATGTTGATGTTGTTGTTTAGTCTTTAAGTTGTGTCCGACTCTTTGGGACCCCATAGACTATAGAGCACCAGGCTCCTCTGTCCAAGGGATTCTCCAGGCAAGAATACTGGAGTAGGTTGCCATTTCCTTCTCCAGGGGGTTCCCAAGATCAGACCCCTGTCTCCTGCATGGCAGGTGGTTGCTTTACCACTGAGCCATGGGGGAAGCTGGTATGTGTTTGTAGTTATATACAATTTTGTCACATGTTAATTTTATTACCACCACCACAATTAAATCAAGATGAAGAATTGTTCAGTCATCACAAGGCTTCTTTTCATTATTCCATTGTGACCACACCCACCAATTCTCCACCACAGTAAGCTCTAGCAACTACTGTCTGCTCTCTATCTCTCCAATTTGATTATTTCAAGAGTAATATATAAATGGAATTATACAGTATTTGATTTTTGAGATTGTCTTATTTTCACTCAGCACAGTTATCTTGAGATCCACTCAGTTGGGTGTGTTCATGTCTTTTTCATTGCTGCATAGTATTTAATGGTATAGATGTACCACAGGTAGCTTACCAGTTCACCTGTTGAATATTTGAGTTGTTTAGAAGTTTTGCCTGTAGTGAATGAAGCTTCTGTGAACACTTATGTACAGGTTTGTGTGAACATCAGTTTTCTTTTCCTTAGGATAAATACCAGAGTGCGATTCCTGGGTTACATGATAGTTGCATACTCAGTTTTATAAGAAGCTGCCAAACTCTTTTCCAGAGTGGTGGTACTATTTTACATTCCCATCAGAAATGTGTGAGTGGTTCAGTTGCTCTTCATTGTTGCCAGTATTTGGTGTCCTCTACTTTTTATTTGTTGCTTTGATAGACATGTAATGATATTGTGGTTTTAATTTACATTTCCATAATAGCTAATGATGTTGAGCATCTTTTTATGTATTCATTTGCCATGAATATATCCTCTTTGGTGAAATGTCTTTCCATGTCTTTTGTACATTTTCTAACTGAATACTTTGTTGTTGTTTTTTTCTCTTGAGTATCAAGCATTCTTTTTATATTCTACTAATAGAAATTAATCCTTTGTCAGATATGTGATTTGCAAATATTTTCTCCTGGCCTGGAGCTCCTCTTTTCTTCCTTCTATCAGGGTTTTCATTGGGCAAATTTAGAAAATCTTGATGAGGTCCAGTTTATTGTATTTTCCTTTTGTGGTTCATGCTTTTAATGTCAAGTCTAAAGTTGTTTTGTCTGGCCCTTGATCCTGATGATTTTATCCTGTCTTTATTTTTTTCTACAAATTTTATTGTTTTAAATATTTAAGTTTGCAAGTTATTTTGAGTTCATTTTTGTGTAAGTTTTGAGTTCAGTTTTAGGTCAAGTTTCCTTTTATTTTGCCTATGGATGTCCAGTTGCTCCAGTACCATTTTTTTGAAAAGGCTCTCCTTTTGTGTCTTTGTGAAACATCAGTTGGGTGTATTTACATGGGTCTGTATCTAGGTTTTCTATTCTGTCCATTGCTCTGTGTCTTTCCCTCCGCCAGTACCACACTGTCTCAGTTGCTGAATCTGTATAGTAACCCTTAACATCAAATAGAGTGACTCCTTTGTTCTTCTTTTTCAAAATATTTGACTTGTTCTCATCCTTTGCTTTTTTCATATAAACATTAGAATAAGTTTCTCTATGTCTACAAAGAAATCGTGCTGGGATTTTGATAAGAATTTCATAAGCAGAACTTAGGGATAAATTTGGAGAGGAATGACCTCTTTGCTGTGTTGACTCTTCAAGGGAATACTTTTAACTATTGTGTTTTGAATAGGGAATTTTCAGCAATTTCAGGGTAAGGAATTAAAAAGGGGTAATGCATCAAGTTGAAGTGGAGTCATTGAGGAAAAAAAGAGTTGATGATCAGGACTTAGAAAATAGGGCTTGATTGCATACCACAGATCCCCAAGCCAAATGGAGGAAAGAGAACCCCAGAGAGTTCTTCAGTGAGGAGCAGTGAGAAAGAGGAAGCCACACCCCTAACCTTAAATCTAGTTCTCTAGATCAAAGGGTGACATAAATCCATCTGGAAGACTGCATCCAGTTTCACCTCCAGCCCAGCAAGAAGAGGAGACAAGGATTACTCTAGGGACCCAGGTGAACCAGGCTCTGCAATACAGAAGCAGCATCTCTGAGAGAGAGAATGGTACAGAGGAGGAGAGGAAGCCACAGGGAGGCCTCCTAATGGAAGAATGAAAGCTTTGGGGGTGGCCTCAGGACTGGCTCTGTATCCCTTCTCTTCTGGGATTCTGTCTGAAGCCCTTCCTCTCTGATGCAGATTGGCACCATCTATCCAGCTGGGTCTGGATCTCTCCAACTGCCTGTCTTTCCTGCCCAAGTTGATCTGCATCCAGTGCTGAGTGATCAAGTGTCGGGCATGACCTCTCCTCAGTCTTGTACCTGTTTCTCCTATGTAAGAGTTTCCATCTATACTAACCCAGTCCTGCCCTACACAAGCTGCTTGGCTTGTTGTATAAATTACCGATAGCTGGATAAGAATACATTCATTTCATTAGAGTAACATGCTGAAGTAACGTGCCTGTCATGGCTGAAATAGGGAGATACTGACGCAATATACAACGGGCCTGCTGTAGCCACAGGTTCTGCATAGCAGATTCAACCAACTGAAGATCAAAACTTCCAGAAATCTCCAAAAAATAGAACTCAAATTTTCCATACACAAGCAACTATTAACATGGCATTTACATTGTATTTATGGCTATTTACATGGTGCTTCCATTGTATTAGGTATCACAAGTAACCTAGAGGTGATTTAAAGGATACACAAGGATGTGTCTAGGTTATTTGATATTTTATATACGGGATTTAAGCATCTGCAGATAGGAGCAGGAAATGGCAACCCACTCCAGTATTCTTGCTTAGAGAATCCTGTGAACAGAGGAGCCTGGTAGTCTGCTGTCCATGAGGTCGCACAGAGTCGGACATGACTGAAGCGACTTAGCAGTAGCAGCAAGCAGATTCAGGGTTCGGGGGGTGGGGGGCAGTCCTGGAAACAATCCCCTGCAGATACCCAAGGACAACTTTTTGGTGAAAGTACATACTTTTATTGTTTTGTTGTTTGTTTTTTCTTTTATACCCTCTGCTCTATTTATATGTGAGTCAAAACCCCCATGAAATTAAAAGATGCTTGTTCTTTGGGAGGAAAGCTGTGACAAACGTATACAGTATATTAAAAAGCAGAGATACCACTTTGCCAACAAAGGTTCATCTAATCAAAGCTATGGTTTTTCCAGTAGTTATGTATGGATGTGAGAGGTGAACCATAAAAAAGACTGAGCACCAAAGAATTGATGCTTTCAAACTGTGGTATTAGAGAAGACTCTTGAGAGTCCCTTGGACAGCAAGATCAAACCAGTCAATCCTAAAAGAGATCAGTCCTGAATATTCATTGGAAGACTGATGCTGAAGCTAAAGCTCTATTACTTTCACCAACTGATGCAAAGCACTGACTCATTGGGAAAGACCCTGATGCTGGGAAAGGTTGAGGGCAAGAGGAGAAGGGGGAGACAGAGGATGAGATGGTTGGATGGCATCACGGGATCAATGGACATGAGTCTGAGCAATCTCCGGGAGATAGTGAAAAACAGGGAAGCCTGGCAGTTCGTGGGCTCCATGGGATTGCAAAGAGTCAGTCACAACTACGCGACTGAACAAGAACAAACTGCAACATCACATACTTGGAATGGATCCAGTAGATCACCTTCTGATCTGGTGAAAAGTTACAGCTCCTGACAGCAAGCTTGGGGCCTTTTGCTTTAGACCAAATAAAAATTACTTAGAAGCAAGTCCTGAAATCCTCAAAAAGAACCAGCGGGGAAAGAAACAGGAGCAGCACTGGAGGGATTTTCCACTTCTGCCAGTCATCCCAAAAGCCCAACCCCCTCAGCCACTGAGGGACCATACGCATTCTTGGCTTGGGTCTCCCTGGTCCTCTGCTCCCTCCCACCCTCACTCCTGTCCCAGCATTCTTCCCTCAGAGCACCTCTCACAGGGTCATAGACTGTGGCTTTCAGACCTTAGTCTCCAAAGAGCTTCTGAAGCAGCTGGAAGATCTCATGTGGATGGTGAATGTTCACACTGAAACCCACGGGGGGAAAAAAATAAAACGAAAGCATGGGAGAAAAAGGGTCAGTAAAAATAAACATCTTCCCTGGAAGACATCCCACAGCTGTGTGCAGAGGCAGCACAGTGCCAAGAGTTGGGAGCTTCCAAAATGTGCAGTTCTGGGTAGGAAGGAGAAAAGTCAGCCTCTACCCATGTGTCCCCACCCCACACGGTGGCCACAACCCAGAGGTCAGAGAGGACTTCCCTAGGCATTGAGATGTGCCAAAGGAACTGCCTTCAAAGATGGGGCATCACTAAGGCAAGTCTGTGGTTTGGCCGTGGAAGCCGGAATTGGACAATGTGATGGGGTTTTAGGTCAGGAAGGTGTGTATCTGAATCATGGTTCTACTACAGCTTTACTGATGACTGTGGTCAAATCACATGACCTCTTAAATCCTCAATATCCCAGTCTCTGAAATGGAGTGTCGTAAAGTTAACCGTGACGTTACCTTGACAAGATAAGAGATTCTGAACGTGAAGAACTTGATAATGTCTGTCCCATACCAGACCCAGATGGTGATCTTGTTGTCATAGTTCAGTCCCCAACGTTCAGTCGCCTTCTGCCACTTTGTGTCACGGAAACGTTCACAGAAAAGCAGGCTTATGTTTCTGGGCATTATTAACCTAGACAAGGAGGGCCACCTGGCATCTGGCAGGAAACCAGAGAAAAATACTTGCCATTTAAAGTTTGCAAATAAATCTCTGTGGGATAATAACAATGATAATAATAATTATGTTGTTGTCAGTGGCAAGGTGGTACTTCACAATACTTGTCATATTGCCCAGAACTTTCATTTTCAAAGAAGGATTATCAGAATAGATTTGCCAGTAGTGATTATAATGTGCTTAGAAACAAGCCAGCTTCTCCCTCAGTGATTCCATCGACAGCTCCCTAGAATGTATGTAGACAGCTCCCTACTTCACCTCGAAAAGACGGATGGCATCCAAGGATGACAAGCATAGCCTATGCACACCTTCAGCCCTGACCCATCCTAATGTGGGGACAATTTGCAGCCTGGCATTACTCTGGAAATAAAGATTCCCCCACCATAAAAGGGGGAATAAGTTGAGCTCTGACATTCAGGAATCATTAAGAAGAATCTTAAATCTTAGAAGAGGTGAAATTTAAGAGAACTGCCGGACTAAGGGTTTCCCAGGTGGTGCTAGTGGTAAAGAACCTGTTTGCCAATGCAGGAGACATGAGATTCAGGTTGGATCCCAGGGAACATACCCTGGAGGAGGGCATGGCAACCCACTTCTTGCCTGGACAAAATCCCGTGGACAGAGGAGCCTGGCAGTCTACAGTCCACGGGGTCACAAAGAACCGGACATGACTGAGCGACTGAGGTGGGAAGTGGTAGGGAATTACCACTGGCAGCTAGTGACCCCAAGTGAGATTCACAGGGATGTGGTTCTAATAAACCAGTCCTGTAAGGGCGAGTCATTTTGGAAGGTCTTTAACCCAGACACTGGGGCTCAGAGAATAACACTGTGAGCCTGGTATTGGACCCAGCGCATAAATCGAAATGTCTCCTCTCACGTCTCTATTTTCTAACTGAGATTTAAAAGTGTCAACCTTTTAGGCAATGAGAACAAACACCATGAGCTCAGGTAGGGATGCAGAGACATCCCTTGTGGATCTGCTACTTCCTTCAAAGGTTAAATGAAATTGACAATTTAACACATATTCTTTAAGACCTGCAATACAGTCTTAAAACTTAAGAACTATCTAAGGCGTTAAAATTCCTGGGGTTATCTTGATTCTGCACTACCAGGGTGATGTTGGCAAACAACCTCATCTTCCTATATCAAGTTCCTCAGCTGTAATATGGGCTAATGCTGCAACCCCTGAAGGATTTTGTGAAGAGTCAATGAATGAATTAATCAATCCAGACAAGGACCAAGGAGGCATTCAGTAAGTTGTATAGACAAAAGGGCTCTCTTCCCATGTAAGTATGTAGATGACGCCATTTTTAAAACCACTTCAGGGACTTCCCTTGCTGTCCAGTGTCTAAGACTTTGTGCTCCCAGTCAGGGGGATGGGGTTTGATACCTGGTCCAGAAACTAGATCCCACATGCCACAGCTAAAGATTCCTTATGCCACAGTGAAGAGTGAAGATCCCGTGTGCGGCAATGAAGACCCAGTGCAGCCAACTAAATAAATATTAAGAAAATAAATTCTCAGGCCTCAAAAGTTAAGAAAATAAAATCACTTCAAAATATTATGTTTTATGGAGGGAGCATGGTTATTGATCCAGTCTTATAATAATGGATATTACTGTAGCTTTCATTTTTGTCTTTCCAAACAGTGCTAAAATAGTCACTCATGTACTCATATCCTTATACCTTTAAGAAAATATTTCTGATTAATTCCTCGAAGTGTAGCACACTTATTATTTATTATCCATTTGTCCTCTAATGGCTTTCGAGTCTTAGTAGTTGAGTGAAAGTTGTCTAAGTGGAGAAAGATGTGTTTGTGAGAGGAACAACTGCCTTGAAGAAAATTTTCTAGACCCTAGAAGCAGTGCATATAAAATTTACATGACGAACTGCATGGGTAAAGGAAGGGTTCAGTCCCTGTCTGAACCCTAGAATGGGGAATATGAGGCCGGCAGGGTTGATGACCAGGAAGGAGATCAAGAGAGGATCTAAACTCCATTCACCCTCAGGTGCTAATGACTTGTAAGCTCTTAAAGAGTCATGTACTACCAAGTGACAAGGCTTCTAAACAGAGCAGCAGCTGTCCACTAGAGAAGGGTTTCCCCAGGTGTGAAACACAAACCACAGATGACGGTTCAGGGCGGTATGAACACACAGCATAAATCTTGGTTTTAGTCATTAAGTCATGTCTGATTCTTTTGCAACTCCATGGCCTTTAGTCTTCCAGGCTCCTCTGTCCATGGGGTTTTGTAGGCAAAAGTACTGGAGTGGGTTGCCATTTCCTTCTCCAGGGGATCTTCCCAACCCAGGGATTGAACCTGCGTCTCCTGCGTCTCCTGCATTGGCAGACATATTCTTTACCTCTGAGCCACGAGGGAAGCCTGGTAGTAAATCTTGCAAAGTGTAAATGTATCTTTTTCAGNTACTGGAGTGGGTTGCCATTTCCTTCTCCAGGGGATCTTCCCAACCCAGGGATTGAACCTGCGTCTCCTGCGTCTCCTGCATTGGCAGACATATTCTTTACCTCTGAGCCACGAGGGAAGCCTGGTAGTAAATCTTGCAAAGTGTAAATGTATCTTTTTCAGCAGTCAATCAGTTCATGCAATGACTTTATGGGTAATTTATCTTTGCATATGTGCTAAGTCGCTTCAGTTGTATCTGACTCTTTGCAACCCTAAAGGGACTGTAGCCCGCCAGGGTCCTCTGTCCATGGGATTCTCCAGGCAAGAATACTGGAGGGGGTTGCCACACCTTCCTCCAGGGGACCTTCCCGACCCAGGTATCAAACCCGTGTCCCTTGTGTCTCCTACATTGGCAGGCAGGTTCTTTACCACTAATGCCACTTGGGAAGCCCAATTTATCTTTAACATCTATTAAAACGTGCTTATCTCCTGTTTAACAACTGCCACCACCAAAGAGTAGGCATTGGGCTGAGAATCTACAGGGAGAACCGTTTCCAGAGCTATTTTATTTTCATTGTATTTATTTGTATATAACCTCTACTTGTGACAGTTGATATTGTTTTTCCATATATGAGAAAGGCATACATGTTCTTTTCAAACAGGTTAAATGTGTAAATCCATTTTAAAAATAGAATTTGGAGAAACATCCAGCTAGACTAAGAGGAATGTGGGAAATAGGTTTTGCTTAATTTCTTCTGCATCAGCCAACCCCGATGATTGCTGTTACAGTAGCCAACTCTATGCCTTGGTCTTATTCAGATGATTTCAAAAATTAAATCAGCTTAAAGCATGTATGATTCTTGAGTTGAAGCATGGAGCTCATCACATGAAAGTGATTTTCCTCTAACCATCTCTCACCAACATTCTCATAACAGTGACCACAGTCTCCAAAGAATTTATCCCGAGTTCTGGCCATTTACTTTAAAAGCCATTGCTGGACTAGGAAAAAAAAATAACTAGAAATGTTTTAATCATTAGTATCTTATAAATCCAATTTGGGGATTAGTTTACCATGTTCAAAGTGTTTCACTCAGCCTCAATAAAAAGGTTTAAAATTCAAGTTTGTAACTGCCCTTTGAAACATAAACCCCAGAATAGTTTTATTGCAACTACAGCACACTTCCAGAACAAACATGTGGCAGATGCTTGAAATTTGGAGATGAAATCCAAAATTTCAGAAGCACATCTTTTTCTGTATTTCAGGAAGGAGGGAGTAATCCCAGAACTGGCCTGATTTGACTGGTTAGTTTTTTTTTTTTTTTTTTCCTCCTGAATCCCATAAATGGAACTTCATACTTAGGAATTTTATGCCCCACATAATATTTATAGGTTATCTATGATTCCTTGAGATTTTGGATAGTTATATCTCTGCACTAGGCTTTCCAAGGTTTTTTTTTTTTTTTTTTTTAAGTGCCAAAGAGGCTGACATCTATCCTGGGAAACTGGTGGGGATTAGATATTTTTTAGGTCATAAGTTAAAAGATTCCTAATACTCACAGACATTCTATGTCTAGGAATGTTTGTTAATTTGAGCCCCTTTCTCTCTCCATGTTTATCTTTAATCTCCCAACCAGCTGTCTCCCATAAAAAGATATTTCTGTTTTTAGTTACAAATCTGTTTAGAGATAAAACTCACTCATAAATACACAACCACATGCAAAGATTTTTTTTTTCTTTCTGCTGACAGTACAGGACTAACTCCAGATGAAAAATATTAAGTTTGTTTAGAAATAGAAAATACATTCTTCTTCCCTTGATGGGGCCCATGTTTTATGGATGATCAAAATCTCTTCATGTCTCTGTGTGAGTCTCTCTTATAGGCTGGCCTTCTCTGGTGGCTCCGAAACCAATGCAGGAGAGGCAAATCCATGGGGCAGGAGAGGCAGATTGTCTGGAGAAGGAAATGGCAACCGACTCCAGTATTCTTGCCTGGGAAACCCCGTGGACAGAGGAACCTGGCGGGCCACTATCCGTGGGGCCATAACAGAGTCAGGATGTGATTTTTGTGACTAAAAAACAACAGAGGTCTCTTGGTGTCTGTGTGTGAGCCTCTCTTGGAGAGTACAACCTTCTGTTACCTTAGTGATGAGGTCCTTCGGTAGAATAGTTGGGTGCATTCCTAATTGAGGAATTAACTCCTTGCAAAGGAAAGTGCTGGTTGCCTAAGGAAAAGAAAACAAGCTGAGAAATAAGTCTGTGAATTGCTGCAAGTATGGCCACTATTACCTGAAAGACTGACTCCATACCCTATTTTTATTTGCTTGCGGCTCACTCTCTCTGGGAAGCTGATGAGATCTTGTGTGTTCTTTCTTCTTGTGCTGTTACTTTCAAAACCAAGTACTGTGTCTGCCACACAGTATTTGATCAGTGCTCAGTGTATTGTTTGCTGCTAACTGAATTGTTATCTTGTTATATAATAAATTGTGCAAAAAGAGCAACATTTAGACATTGCTTCTTTCTCAGTGACTTACTTAGAGCTTAGGATTCCATCTTTCCCACGTGTGTGTGTGTGTTAGTTTCTCAGTTGGGGGTCCAACTCTTTTTGACCCCATGGACTGTAGCCCGCCAGGCTCCTCTGTCCGTGGGATTCTCCAGGCAAGAATACTAGAGTGAGTTGCTATTTCCTACTCCAGGGGATCTTCCCAACCCAGGGATTGAAACCAACATCTCCTGTGTCTCCTGCACTGGCAGACAGACACTTCACCTCTGAGCCACCTACGAAACTCATCTTTCCCACATGCTCATCGCCGTTAAACTTAGTTTAAAAGGGAGCATGTTCCAATTCTTTTTCTGGATTGGTTGTAATTGTCTGAGCCGACCTGTCATAACCACACCCTGCTTCTTATTGAAGCTCATTCAGTAACAGCTGATACAGTTTATTGCTACCACACACAACAGTGTTAGATGCAACACATCATTGGCTATATTTCATCAACCATGTAAAGTAGCTACTCCCATCTCCATTTTACAGATAAAGAGAGTTGAGACTCAGGGAACCCAAATTACTCACGTTCATAAGACACTCTAAGTTTATTTGCTTACAGATCATCAGATACTCCATCGCATGAGGCTGCATCCTCCAAACAGAAGGATGGAATGAATGACTTCAAGTGAGCCCTTCTGAGTATCAAATGGTGTGGTGGTCATTCTGCCCACCTTCTCTCATTCTAGCTCACTAAAGTCTGATGAAATCAGTACTAATTATCCTGTTTAGAAGTAAGAGAGTGAAGGCTGAGCCTGGAGTAGGGCATGCAACCCACTCCAGTATTCTTGCCTGGAGCATCCCAATGGACAGAGGAGCCTGGTGGGCTACAGTCCTGGTGGGGTTGCAAAGAGTCAGACATGACTGAGAGACTAAGCGCAGCACAGCACAGTGAAGGCTGAAACAACTTATGTAAATTATCTAAAAATAGAGAGCCTACCCATGGATGCCTGTTGCAGAGAACTCAGCATTTTGAGAAATGTCTTGGGTTGAATTTTCAATGAACTAGCCCAGGCCCACTTTCATCTGCCTCCGGTTTACAGAATTATTTCATCAAGTACAAGTTCTTATTCTAGAATTCAAAGGTGCAGTACGGCCTGAACCATTAACCCTGCTGCTAATTATCTGCATGTGGATCTTGATGCTGCGGATTCAGATCACCAGCTTCCCTCCAGAAATAGAGCCGCTGCTTGCTGACCGGAAGGCCACCTTGGACAGGATTGTGGTTCCAACAAAGATTGCTCATTTCCCCTGTGTCTCAATAAGGTTCTGTCTTCCAGTCTGCTAATCTTAAAAATGGAAAAATCAGAACCTGGAGGGGAAGGCATTTGTTTAGCGCTTCCCTCATGATAACCTCTTTATCCACTCAGACAGGTTAATTAAGCCAGCAGACTGAAACATGCTCTTTTTCCCATTTCTTCCTACATCCGGTTGATTTTTCCTTAGAATCACCTCCTCAATTTAATGATTATTATCTATCTTCACTGTACTTTCTCTACTTAAACTGTGAATGTGTGTGTGTTCATGCATGGTTAGGAGGTGGTTAACTATTCATGTAGGGTTTGTGTGTGTGTACATATTAGAAGTGTGGATCATTTCAACAACTCCATAGCTGGTGTTTTGTTTTCTTATATATACATTATCTTCTTTCCATCCTTCACAAAGCCAGCCAGAATGAGACTGACATTTCATAATCTGATTGCACCTACCACTCTGTGTCTAACCTATGTATGTTGATTTCTTGTGGCTTATGAAAGTAAGAAGAACTCTGGAACAACAGGGGCCTTTTAGTGGCTCTTCCAAACATCCCTGTCTGTCCTTACTCTCCGTCACCAATCCATGAACCGGAACAGTCCAGCTACACTGGGTTTCCAGATGCTCTCAACATAGCCCAGGTCATTTGGTTGTCTCTGTGAGTTTGCTATTCCCTCTCCTTGGATACCCTTTTATGGGCAGAGTCAGGTCCAAGCTATGTCTCCTGATGCCAAGTGAGTGCTGCTTGACTATGGTGCTCCAGGCAGTATTAAAAATGAAAGATTCTGTTAAGAAATGTTCTGTGTGCTAATCAGAGTTTGGGGGCAGCCCAAGCCCGTTTGCTGTTTCCAGAGTTAGATGCTGCAAGTGAAAAATGAGCTGACAAACTTAAAACTCTTTGCAGAAACCTCTGGGGAGAGGATCTGGCAGCAGAGCATGCCAGGTTAATACCTGGGTTACAAGGTGTTCATGAGCACCCTTGGTTGCAGGACTCAGATGTGAACAAAAGCCTCTGAGGGTGGCTCTAGGGGCCCTTGCCCTGCCACCGCCTGGCTGAGAGCAATAGGTAAACTGATTCTTCCAGGCTGCATCATCCACTGGGCCCTGGGGAGTCACTTTTTTCTATTTTAGTGTTTTAAAAAAAGCATCCACTCGGTCTTTCTCAAGGCCTTAGAGGGAATGAGAATAAAGGCTGATGGCCCAGCTTAGCCTGACCTCAAATCTGCTTTGCTTTACAAATGAAAATTCCTGTGACATCACTTTGTGGTGATGGGCTTCTTAAAATAATAGCTGATTAAAATCATGAGTCATAGAAGACCAGAAAAGAAAAAGCACTAGCATTTATTTATACTTCATGAGAAGACAAAAAAAAAAAGAAAGAAAAAGTACCATTTATTATGCCTTGTAAGCTGGGAACATTACATAGTTATCTTATTTATCCCTAATCTTTTAAAAATACGTTTAACATTTTCAATGGAGGAAGCTGGTGGTTAGAGAAGGTTTACATAATTGACTCTGGGGTATATAGCTGGCCATCGTCACAGGCAGGGCTTGAACCAGGGTTGCTCCAAGTTGCTCCAAGTTCAGCCCACGTGGTTCCCACTGCACAAATCTTTGTGCCTCCACTGAAGTTTCCTGTAGCAAATCTGGAGCCTGAAAGCTTTAGGCTTGCAGATCAGAGGCCAGAATATGAGGATTTAAATAACCATAGATGTGACCCTGGCTATCCCAAGAAGCCCGGCAGCTTGTCCAGGGTTCAGGCTCCTCATCTAGGTAGGCTTGTAAAGCATCAGGTTTCACTGTTTAAAGAAACCCACCCAAACTATCTTTGTCAGGGATTGAAACCTTAAGCACACTGGTGATATCCAAGTTTTCAAAGGTTTGTTGAGAAAAACAATATTCTTCTTGGGCTATAGCCTGGGGTATGTAGAATCCATCTATTACTCTGTGGACTCTGGATTAAACCAGAGCTTCGGGCACCAGTAGTGTACCTGCAGAATTCCTGCCCACCCATAAGCACCATGGTATGTTCTGGAAGTCATCCCCAGACCCACACTGGGCACTCAGTGAGAGGCAGGAGCCAAGACCTTGGTTAGCAGTTTGCAGTTGGGATGACAGCAATGCATGTTTGTTACTTTGGACTGACCAGCAGGCTTGGATTATGTACAACCCCCACACCAGTGTAAGAATCAGAGATGATATTTATAATAATTCTGAACAGTTAATTTCCTTACAGCTTATGGTAATATGGAATGTGAATTATGTAATTAATTTTTTAACATTGTGGCTAGAAAGAACGGAATATGAGATCAACTTTAGCAAGTGTATGCAGTCTTATTCCACTGAAAATAAATGGCTTTCCTCTGTCCCAAATAGTGTGCCAATGAAATGGTGGGCTATAATTAATTAAATCCATTTTGATTTTAACCTGCTTTCACTAATCAAGGTCCTTTTAAAAGACTGCTGTAAAAAACTTGCATGTCCTCCAAGCAGCAGGTCAGTTCAGTTCAGTCGCTCATTCGTGTCCGACTGTTTGCGACCCCATGAATTGCAGCACGCCAGGCCTCCCTGTCCATCACCAACTCCCGGAGTTCACTCAGATTCACGTCCATCGAGTCAGTGATGCCATCCAGCCATCTGATCCTCTGTCGTCCCCTTCTCCTCCTGCCCCCAATCCCTCCCAACATCAAAGTCTTTTCCAGTGAGTAAACTTTTCACATGAGGTGGCCAAAATACTGGAGTTTCAGCTTTAGCATCATTCCTTCCAAAGAAATCCTAGGGGCTGATCTCCTTCAGAATGGACTGGTTGGAATCCTTGCAGTCCAAGGGACTCTCAAGAGTCTTCTCCAACACCACAGTTCAAACGCATCAATTCTTCGGTGCTCAGCTTTCTTCACAGTTCAGCAGGTAGCCTAAACAATAAGATGATTGTCCGAGTTTTCCAGAAACTTGGGAGTTGGCTGTGTTTAGTTAAAGCTGAGTTGATAAAGACTGGTTAAGACCACCAAGCTCCTTCTGAGCTTGACGAGGTCTACTGTGTGACCTTATGATGTCAGAGGCTGAAAACACCACCCTCAGGTTGTGCTAAGCACCTCAGGTTTTGAATGTGCAGGGGCCCATAGCTTAGTTACATCAGTGAAGAATGAGTTACCACACCCTTTTCCAGCTACCTTTCCCCAGACTCCCCATACCCCAGGCCACCCCCCTTCTTTATTCTTTATCCCAGAAATATCCTGAGCCCCTTGCCATCTGGGAGGCAGAGCTGAGACTTGTTCCCCATCTCCTTTTTTGGTTGCCTTGTGAATTAGCCCTCTCTTTGCCACAAACTTTGGCATCTCAGTGTTTTGGCTTATTGCACATGGTGACTGCTCTTTGGAAGAAAAGCTATGACAAACTGAGACAGCATATTAAAAAGTAGAGGCAATAGTTTGCCAAGAAAGATCTAGTCATGTGTGGGTGTGAGAGCTGTACCATAAAGAAGGCTGAACACAGAAAAATTGATGTTTTTGAACTGTGGTGTTGGAGAAGTCTCTTGAGAGTCCCTTGGAGCAAGGAGATCAAACTAATCAATCCTAAAGGAAATCAACCTGAATATTCGTTACAAGGACAGATGCTGAAGCTGAAGCTCCAATACTTTGGCCACCTGATGCAAAGAACCAATCATTAAAGAAGACCCTGATGCTGAGAAAGATTAAAGGCAGGAGGAGAAGGGGACAAGAGAGGATGAGATGGTTGGATGGCATCACCAACTCAATGGACATGAATTTGAGCAAGCTCCAGGAGATAGTGAAGGACAGGATAGCCTGACATGGTGCAGTCCATGGGGTTGCAAAGAGTCAGACATGACTGGGCAAAGAACAACAACAAAAACACGAGGCTAAACGAACCGAGTTNTGGTTGGATGGCATCACCAACTCAATGGACATGAATTTGAGCAAGCTCCAGGAGATAGTGAAGGACAGGATAGCCTGACATGGTGCAGTCCATGGGGTTGCAAAGAGTCAGACATGACTGGGCAAAGAACAACAACAAAAACACGAGGCTAAACGAACCGAGTTCAGTGACACCAGGAGCTCAGGATAAACTGGTGTAGGAAACTGCGCATGAAGCCAAACAGGGCTCCCAGTCTCATGGGGCTTTGAGTCCAGAGGATGAAAAAGCCATCAATCCACATATCACACTCATGAATGGTTACCAATTGAGATACATATTGTAGAGGGAAGAAACAGGCTTGTGTGTGAGTAGAGATTTTTGAATGACAGGATTCCCTGTGGAAATGACTTGTGAATTAACTAGACAAAGAGGACTTTGGAGATGCAGGTGGGAAATGGGAGTGAGATGGTACTGCACGTGTGGGTGGCTGTGGCAGCAGGAAGAATGGCTCCCTTAAAGAAACTGGGTGAAGGGCCTTGTAGCAAGAGCTTAGAGGCTCAAGAGAGAATGTTGTTAGACAGACCTAGAAAAGAAGGGAGAGGCCAGAACTGCATGGCCTTGTAATTCAGGGGTAGTACTTTGTCTTTATCCGAAGAGTGTGTGTTAGTTGGACCACACTCAACAGTGTGGTCCCAGACCTGCAGCTTCCACATTACCTGGAAACTCATGGGAAAGGCAAATTCTCGGGCTCCACTGCAGACCTGCTGAATGAAAAACGAGGGAAGAAGCACCCAGCAATATTGGACAAGCTCTCTGGGAGATTTCCATGCCTGCCAAAGCTGGAGAACGACTGACGGGGCAGAAATGCCAGGCAGGAAACTGGGTTCAAGAGTCAGTGGGGTGGGGTGGCGTCGGCATGATGAAGTCAACTTCAGGAGAAGAGCGCAGGCCGATAGTGCTGGGGAGGCTGAGGGAACCTCAGGGAGCTCTGGGGAGGGAAGATCATGACCTGGACTCGTCCTTGGCTTCATCTGATCGGTGTACCCTTGCTCCCCTTTGTTTCATTGTTTTCACCTACTTCCAGTGNCTTCAGGAGAAGAGCGCAGGCCGATAGTGCTGGGGAGGCTGAGGGAACCTCAGGGAGCTCTGGGGAGGGAAGATCATGACCTGGACTCGTCCTTGGCTTCATCTGATCGGTGTACCCTTGCTCCCCTTTGTTTCATTGTTTTCACCTACTTCCAGTGCATGGTTCTCTCATAGGTAGAATTACGTTTAAGAACTTTTCTTCATCTGTTCTGGAGCATAGGCAATATGTAAAGCACACAGATTTGTTTTTTAATTCACAAAGGGAATATATGTTTGGGAATGAGCCTCTCTCACCTGAGGATATGAGCTCAGCCAGCAGGGTCACCTCAAGGGCAAGCTACTAAGACAGTGGTCACTTACTGGATTTGTAAAACGTTTTGCCCCTCCCAAGTTCAAGCTCACAATGATGAAAGATACCATGGCTTTTCCAAACTAAATTATTAAATAAAAGGAAATGACATGAAACTACAGTTTCAAAAACCGAATTCTTTCCTGGTTTATTTCTATTCTGGTTCATTTTACTGCAGTGGACTTTTCCCTTGGTTTGAGCCAGAATTCGGGACATAAAATGTTTTGTGTCCAACATATTTGAGAAAATAAAGTAGGCAGGGGTGAGGAGGGAAGTGAAGGGGTTCTGTGAAGTTTTATTGAAACTGGTGCAGGTGCAGATGAGGCCAAGTCTTCAAGCTGGTTATATTGAGGACACCTGTCCTACCTACTGATCCCTGAGCCTTATCTTCAGATCTCTGAATTTGCTGGCTTACGATATGCCTCAGGCATCTGTCTTCTTTAGAAGCTCTCCATTCGGTACTCTTAATGTTCATCAGCCAGTATCTTGGAAAAAAGATGTTTGCAGAATTATATGTTCAGCCAGCGGCCTGACAAATTTAGCATTACAGACGCCAAGTCTTGAACTGGAAATCAAAGCTCTGGTTTCACTGCTGTGCTATTAAACTGTTCACATCAGGTTGTCATATGGCGTGTCTAGTGCCTCTTTAGACACCTGGAAATAACTTCTTAAAGAATTGGTTGTGGTTTCTCAGAGGTTTCCCTGTGTCTGAGTCATCTAGGGATGGTTATTGAAGAAGTAAAAATCCTGGACTCAACTCATGCATATAGACTCAGAATCTTCAGAAATGAAGGCGTCATGTGCACCCCACAAGTGATTCTCACCCACTTTAAAAGTCTTAGCACAGTGGCCTCAGTCACCTGCTCATTCCCTCATTTAGCAATATTTACTCAGCGCCCATGGTGTGTCGGGAATTGTACTTGGTGCTGGACGTATAGACATAAATAGGATACGCTTGGTTCCTGCTCTCACAGATTTTTTTCATCTAGTCTTTCGCTGTTTTTCTCTTTCCTTTTTCATTTTCACATTCCACATGTAAGTAGATTTGATTTGCCTGCTTTTTGTTAGTTTTAGAGTTCTTCACATACTTTTTAGAAGCCTTATGTTTAATGGGACCTGCTGGCATGTTAAAAATGTAATTACGTTATTCACCGAATTCAGAGTGATTGGGTCTGTCAAACCTTTATTCACTCATTTTTTCACTTATAGTTCACTTATTTTTTCACTTATTTATTAATCATCCATCTATCCACCCATCCACCCATTCGTCCATCCACCCATCCATCCATCAGCACCGACAAAGCCTTCATAATAAGATAATGATATAGTCTTATTAATTTATTTGATTAATTTCCAGTCAATTAAATAAATGAAATCAAGTAAGTTTCCTCATTGTGAGATTATTACCCTGGATCTGTCTGTCTTGAATTTCTGTCTCTTGGATCTCATGTTACTTGACAACTCAGTGATCACATCCAGGGACCAGAATGCAACCCCCCACATGCCTGTTTATTTTGGTGAGAGTGTCGCTGTGGGCCCCCGATGGGAACATGCTGCTGAGAGCATCCATTTCTGGGAAAACATGAGGCTCGCCTGTCGTCTGCAAGTATGATTGACTTGCTTTTGCTTAATAATGATTCTACCATTCCTAACGACCCATACCCTGCCCAGCTCTGCTAAGAATGTCAATTTCCTTGAAAACAAGGCTCAGGTTTTATTGCCGCTTACATCTCCTAACTCCTTCCGTTAATGATATCGGTCCTAATGAGGATTAAACGGTCTGACTCCTGGCAACGAGGACTGTAGGAACCTGAACGGTGCTGTGCTGCAGCCATTTCATGCATGTCTTAGTCTCTAATGTTGCCATTTTTGTGATTGAGACACTTTGACAAAAGTACAGTGTGTGGGCCTTTGTACAGTGAGCTTCCCATTGAGAGAGAAAGAGAGAGCTCTTCCTTACCCTAGGTGTCTCATAGTTCATGGGGAGCTGTTACACGCATGATCTGATTCATAGCAGCCAACGGAGAAGAGCAGAATGAGGTTGGGGGGTGGGGTGTGTGTTTTTCAGATAGTAGGTGATTTCTTGAAGATCACAGGAGAGAGAGAAATGCTAAAGCAGAAAATGCAGGTGACCTGGATCCAGGCACAGTGCTGTTTACAGCCTGGCCATTCCGAGTGTGTGGTCCATGGCACAGAAGCACTGCCATCACCTGGAAGCTTGTTGGAGATGGAGAATCTCAAGCCACACTCCAGATCACTGAATCAAAATCTGTGGTTTTACTAACAGGGTCTGCAGGCCAGTCTTAAATATGTGAGAATGTGAGAAGTATCGTGTTTAGCATATAGCTCTGTTTCCTACTCTGTGCCCGTGGAATGATCATAAGACTGATACTCAACTTTGAAAACCAGGGGAAAAAAAGCTCGTCTATATCTCCGTGTGTGTGTGTGTTAGTTCAGTTGTGTCCGGCTCTTTGCGACCCCATGGACTGTAGCCCACCAGGCTCCTCTCTCCATGGGATTTTCCAGGCAAGGATACTGGAATGGGCTGCCATTCCTGTATCTAATCCTTCAAAATACTCTACTATGTGGGACACATATTTTTAAAGACACTTTCAACACGAAGTGTTCAGTAATAGAGTTGGAGTAAATTATGGTACATCCACACATAATTTTTACTGCCATTGAAATGTTTTAAATAAAAAATTTTTATGAATAAGAGTAAATGCATATGTTTAAAATAATTGAAAAAATACAGATTATATAAGTACATGTAAAATAAATTTAAATGTATATAAAATAAATAGGAAAACACTCTTGAGGAAAGTGATTTTAACCATTGTTCTTTTTATAAATGAGGTTTTCACTTTAGAGCATTTAATATCCAGACTTTGTTAGGGTGGTATTGAGTTCTGCTGCCCTATTGAGTTCTCTACCCCCTACCCAGTTTTCCAAAATGTGAAAATTTTGCATTGGTGTGGTACATGTGTGAGAATTAAGGAAGCAACATTGGTATGATATTATTAACTGAAGTCCATGTTTCATTTTCTCAGATTTCCTTAGTTTTTTTTTACATAATGTCTTTCTTGTGTCCCAGGGTAACTTAGGATACCACAGCATATTTAATTATTCTTTCTCCTTGGCTTCTCCTGGCAGTGACCATTTTTCAAAATTTTCTTGTTTTTGATGATCTTCATATCTTTGAGAAGTCCCATTGAGATGCTTTCAAAAATGTCCCTCAGTTGAGAATTATCTAATATTTTTTTTCTCATGATTACATTGGCATTTTGTGTTTGGGGAAGGAAGACTTCAGAGACAAGTTACCATTTTTCTCGCATCACAATGAGACCGCATGTTCTCAAGATGACTTATCACTGTTGATATTTCCTCTGGTCACCTGGCTGAGATAGTGCTCGCTGGGGTTCTCTACTATGAAGTCATTCTCTGCACCCTTCTTTCCAAATTGCAACCTTCTGATAGAAGTCCCTGTGCACAGACCACACTTAGGGAGTCGGGAGTGCTATGTAAAAAGTCTGGAATTCTTACACATGGAGAGATGTGTCTGTTTTCTCACCCTGATGTATGTATCCATTGACTTATTGGTTGGTATCAGTGTGGACTCATCAATGCTTACTTCATACTCAGAATTTTAATCCAAGATTGTTTTGTTGCTCAGACTGTTTCAGCTTTGGTCACTGAGAGCTCTTTCAGTTGGTCCCCATGTCCCTTTGACATACCCCGTTTACAGATATTTATTTTCAGCACTCTTTTACTTTCTGAAGTTCCCAGTGCATCCTGAATATTTTCTGTCCCTGTCCTAGAATTATTCATTTCACCAAGACGTCCTATTTCTTTTCACTGGAAAATGGTATCAGAAATCAAGATCTAGGGGTTTGGAGTGTGCTCACTGTCACTAAGGTGTCATTGCTTCTAGGCTCTCAGCCAGCAGAGCAGGGGAAAATACGCGTGTATCCTAAAACTGTGTGTATACATGTGTCTATAGGTATTTCTCTGTGTAACTACCTGTATGTAAAGCTAAGCATGAATGCTCACAGACGTCCCTGGCTGTAATCCATCACTCCATAGCTCTTTCTGGCCTCTTCCCTTTGCGTCTCTGTAGCCTCCCACTCCTCAGTGAGAAGCCTGTCTGTTGTTTGCCATCTTACCTGTTGGCATCGTCTGACATCTTACCTGTTCGGTTCACATGTATCATGCTACGCGATCAATCAGCCTCTCCCCCATGAAAAATAGCTTTCTTGATGAGAAAGTACAGTGCTGTGTACACCTCTTTTTGTCTCTCTCTTACAGACCCCACTCCTTTTCAGTTACTTGGCTCACCCACTTTTTCTCTACCCCCGTCAAACGAGGTTAGTTCATATATTTATAAAGTGATCAGATTCTTTTTATTTCATTCTAGGATCCCCTGAACTCCTAAGTGGTATTTTAAAAATTTACATATGCTAAAGTTCATTTCTGTGCTGTAAAGTTCTCTCGGTTTTGACAAATGCATCATATCGTGGATCTAACATTACAGGATCACACAGAAGAATTTTACCACTTTAGGAAATCTTGTTCTTCACCTACTCAACAGTGTCCCTTTCACCCACACCTCTGGCAGCCACAGATTATGTCCTTTTTTAATGGTGTTGCCTTTTACAGAATATTGTATACTTGGACTCATACAGCATGTGGCTCTTTTAGACCAGCTTCTTTTACCAAGCAATATGTATTTAGATTCATTTCTATTTTTGTAACTTTTTAATTCATTTCCTTTTAATGTGGAATAATATTACATTGTATAGATTTACCACAGTTAACGTTTTTGTCCATTTATCTAATAAGGGGCATACTGGTTTTAGGGAAGCGGCACACACTCTAGTCCCTGCTAATTTAATTTTTATACCACATTACCTGTGTCCTGAGAAAGCTGTATGCAGGTAAAGAAGCAACAGTTAGAACCATACAATGAAACAATGGACTGGTTCCAAATAGGGAAAGGGGTATGACAAGACTGTATATTGTCACCTTGCTTATTTATTTTCTATGAAGAGTACATCATGCAAAATGCTGGACTGGATGAATCACAAGCTAGAATCAAGATAGCTGGGAGAAATATTAACAACCTCACATATGCAAATAATACCACTCTAATGGCAGAAATTAAAAGACGTTTACTCCTTGGAAGGAAAGTTATGACCAACCTGGATAGCATATTAAAAAGCAGAGATATTACTTTGCCAACAAAGGTCCGTCTAGTCAAGGCTATGGCTTTTCTAGTGGTCATGTATGGATGTGAGAGTTGGATTGTAAAGAAAGCTGAGCACTGAAGAATTCATGCTTTTGAACTGTGGTGTTGGAGAAGACTCTTGAGAGTCCCTTGGACTGCAAGGAGATCCAATCAGTCCATCCTAAAGGAGACCAGTCCTGGATGTTCACTGGAAGGACTGATGCTGAGGCTGAAACTCCAATACTCTGGCCACCTCATGCAAAGAATTGACTCATTGGAAAAGACTCTGATGCTGAGAGGGATTGGGGGCAGGAGAAGAAGGGGACGACAGAGGATGAGATGGCTGGATGGCATCACCGACTCGATGGACAGGAGTTTGCGTGAACTCCGGGAGTTGGTGATGGACAGGGAGGCTTGGCATGCTGCGATTCATGGGGTTGCAAAGAGTCAGACACGACTGAGCGACTAAACTGAACTGAGCTGACTGGCAGAAAGCAAAGAGGAACTAAAGAGCCTCTTGATGAAGGTAAAAGAGGAGAGTGAAAAAGCTGGCTTAAAACTCAACAATAAAATAACAAAGATCATGGCATCCAGTTCTATTACTTTATGTCAAATAGAAGGGGACAAAGGGGAAACAGTGACAGATTTTCTTTCCTAGGGCTCCAAAATCACTGAGGAAGGTGACTGCAGCCAGGAAATTAAAAGATGCTTGCTCCTTGGAAGAAGAGCTATGACAAACCTAGGCAGCATGTTAAAAAGAAGAGACATCACTTTGCCGACAAAGGTCCGTATAGTCAAAGCTATGGTTTTTCCAGTAGTCATGTATGAATATGAGAATTGGACCATAAAGACGGCTGAAAGTGAAGTCGCTCAGTCATGTCTGACTCTTAGTGACCCCATGGACTGCAGCCTACCAGGCTCCTCCGTACATGGGATTTTCCAGGCAAAAGTACTAGAGTGGGGTGCCATTGCCTTCTCCCTGCTGCTGCTGCTAAGTCGCTTCAGTCGTGTCTGACCCTGTGCGACCCCATAGACGGCGGCCCGCCAGGCTCCCCCGTCCCTGGGATTCTCCAGGCAAGAACACGGGAGTGGGTTTCCATTTCCTTCTCCAATGCATGAAAGTGAAAAGTGAAAGTGAAGTTGCTCAGTCGTGTCTGACTCCTAGCGACCCCATGGACTGCAGCCCACCAGGCTCCCCCGTCCATGGGATTTTCCAGGCAAGAGTACTGGAGTGGGGTGCCATTGCTGAGTGCCAAAGAACTGACGCTTTCAAACTGTGTTGCTGGAGAAGACTCCCGAGAGTCCCTTGGACTGCAAGGAGATCAAACCAGTCAATCCTAAAGGAAATCAATCCTGAATATTCATTAGAAGGACTGATGCTGAACTGAAACTCCAACACTTTAGCTACCTGATGTGAAGAACTGACTCATTTGAAAAGACCCTGATACTGGGAAAGTTTGAAGGCAGGAGGAGAAGGAGTTGGCAGAGGATGAGATGGTTAGATAGCATCACCGACTCAAAGGGCACGAATTTGAGCAGACTCTGGGAGACAGTGAGAGGGACAGGGCAGTCTGGCCTGCTGCAGTCCATGGGTTACCGGGAATCAGACACAGCTGTGACTGGACAACAACAGGGTGCAACGGGGCACAAGAGCACAACAGCTTCTTGTACCTTTACAGTCCTCGTATATATATATTTTGTTAAAACTGGCTGGACGTTTTGAAAAATATAATATGGGAGTTCTAGAATTCAGACACTCCCCCTCCAATGGTGGTTCGCTGTAGCTACTTTGTTGTGGATGGTGGTGGTTTTGTGCTTTTCTAGACTATTTTTGTAAAGTCTATATTATTTCTCATGTGTGCACACTGAAGTCTGGGTTCCATTTGCTTACTGGCCAGCTAGTGTTTTGACAGAGTTTCTTTAACACCTGGCACTACAGAAAAGGGAAAAGAAGAAAAAGACGCACTTTCAGTCCTCTCCAATAGACTTTGTGCTGGATCACCCCTTCACGGCTTAGACAGTCTCTACACAGCCCTACGTCAGTCTTCACTGCCTACTGTGCAGGGTCTGGAGGTCGGCTAGAGGAGAAAGTTTAGGTCTTCTTGGGCTTTCCCTGGGTGTGTTTTCAGCCCTGGACATGAACTTGACCTTCTCTATTACCTGACATATAAAAGCAAAAGTGTTAGTTGCTCAGTCGTGTCTGACTCTTTGTGACACCAGGCTCCTGTGTCCATGGGATTCTCCAGAGAAGAATACTGGACTGGTTTGCCAGGCCCTCCTCCAGGGGATCTTCCTGACCCAGGGATTGAGCCTGAGTCTCCTGCATTGCAAGCGGATTCTTTACCGTCTGAGCTGCTAGGCAAGCACCTGACACAGGAGGAAGTTTCTCCAAGCCCTTCCTCTCCTATGCATCACTTTCACCACCCTTTCCTGTCCCAGGAATTTTGGTTTCTGCTCTCCTCCAGCAGCAGGCCTCGCATTCTCACTTGCTTTTCAGTCAGAACAAGTCCAGTTCATCCTCTGTGTCCCTGTGTCCCATTTGAGGCCATATATCCTCCTGTGGCCAGAGCTATTCACAGTGCCTTAGTGTACCCTTTCCTGTTTCCCAGTTCTAGAAGTTGACAGCTGCCACACTTGTTAGTGTGCAGACCTTACTATGCGTCTGTTTTAGTGCACCATAAGTTATAATGGACAAATAAACCCTGGCAGATCGTGGAGCAAGCGTCTTTTTTGTTGGTTTAACACTTAGGTAAGCCCTAAACCCATTTAGGGGCTTCCCAGGCAGTGCTAGTGGAAAAGAATCCGCATGCCAGTGCAGGAGACATGCGACTCGGGCTCGATTCATGGATCAGGAAGAGCCCTTGGAGGAAGGCATGGCAACCCACTCCAGTATTCTTGCCTGGAAAATCTCATGACAGAGGAGCCTGGCAGGTTGCAGTCCATAGAGTTTCAAAGAGTTGGACACAACTGAATAGACTTAGCATGCATGCACGCCCATTTAGATGTCTCCCACTTGGAGCCAGAGGGAAGCAACACGTGCACGTGTGTGACGTGGTCACTGAGAGGGGATGAAGTCAGCCACCATCAGAGTTCCCTGCTGTGTTCCAAATTCCGCTGCCATTACCTCCCGTCAGTGTCTGGGCAGCTTGTCACCCAGCCTGCTGCCTGGGTACCTGTCAGTCTCGTCACCTCCATTATGGTTTCTGCCACCCTGTCTGGGAATGGCCTCAGGGCCCCCACTCAGGGTCTTGCTGACTTGTCTCTTTCCTGATGGTACTTCCCTTGAGTCACTATTTTGCTCCTGAGGTGCTTTTCCCGTGTGTCCACCACATGACAGCTTCTCCTAGCCTGTGCCCAAGGCCTCTGTATTCAGAAACGTTGGCATCTGGACTGGCCCAGTCACTTTGCCAATGTCACCATCAAGGCCTTTGTCTCCCAAAGGTGGTAGTGACGCTTCCATTTCAATCTTTGGAGAAAGATAACAATGAAGCCTCAAGTGGGACACTCCAGAAACTCTTGTCATTCCTTTCCTATTGCTCCTTCTCAGTGTCTTGCCTATTAAAGGCATCGTGGGAATTTCCATCTTTTTTATTTCTACTTGAGGGCGTTCATAGGCTTCCATAGCAAGAGTAGAATTAGGACTAGGGTAAGAAACAAGTCACTGAGTTTCCTTGTGTGTATTAGAATCTTTACTCTTTCATTTCTTCCTTGCTTATGAGTGGGAACTTATTCATCCTCAAATCAATTCCAGGCAAACGCTCTATGGTGCCCTTTCCATAGATCATGTTCTAATACTTTCGTCCCTCACAGAAAGGATGTATTCCCTGGCCCATGGGTGTGGCCTCTGAAGACAGGCATGGATTTCTCTGTGTGGACTAATTAGCCCTGAACTGCTGAGTCAGTGCTTATAAAATTGGCTGCGGTTTTCCTGTGATATCTTTATGCTCACCCTTGCTTCCCAACGACATGCTTTTTGCACAGCAATTAGAGTAATCTTTGCAGAATGTCAGATGGCATCGCTCCTCTCCTTAAACCCCTCCACCAGCTTCTCCTTTCACTTCAAGGAAAAGCTGAAGTCTTCCTCACCACCTACAAAGTCCTACATAATGTTGTCCCCATTAACTCTTTGAAATTACCTCCTGCTGTTGTTCCTTTTTTCTTTTAGGATGGTAGAGGGCTTTACTGTTTTTTTCTTTTTAGATTAATTTTTACTAGAGTATAGCTGACTTACAGTGTGTCTACCATACAGCAAAGTGAATCAGTTATACATGTACATGTATCTATCTACTCTTTTTTAAATTCTTCTCTCATGTAGGCCACTACAGAGCATTGAGCTTCCTGTCTGTACAGTACGTTCTTATTAGTTGTCCTTGTTATATCTAGTAGCGTGCATATGTAGGTCCCAGTGTCTCGGTCCACCCCGCCCTTCCGTCTTGGCAACCATACCTGCTATGGTTTCTTATGTCTTCACTCCATGTTGCTCCCTGATCGTGCTGAGTGTGCCGTTACATTCAGTTTTTCTTTCATCCAGGAATGCCTTTCCCCATTTATATACCTACCTCATTCCTTCACTTCCTTTAGGTCTTTTCTCAAATGCTTCCTAAATGTAGAAGCCTTCCATTACCGATCTCTATAAAATAGTGACCACTTCTCTCCCTGCCCCCAGCCTAGCACTCTCTTTCCAAGTTGTCCTGATGTAACATTTTCCACAGCAGTGATCATCGTCTGAAATGCTACAGATTTCTTTCTTTATTGAATGATGAGGTCAAGGAATTTGTTTTAATCACTGCTGGTTCCTTAGAGCCTGGCATATAGTAGGCACTCAGTGTTTAAGAATGAATGAATGACTACAAGTATAAGTGAATTCATGTATGAATGGTTGCCTCAACCTGACTTAGTGTTGGATAGGCAGTGCCTCAGTCTTACTCATATTTGTACCTGCTAACATAGTGAAGGCAGTAATGGGTAAATGGGTGTTTGCTGAATGTCACATGGTCACCCAAACACTGTTGGAAAAAAAAAAGAAGCTACAACTATTGTCTTCCAGCTTGAGACCTAGTTGAACAACTTTCTACATAAAAATAATAATAATAATAATTCTGAATTATTCAGTACTCATGATGTGCTGAAATGGGAGTGAAGGTGTTGAAGATGAATGAAGGTGATGATCAAATGTCCACACAGGGTGTCTCTGGGCTGTAGGCCTGGGTATGACCATCCAGAGTCAGGGTGTTGCCTCAGCATCACAGGCTCAAAAACAATGTCAGGGCATTCAAAGGAAGTGGCTACTTGGGACTGAGACACACTGGCCAATATCACAAGAGATCAAAGTAGCAATTCAGAGGCCGGTGTATTAGTTCACAACTGTATTTGTGGTTTACACCTTGCAAATAACCAAAATATATACATCTGTGATTCCAAGTAATTCATGTCAGATTTTTCAGTTGTTCCAGTTTGAACAGCAATTAGACAAAAAGCAATGAATAATAGTGACAAATATATTCTCAATACATATTATTAATATATCAGGTATGGGGATAGCTCTTGGACTGTCCCTTAGTGTCCAGAATATGGTCTGTGCTCTGTTTGGCATCTCTTTCCCTGGACGGTTCTGAGTCAACTTTTTTTTTTTTAAATATACTCTCCCACCAGATTTAATACTACCAAATGACTAGACTACAGAATTCTTTTACATCCTTCCAAACCTTGACTTAATTTCTAAGCACATCTGTTCTTGCTTTCAAATAGGGATAAATCTGGTCTGTAAAGAAAATTCCTTCAGTGACTAATCTCATGAATTTTGTAAGTTGACCTCTCATAGGACAACTAAAGCTCCACTTTTGGGCACTCTGATCCTTGACCATACATTGCTTAGTTACCTTGAATCTCTCTCTCCAAATCCATATTTCCTTATAATGTCTACCAACTGACCCAATTACATTATAGTTCATGGATAGTTCTAGATGATATAAGCATTTTAACATGCTCATTAACCACCATAATGATTTCAAGATCATGTCTTGGCTTCCTACTCAAAGTCAAGGTGTATACTCATGCCCTTAGAAGTCCACTGCCTGTGATCACAGTAGATTATGTCCTGTCCAGAGATCAGGCCAAAATCAACAGATAAAAATATCTTGAATGCTAGACCTGAACAGACGTTACTCTCTTTGGGAAATTACTCTGCCTGGGTAAACCCAGTTTCTTTTGGGCCTTTGACAATAATTATGCTTGGATGATGCTGAATCAATCTATTCAATTGTTTCCACCTTCCTGATCTTTTATTCCCCCCAAGGAAAACTGTGATCTATATATGAGAAGCACCATAGTATAGTAGGAAAGAGAAGACTTGAATCAGTAAAACCCAGGGATGCACATACTGCATTGCCTCTTACGGATTGTATGATCTTGCTCGGGTGAGTTAAAACCTCTGAAATTTAGTTTCCTCGCCTTCCGAAGGAGTGCAAATACGTACCTTTCACAGAATGGCTGGGAAGATCAAGAGACGTGATGTTTAAGGTACCTGGTCCACTGCCTGGTTCCAGTGGATTCTCTGTAGATGCTATTCTTCTTGCTCTCCCCTCCCACCGCCCGTTTAGTGTGGCACTCAGAGGTGGCTGTGCCTGTCACCTCCAGGTAGGCGTCCGTGATTGCAGAATGGCAAAGCCTTGTGTTCCCAATGCAGCCAGTGCTCTAGAGGTCTGGTTGCCTGTGTGGCAGACATTCTTCCCAGGTCTCGGACCTGACTGCGTTCCCACAGGGCCCCTCACAGCCCTTCACTTGTGTCTGTCCCATAGCACTTACTGAATTCTCCCGGTCGTGGACTCACAAGCCTGGTGAAACATATGAAACTGCCTCTCCCCTCACCCCCCAGACAGGGGAACTGTGCTTTTCACTTCTCCACAGCCTGCAGTGTGATACCTGGAGTATAGTAGACGTTAAGAAAGGGTAATGAAGCGGGACTCAGGCCAGAATTGACCAGCTGTTTAACTTGGCTTTCAGATCTGGTCAGTTTTTCGGTTCTGTCTTGCCATTGTCAACTTGTCAATATCTCAGTCTAAGGGGTTCTTGATTCACAAAACCTCTCCTGAATGCCAGGACTGTGAGTTATCTCATGTCATCCTTACCCCAACCCTTAGAAGTAGGTGTTACTGCTTTCAATTTCCAAGTAAGAAAACAAACTCCAAGAGGTGACTTACCTTACCCCCAGCCAAGTCATTCTTTTGTGGTCAGACCCCCCATAGAGGAAGAAAAATAATTGGCATCCTAGCACCTGAATATTGCCAGACGCAGTGTAGCTGCCAATAAATATGTGTAGAATGAAACAGATGCTTTTTATTATCTCTTTTGCATCTATTCAATGAAAAACTGGAAATCGAGAGAGGTTAGTAACTTAACTCATAGTCACATAGTAAGTTAGCAGGCTTCCTGTTTTACATGAATTCCATTTAACCAAGTACTTAACCTCTGTTATGCTACCTAAAGACAGGTAAATATTTATGAGCAAAGGGAAAAAAAAAAAAAGATCCTTAGCATTATCATTCTCCATCAGCTCTGAGTATGGTTACACATTCTTTAGCTGGCGAAAGAAATAATGGGCCATAAAACACTTATCCGCCCTGGACCCTCACCTTTCATTGTTTGTATATTGCTACTTTCAAAATCATTAAGCCTGTGACTGTTCATAGGGTAATTCTGAGCATATTACAATTGCCTCTGAGTCAGAAGCCTTATATCCCAACTGCTTAAATATTACAATGGTAGGTTCTTTTCAAAGGGTGCAGTTTCCCTCACAGCTGCCAGCTCTGCTTTCTATACAAACCTAAAAATAATGATCTTTCCATTATGGGAGCGCTAGTATTGCTGCTCTCCCTCTTAGCTTGTAATGGTGCTTAAATTATACACCCCTAATCGCCAGGGGTTTAAACTTGGCTGGGAAACTTTTCCTGAGGCCAAAAACGCAGAGTTCGCTCTAAGGAAGAGGCTTCTACTGGAGCCTCCTGCAGAGCCTGGGGCAGAACTGCACTCCCTAAATTGTCTCTGATATCTTGTTTGTCAGCTGCGAATGGTGACTGAAAAGCCTTTGTGATCAACCTTTGGTGATGGCAAACCCCCTCCTCTCTGACCTACTCATTAAAACAAGGCAAAAAGTGACCTCTCTTCATTTCGCAAGGCTGCAGAGCCAATCTTTATTCAAATGCTTAAATGTCGGATTTACCTTTCAAGGTGATCTTTTCTCTGGTATTGCTTTTTGCAAAAGCTTGGGAGCAACCTTGCTGCTGCTGCTGCTAAGTCGCTTCAGTCGTGTCCGACTCTGTGCGACCCCATAGACGGCAGCCCACCAGGCTCCCCTGTCCCTGGGATTCTCCAGGCAAGAACACTGGAGTGGGTTGCCATTTCCTTCTCCAATGCATGAAAGTGAAAAGTGAAAGAGAAGTCGCTCAGTCATGTCCGACTCCTAGCGACCCCATGGACTGCAGCCCACCAGGCTCCTCCATCCATGGGATTCTCCAGGCAAGAGTACTGGAGTGGGGTGCCATTGCCTTCTCCTGGGGGAGCAACCTTACTCTAGTGCATTTTCATTCTTGGTGGAGGCATGGACCCTGGTGAGCAAATCAAGCTATGAGACAGTGGGTTATAGAATGAATGGGAGGTGAAGAAAGGAAAGAGAAGTGGAAAGGAGTGTGGGATAGTGGAGCAGTGAAGAGGAGAGGGAGGAAGCCATCACTTGAAGGGTTGGAGAAAGTTGTCTCCAAATGATCAGGTCATGTAATGCGCAGGTCTTGGTATCTGTGTTTTTTTTCTCCCCCCTCAAGCTTACCAGGAAAAATAGTAGATTTATTTTCCTTGTCCCACTTCCATTTTTTCCCCCTTGAATGTTTGCACCCACCATTGCTTATCTACTGATAATACTGTATTATTATATTATTACACATTTAGGAAGGAGATCCCAAACATACTGTCAGTGTGGGCTCACCAGACTGCACACAGGAATCAGCTTTGATGGTCAGTGAAGGTTCACCACTCCTAACTCCCTGTCTGTGATCATCACTGGAGGAATTCTTTAATTCAGGACTCATAAAGATGGCAGGATTAGCTGAATACTGTATTATTATATTATTACACATTTAGGAAGGAGATCCCAAACATACTGTCAGTGTGGGCTCACCAGACTGCACACAGGAATCAGCTTTGATGGTCAGTGAAGGTTCACCACTCCTAACTCCCTGTCTGTGATCATCACTGGAGGAATTCTTTAATTCAGGACTCATAAAGATGGCAGGATTAGCTGACGGAAGATTGAAACACACTCTGGAATGAGAACCAGGCATTATATAGCACAGTGTTAACTGAAGTGGAATTACACACCACACGCTATAGACCGAATTCTGTTTTTTTTTACATACTGAATTCAAATCCCTCTTCACCCTGGAATTGCTTAAAACAAAAGTCTGAAGATTGAGTTCCTTATGTTGTCCATCTTGGGAGGATTCCTTCCTGTGTATTCCAGGCAGATCATTTGTTGGAGTTGCAGTGGTTGACTTCATATATATATATATATATATATATATTTTTTTTTTTAAGCCCTGTTTAAGGACTCATTTTAAAACACCTCTTTTGTCAGTTACACTGCTGAGGTGTCTTTGTCTCACATGCTCTGCAGAGGAGATGGCTCCTTCCAGTCTTCTTAGGAGACGTTTCTTCTCTCTTCTTTCAGTCTTGAGGATTCCTTCTCACATCAGAGAACTCTGAATTCTCTGGCCTCTGGGTTCTTCTTCCAGTGGCAACTTCAAAACTTTGACACAAAGAGTAATTTTAAGATTGGATTCAAGCTGAAACTATTTCTTCCAGTGGACACATGACTTTTGACTCAAATAATCCTTCCAACTGCGACCTCTCAAGATAGTCTTAGATTCAACAACCCATTGTCCTATGCTCTTTAAAAAATATCCAAATAAAGGCACATTAATGAAACAAATATTAAGTTCTCCTGGAGGAGGGCATGGCAACCTGCTCTAATATTCTTGCCTGGAAAACCCCATGGACAGAGGGGCCCAGTGGGCTACAGTCCATAGGGTCTGAAGTGACTTAGCACAGCACAGAAACTTAATTAGGCTTACTTTAGCAGCTTTTTCTTCCCTTTCATGAATGCATTGTAGACTAAGAGCACAATTGTGGTTTGTTTGGTTTTCTTTTGCTTCCCTCATCTACCTGCCAGTGCAGGAGCCACATGAGTCACAGGTTTGATCCCTGGGATGGGAAGATGCCTTGGAATAGGAAATGGCAACCCACTCCAGTATTCTTGCCTGGAAAATCCCATGGACAGAGAAGGCTGGAGGGTTACAGTCCATGGGGTCGCAAAGAGTCAGATACGACTGAGCAACTGAACCAGACAACAACATTCTTAGTTTATGGGTGGGCATAACTGTGGTAATGTATCTCGAGGTTCTACAAAGACTACCAGGAGTCCCGGATTTCTACCTCAAAAATCATAGATTTATATATTTATGTTCTATTGTATACAACTGAGAATTTCAATATTTGAGTTCTGTTCCTGGGTGTCCTGTTTACTTATTATAAGACCTTATATAAATCATTTGTTCTCTCCGAACTCCTGCCTGGAAAATCCCATGGATGGAGGAGCCTGGTGGGCTGCAGTCCATGAGGTCGCTAAGAGTTGGACAAGATTGAGTGACTTCACTTTCACTTTTCACTTTCATGCATTGGAGAAGGAAATGGCAACCCACTCCAGTGTTCTTGCCTGGAGAATCCCAAGGGTGGGGGAGCCTGGTGGGCTGCTGTCTATGGGGTCGCACCGAGTCGGACACAACTGGAGTGACTTAAGCAGCAGCAGCACAACTGAAGCGACTTAGCAGCAGAAGCAACTTTTCAGCAGCAGCAGAAAACCTGTGCAGTAGGAGGGTGAAACTGGAAGGTCCCTCCCAATCTTCCCAGCCATGGTTCTGTGCCACAAGCTGCTACATCTGCTGTTACCATCACTCCTATTGTTACTGTTACTAATATGGCCACAACTACTGCCCTCAGCACTGTTACTACTGCTACTATTTCCGCTGCTCTTTCTACCACTGCAAACACCACTTCATGTTTGCATACATGAAGTTTGCATACTCTTTGCACACTTACAAAGAGTGTTTCTGTATATTCTCTGGTTTAAAACTGCAGATCAGAGGCAGCTTGTGCCCTGGGGAAGGAGGTGGGCTATTTCCTAAATCCAAGAAAAACCCTACATCTTCATTATCAGTCATGTTTTTATTCCATAATCAGTTATCACTTCCAAAAACTCTCTTTCAAATCAACCCTTATATTCCTACAGCTTGATTCACCTTGATTAAAAATAAAGCTAATTTGATTCTCTTGGATTTCTGTGTCCAACAGTGAGAAGACTGGCTCGGAATTCTTGGCCGCTGGCACTCTGGCAAAGTATCATTTTAAAATGTCATTGTTTTACCAAACCCAAATGTTTCTACCTGGAAATTGTTATATTTAAATATTTCCTCTGAGGGACAGATATGATTGATGTTATTTGCCCTCTTGAGTATTAATGGAAATTTTCCCATGAGCTCTTGATTCATCAAAGATGGATGACAGGCTTTGTAATAAGCAAGTTACAGTGTTGCTCTGCTTCCCCAAAGTAGCCTGTGCCTCAGTGTCTTTAAGAAGAAAACGACTCTCATTTCTGTTGAGATCCAGATTTATTGTGAGCTAAAGTCTGTTGTGTATTAGATGTGTTATTTAAGATCACATAATCATTTATCGGAGGAGGGCATGGCAACCCACTCCAGTATTCTTGCCTGGAGAATCCCTGTGGACAGAGAGACCTGGTGGGCTACAGTCCTTGGGATCCCAAAGAGGCAGACACAACTGAGCAACTAAGCCCAGCCCAAATTTATCACTAACAGATTAATTTCCTTTATTTCAACCATAGTATTGAACACTTCTGGATACAATTAACAAGCATCAATAGCAGTGATTAAATACATTTTTGGTTTTGAAACAGAGATGGCTTTGGCTCAGAGAATCTCAGACACATTTGCCTCCTGGATGTCACCGATGGTATGGAAGCAGACCGTACACTGCCCTAACATGCACTCAGAGGAGCACACTTTTCAATACCTTCTGTCCCAAAGCAAGATTTTCATAAGATTTCTCTGATTCTGGTTCCCGTCCAGTACATAATAATTTCAATTTTGTGCCAAGGAACCAGACCACCCCGGAGGAAAGTAGGAGAGGTACCCAGTGCAGCCTTCATCCACAGTTTGGAGATCTCAGTCTTCAGTGATTTAATCTTCTTGCTGTGGCATGATTAATTCATGAATCCTGTGATTGGTACAGCACTGACCCAGTTGGATTCAGTCTCTCAATCATGTCCGACTTTTTGCAACCCTGTGGACTGCAGCATGCCAGGCTTCTCTGTCCACCACCAACTCGTGGAGTTATTTCAAACTCAAAACCATCAAGTTGGTGATGCCATCCAACCATCTCATCCTCTGTCGTCCCCTTCTCCTCCTGCCTTCAATCTTTCCCAGCATCAGGGTCTTTTCAAATGAGTCAGGTCTTCGCACCAGGTGGCCAAAGTATTGGAGCTTCAGCTGCAGCATCAGTCCTTCCAATGAATATTCAGTACTGATTTCCTTTAGGATGGACTGGCTTGATCTCCTTGCTGTCCATGGGATTCTCAAGAGTCTTCTCCAACACCACAGTTTAAAAGCATCAATTCTTTGGCACTCAGCTTTCTTTATCGTCCAACTCTCACATCCATTCATGACTACTGGGAAAACAAACAAACAAACAAAGATAGATTTGACTAGATGGACCTTTGTCAACAAAGTAATGTCTATGCTTTCTAACATGCTGTCTAGGTTTGTCATAGCTTTTCTTCCAAGGAGCAAGTGTCTTTTAATTTCATGGCTGCAGTCACTGACCCAGAAGCACTGAAATCCTTTCAGGTGAATGCAGGTTATCCTGAAACCTTGACTCCAAGGAAGACGTGCTTAAATCCCTGTTGTATGGACTTCCCACTGGCCAGGATCAGCTGAACAAAACATCTGTTCTGGTTATATAATTTCTACATATAATGTAGGAAAGGGAAAGGCAAACTGTTGTAAGACAAAGGAGAGTGGCATTTATCATGAGTGGTCTTTTCACCAATCAGGAAATGGAAGGAAGTGCAAGTTGTACAAGATCCTCACTTGAAGATCAATAGGACAAAGAAATACTTGCCTGGATATGCTGGCCATGACCTTGCTTCAGGAAAGTAAGAACACAATGTAGTTCATACTGATTTCACTAAATGTCTCCTTTGTAGGCCTCCATGAAAACCCACTGTATCAGAATTCTTGTGAGAGAATTGCCAACCACAGTAGATGTCACTCAGAAAATACAGGAAAATGGCCTGCTCCCTTGCACCATTAGCATCCTTGGGTCTGGCTGAACACCGTCAGCACTGCAGTTGGAAGCACCACTCCTTTCCCTTTCTTGAGGCAGGGTAAAACAGTCCCCCAAATGTCATTTGGCTCATGGAGTTTTTAATTAAGTGCATGAGGGAAGTTATGGCAAGACGTGTTCACCAATGGCCCAGAGTGGGCTGGGGAAGGGGAGCAGAGAGTGAGAGACAGTGAAATGAAACCATCTCACAGCTGTGAGCACACTCTGACTCTGGCAGGCTGTGGAGAGTTTGACAGAGTTTTTCAGAAATGAAACATTTGAACTTTATGTGAACACCTGGAGTTGTCTTTGTTCGATGTGTCCCAGGGAGAAATCGCATACACACCGTGTCTTCACACGTTAGCTGAACACTGTAATCACGTAAGCTGACACAGCTCTGCAGTCTACTCCGGGACTCCACCTGTGAAAATGGGAAGGATAAAGACTGTGATAGGATTATAGGTAGATGTCCCAAGACCATGCAGCATGCGGATAGCAGATTTCATTTTGGATGGGGAAATGGTGACTCCTCATTCGGTACTCCTGGTCCAGAACCCTTCTGCTCGATTCCCTGTGAAAGAGTCATGTCCTTTCTTAATATGCCCTTACTCTTTCCCTGCCTGGTGAGCACTGTGTTCCTGGTCCCCTGTGGTACTTATTTACTGGTCACAGGCATCATTCTCTCTGACATACTTGTCTCTCTTCTTAAAAAAAGGCAAGTAAGAAAAGGGATAGTTAGGGAGTTTGCACTGCTCTACTTAAAGTGGATAACCAACAAGGACCTACTGTATAGCCTAGGGAACACTGCTCAACCTTATGTGGCAGCCTGGATGGGAGGGGAGTTTGAGGGAGAATGGATACATGTGTATGTATGGCTGAGTCCTTTCACTGTTCACCTGAAACTGTCACAACATTGTTAATCATCTATACTCCAATATAAACGAAAAAGTTAAAAAAATGAAAGATAAGAATATTGAGGCTCTGGAGTCCCTAATATCTTTAGAGTTAGATTTGGAGTGAAAAACATACAATAGTACAAAAGTGAACATGCAAATAATGATAAGGGAATAAAAACCTGGGAAGGAATTTTGCAGGTAGGACCTCTGTGTGTGGGTGTGTGGGTGTGTGTGTGAAACTTACCTGGTTGGTGTCAAGGCAAGGTGTGAACAGCAAAGTGATCACATCTAAAACGTGATTCTTGGACCTTCCTTCCCAGCCTCCTCTCGAGTCACTTACTGGGACGTCAGGTGGTGGAACCCGAGGCGTCTATAGACACTCAAAAGGAGTGGGAACGTAAGGTAAATAGTTGTTCGGGGACACTCGAGACGGAGGGTTTTACGTAGGGTAAGAACCGGCACAGAGTAGCGGAGGGAAGAAAGTTGGGTGGTCACAGAGAACATCTAACGATGTTGTTTGTTGGGAACAAAGCACACAAAAGAGTCGCGAACGGTAGTAGACCGTAAGTAAAAAGATGAACAAAAAATAGGGAGAAGAGGTGATCTTACTTCCATGAAACTTCGGTCTGAAATAGAAAGAACAAGTTCTAATACAGGGACCTCAAATATTATCAAGACCGAGAGCCAGGAGTTATAATACATGAGTTATTTGTGAATTGTTTATTTATTTATCTAACTAAACACATCACACAAGTGTCTCTTAAAATTTTAATAGTACGGGACCAGGTCATGAGGACCAGGTCTTGGGAAGACGAACCAAGGGATACTTTCTCAGTACAAGAAAGAATTATACGGGAGTGACAAAAGGACGGACCACTCGAGACACAAGGACCAGGGTCCTTGTCACTTTCCTGATTTAATAGTTCGCATAAAACCCCGAAGGGACCACCGAGTCGCTATTTCTTAGACGGACGTTACGTCCTCTACGTCCTCTGTGATAGGGACCCAGTCCTTTTAGGGGATCTCCTCCTTTACCGTCGAGCGCGGTCAGAAGAACGGACCTCTTGGGGTACCTGCGAGGTACCCCCTCGGCGGACCACCCGATGTCAGGTACCCCAACCTGTGTTGACTTCGTTGACTCGTGTCGTGTCGTTCGTATAAAATACTATACAAACTATAAAATAAGACACGTAAAATCTTTACTATTATAATTAATACTATTAACTTTTACTTAGATCGTCATCATGGGAAAAAGACCAACCTTACTCTCCAAACGAGAAATTAACAACCAGTTTATCTGAGGTCGTTCATCTCGAAAACTCCGGTGAACTCATAGAGACTCAACAAAAAAAAAAGGGGACTTTTAACGTCCAGACACAACTTTGGACTTAGAAAAATGTAATCTTTCCTAGTTTTGCAACTATCGAATGTTAATTATAAAGGTATTAAATTTATACAAGAAAATTATAGAAAAAGAAACACTGACCGACTCCCTTTTTTTTAAGGAGGGTCCTTATTAGAAGACAAAGCACTGAGACCATCTGCCAGAAGCAGAGACTGTCTCTCTCTCTCTCTCTTTTTAAATTTTATTATTTTTTTGATTGAAGTATAGTTAATTTATAGTGTTGTGCCAATCTCTATAGCAAAGTGACTTGTTTTACACATATAGATGTTCTGTTTATAAATATTCTTTTCCATAATGGTTTATCACAAGACACTGAATACAGTTCCCTGTGCTACACAGTGGGACCTTGTTGTTTATCCATTCGATATACTATAGTTTGCATCTGCTCATCCCACACTCTCAGTCCTTCCCTCCCTCACCCCCAGGACCGTCTCTTTGTCTCTTTGGATGTAGCTTCTTTCTCATTTGTAAATGGAGGGCTTTATGTCTTCGTCTTTCAGGAAATATCAGTCTATACTATTTTCATATGAGATCTTTTGGGAGGAAAGTCTGCCTAATTCTTATCAAGTGTCTATCTCTGAAAGGCCCATTTCTGCCTGCAGCTTCTCAAACAGGTAGACGAAAATCAGTCATTAATCAAACAAAGAGAAAGCCATTTCACCTACGTTGGTACCTAGGTTTGCCCCAGTCCGTGTCTCTGCTTCTCAGGGAGCACCAAGTGAGGGCACGGGGCTGCAGTCCGTGACGATCTCTGCCGCAAGCCCGGGATTTCCAGAGCTGGCGTTCAGAGCAAGCTCGTTGACCTAAGAGGATTGTCCCGCGTCCTGAGATTCTCATTCTCCTCTGGCAGCTGGCTGGGTATGCGCGACAGCAAACATGAGGAAAGCAGAGAAACCCAGAAGGAATTTTTACAAACAGCATGGAAGTGAAGAGGCAAAGGACAGAACTGCAGATTATCCTATATTTAATAAGGATGGTAGAAGAGGAGTGAAAAAGAGGACCCTGAAATGGGTTGGAAAGAGCATTGGAGTTGGAAGGAAAAGACCTTCTGTCCTGGACTCCAGACCACTGTTGCATCTGCTTGTTTCTTCCACCTGTGCTGAGCCTTGCCCTCAGGGCTCTCCCCTGTCTTCTTCCCAGTTAGTTCTTTGGCCGTGGCACCCAGCAACCCAGTGGCTCACGTTTTAGCCTTGCTGTCCCTTGGCAAACACTACATGATCCCAGCACCATACACAAAACCCCAAAGCGTCATATGCTCTTATAATCGTTTCTCATATGAAATCTACCCTCTAGTCAGTGTTTCTCCATGTGTAGCCTATAACCCACTTGGGACGACATCCCCAGAGATGCTTTTAAAATGCAGGGACTTACCTGGTGGTCCAGTGGTTAGGAATCTGCCTTGCAGTGCAAGAACTGTGGATTTGATCCCTGTTCAGGGAACTGAAATTCTACATTCCATGGGGCAGCTCAGCCCACACACCACAGTCAGAGCGTCCCTGCACCACCACAAAATATCCCACATGATGGATGCAGTGGTGATCTTGCATGCTGGTGCATGCCAAATAAGTAAATATTCAAAAATAAAATGCAAAATTTAGGGCCTTATTTCAGACCTACTGAGCCAGAATTTCTTAGGCCAGGTCCCTTCCTAGTTAGGAAGTTCTCCAGGGGACTTTTACGGCTTTTGTTTATTCCTGCTTCCTAAGCCACAGCCATTGTCTTTGGTCTCCTTGAAGTTCCCAAGTTGAGGGTCGGAAAAGCAAAGGAGGAAAAGGCCTTTTATCTGTGTGTGTGAGGGTCATGGGCTTCGTTGATGACTCAGTGGTAAAAATCCCACCTGGAACGCAGGAGTATGGGAATCGGTCCTTACGTCTGGAAGATCCCTTGGAGGAGGCCACGGCAACCCACTCCAGTATTCTTGTCTGGAGAATTCCATGGACACAGGAGCCTGGCACACTACAGTCCACAGGGTCACAAAGAATCAGACACAACTGAAGCAACCTAGCAGGTGTGCACACATGCCCGTGAGGATCACAGGGAATACAATTAGATAAGGAATACATTCATTGGAGACCTCTGAATCAGTTCATTAATTGCAAGATAATAATCAGTATGGCATTACAGTGTTTGTGAGCTTCTAAGGCTGGGAGTTAGGTTTCCTTCTCTTTGTTTCCCTAGGTTGTGGCAGAGTGCCTGGCACAGCAGGTTGTCAACCAGGCTTTGTCCAGTGGAAACTAAACCGAATATGACTTCATCATCTCTGACAAATGTAACCTAGATGCTATCAATGGTGAAGAAATATCAAATCAAAGCCAATAAAGCAGTTCTTGATAACTTTAAAAAAAAAAACACCAAATTACGTGCAATTTGATGATGATGGTGGTGATTTTAATGACAGTAGTTTCGTCTACTATTTCTTGAATGCAAATAGCCAATTTAAAATTTAGTATTAATATATTTAATCAATAACTGTTTATTGAGTACCTAAAACATGTCACAAAACATTTCTGACCATTTGAGATGAGCATCAGTCAGTGCAAAGAGTCCTGCCCTCATCGATGTCATGTTCTTTGGGGTGGTGGAGAAATGTTGCTGTTTAGTCGCTAGGTTGTGTCTGACTCTTTGTGACCTCATGGACTGCAGCAAGCCAGGCTTTCCTGTTCTCCACTATATCCCAGAGTTTGCTCAAACTCATGTCCATTGAGTCAGTGATGCCATCTAACCATCTCATCCTCTGTCACCCTCTTCTCCTCCTGCCCTCAATTTTTCCCAGCATCAGGGTCTTTTCCAGTGAGGCAGCTCTTCCTTCACATCAGGTGGCCAAAGTATTTGCGCTTCTGCATCAGTACTTCTAATGAATATTTGGGGTTGAATTCCTTTAAGATTGACTGGTTTGATCTCCTTCCTGTCCAGGGGACTCCCAACAGTCTTCTCCAACACCACAATTTGAAAGCATCAATTCTTTGGCGCTCAGCTTTCTTTCTGGTCCACCTCTCACAGTCATACATGACTACAGGAAAAACCATAGCTTTGACTAGAGGGAACTTTGTTGGCCAAGTGATGTCTCTGCTTTTTAATATGACTTCTATGTCTAAAAATAATAAATAAGTGCATTATAGAGTATGTTAGAAGGTGATCAGTGTCATAGTGAAAAGAAAGTACCTTGAGCTAGGTGAAATGATCAAAACTGATGGAGAAGGTTATAATATTAAATAGGAAAATAAATACCTTATTTTCTAGTCATCAAGTCACATAGGTTTATTGCTATTATTCCTGTTTATCAGAGTAGTAGACTGCGTTTTATACAAGTCTGTAAGTTTTACCAGGGTCACACTCATAGTAAGTGTTGGAGCTGGATTCAAGTCCGAGTAGTCTCATGGCAGAGAGACTACTGAAACTTCTAAATTTCACACCCTTCTGAAAATTCTAATTTGTGTGCCCCATTGCCAAATTTTATGTGTGTGTGTGTGTGTGTGTCTGTGTGTGTATTGTCTGCATTTAGAATCAGCTGTGGTGGTCTTCCAGGTTCTCCAGGGCAGGAGTAAGCAATTCCAGCTTTCATAATCCCAGGCTTTAATTGCCCAGTAGGCACCAGAAGCCCTCAGTCTCCCGCAGAGTCTTCTATTCAAATAAGACACATGATTCTAATAAAGAATCAATAACACAAAGGCCATTGCATTTTTTCTCATATGCTGAAATGGGGAGGGGCTCACTGGGGTTATCGCACCAGGGTGCAAGAGAAGGGGAACGTGAAGAGGGTTGCATGTTTATTTCTAGTTTCAATTAATAATCTTTGTTGAGCCATCAAGTTTGAGGAGACTTTTTAAAAACGTGCAGTACAATTACTTTCTAATTGCTGGAGATGAGTAGCCATCTGAGTGCAATATTCCAGTATCTTTTTCACTTGTGAAATTATTGGGCATTGTTTTACACACTGTGACATTCTTGTTATTACCTGAGAGAGAGAAAATGGTCTTAGGACCACGGATTGTGCATATGAAAGGAGACCTCAGAGATGGCCTTGGCCAAATCCCTCACTTTAGGGATGGTGAAATTTAGAAGCCCTGAGAAACAACGTACCATCCCTGCAATCCCTCAGACAGTACCAAAGAGGAAATGCCACATTTAGAAAAGCATAAATTACTAGCATTGGGAATCATCTTTTCCTTTCCTCTCATTCTCTAGATAAGGAAATGAAACTCAGTGTAAACTGACTACCTTTCTCATTGGAATCGAACCCAACCCATTCTCCCTACACCCACTGGTTTTATTGCAGATACAAACATGTCATTCACTTAAAACACTTCAGTGATTCTCCGTCTTCAGAATAAAGACAATTTTGTTGTCACGCGCAGAAGGCTTTCCGTCATTTGTCTTGTACTTACTTCTGCAGGGACATCTCTTGAGGCTCTCCTGTTACGTTTGTCCTGCTGCGTCCACTCTGCTCTCCTCCGCACTTTCCTCTGCCTTGGCCTTTGTCTTCTCTTTCTGCAGGTTTCATTTCAGCTGTCACGCCTTTTCTGCCTCTCACTGTTTCCTGGGCAGATTCCCTTGTGCTGTGCATGTCTCTATCTTTCAGTTCTTAGAGTTGCTGATATTCCGTTTATGTCAGTCTTTCCATTACTGGAAGCCCATTTAGATCAGAGACGGTGGTTTTATCAATCTGTGTATATTCATCCTTGCACCTGGATATAGCCTGCAATGAACTTATTTAAAGAATAAATGAGTAAATACATAACTAAATGATTTTTGGAATGATACAAGTTATGTATCTGTAATATTATTTCTGTAAGTGTTTTTCAAGAAGAAAACAAAGCAAAAAGTAAAAATAGAGTTTTGCCCTCTTACTGAGAAGTCTCAAGTGAAATATACCCTTGTAAACTTTCATAAGATATGGAATTATAGATTATTGATAAAACATTTGTTTTTTGCAAAGACACTTTTTTGCTGTTCTGTAAATCTCTGTTTTCCCCTACATGAATCATAGTTCACTGGATCCCTGCTCTGCCATTCCACAGAATTGTGGCAGTCTTTATCAAAATTTTCCATATTATATTGTGAATTCTTCATTCATTTCTTTAAGACAGTAATTGAAGGTATGCTAAATCTATTGTTATACTCTAGGGAAGGATGAACAGATGAGTAAAATTAAGGAGTTCATAGACTAGTAAGAGAAATAAACACAGATAATTAGTTCATATCCAAAAATACCAGTCCTAACTATACCTAATGGCCAAATGGGTATGCAGAGGGCCAGGGGAATTCAGAAGAGGTAAAGACTTATTCCCATTTGGGGAAATGGGGAAAACTTTGTGAAAAGGAATAATTTGATTGGAACCCTACAGACTATTGACAGGAAAGGAGTTCATGTATCATGTTAATGGTAGAAATTCTCAAAGATATTCTGGATTTTTCTTCATTCAAGATAACATCATCGACTCTGCTTAGAGTTTGCCTTATAATTTTTACTATAGAACTGTCTGGACTTAATGACCTCGGGAGTAATGAGGATAAATATTGTTTAACCTAAGTTGTTAGTCTTTCGACAAATTAGACTTAATGTTGCTGTATGTTAGCAAGGTAAATCTACTCTGGATCAAATGGCCCAGAGAGTGATGAGAATTAAGAAAAGCATTGAATATAGACACTTCATTCATTCAGTAAATATTTACTGAAGATGTGCTGTATAGCAGTGATATACTGTTTGCTGAAAGCTTCAAGTCCAGTGAGGAGTCAGCCATCGTAGCAGATGATAATAAGATCATAATTATTTTTCTGAAAGTATGCGTGACTATGAGTGTCATAGGAAGCTCCCCAGAGTAGGTGTTAGTTGAACTGATCCTTGAGAGATGGGGTGTCTGCCAGTTATTTTGGAGCAAAAATGAACAGGAACACCACATATCAATAGACTCAGAAGCAGAGAGCACGTGTGTTGTTGAATTATTTTTAAAGCTTCAAGTGGTCTCCTTTATTTCCTATGGGCAGTAACACTTTTCATTTTCTTCTGTGGCTGCTTCAGTGTTTACATTGGTTGTCTTTACCTTACAAAAGTATTTTGCCATTTTCCCTCCCCTGGCTTTTGTCTTATGATTGCCATACATTTTGATTCTGTTTATTTATAAATCACAGAAGTTTTTTTTTTTTTAATTACGCTTTAAAAATTAAAAAAAAACTTTAAAGAGAATTTTTAAATAAGAAAAATTATATATATGTGTGCATATAGTGTACACACATGCTAAATCCTTTCAGCCATGTCCGACTCTTGGCAACCCCATGGACTGTATCCCTCTAGGCTTCTCTGTCCATGAGAATTTCCAGGCAAGAATACTGGAGTGGGTTGCCATCCCCTTCTCCAGGGGATCTTGCCAACCCAGGAATCGAACCCCAGTCTCCAGCACTGGCAAGCAGGTTCTTTACCACTAGCAGCACCTAGAAAGCCTACATGTATATACATGCATATACACCATATATATACACACTCATATATGCATATACACACTCATATATACATATACACACACATACCATTCATTTCAGAGGTTCTTTAAAATTCCCTGTATAGATTTCACTTTCCCTCTGATGTCATATTCTTTCTGCTTGAAGGAATTCCTTTAACATTTCTTCTGATGCAGATCCACTGTTGATGGATTATTTCAGAGTTTTGTCTCTCTAAAAAAGGCTTCATTCTGTCTTTATTTTTGAAAGATATTTTCACCAAGTATAGCATTCTTGGTTGGCATGGCCCTCCCCCCACCCCAAGTAATTCAGCAGTGTTGCACCAGTATCTTCTAGCTTGCACTGTTCCAGTGTCATTCTTACTTTTGATTCTGTGTACATACTCTTTTCTCCTTCTGTGGATGCTTTCAGATTTTCTCTACATCTTTAAGCAATCTGATTGTCATAGCCTTAGTGTAACATTCTTTATGATTCTTATACTTGTGGTTTGTTGAGCTTCCTAAATGTGTAGTTTTAAAATATTCATCAAATCTGGAAATTTTTTAGCAATTATTTCTGCAGATATGACCCTCTGTCCCCTCTTTATAAAGACTTCAATTATATGTATATTATGCCAGTTAAAATAGTCTCACAGCTCTGTTATTTTTGCTCTGTTGTGTACAGATATACAGCAGAGCTGTATTTTGCTCTGCTCAGTAATTTTTCTCTTTATTTCATTTTGGATATATCTATTGGCGACATCTTTAAGTTCACTAATCTTTTCTTCTTAAATGTCTAATTGATGTTCATCTCGTTCAGTGTACCCTTAATCTCAAATTCTGTTTTGTTTTCTCCCCCAGTGAAAGTTCAATTTGGGTCTCTTTTTTATATTTTCTACATTTTTCCTTAACATGTGCATACCCTCCTCTAGCTTCTTGAATATGTGAAATATATTTTTTCATTATCTGTTTTCATGACCTTATCTACTAATTATGGCATCTAGGTCTATTTCTGTTTATTGATTTTGCTTCTCATTGCAGATGGCACTTTCCTGCCTGTTTTAATGTCTGGTAATATTCATTGAAAGGATGGCACCATGACTTTTAACTTGTTGAGTACTGGCTATTTATGTGTTCCTTTAAGTATTATTTAGGGGCTTCTCTGGTGGCTTAGACAGGAAAGAGTCTGCCTGCAATGCAGGAGACCTGGGTTCAGTCCCTGAATCCAGGGATCCTCCCTCCAGGGAAGATCCCCTGGAGGAGGGCATGGCAACCCACGCCAGTATTCTTGCCTGGAGAATCCCATGGACGGAGGAGCCTGGTGGGCTACAGTCCTTGGGGTGGCAAAAGGATCGGACACAACTGAGTGACTAACACTTTCTCTTTCAAATACATTTAACCTTTGTTCTGGGATACAGAAAATTTACCTGAAAGCAATTTCTTACTTTCAAGGCTTGCTGTTTAGCTTTGTTAGGTTCAGAGTAGTGTTTAGACTGTGGGACTAATTTTACCCCACTTTGGGGGCTAAATCCTTTCTGTGTACCATATCTGATATCACGTGTGTTCTCAAGGCTTTACTTACTTATTTATTTTATTCTGGCTTGTGGGGGCAGAGACTATTTCTGGCCCTGTGTGGACTCCAGGGACTGTTCGAAATGTTCCTTGCAGAGGGCCTTTCCCCAGTCTCCTTCAGGTCCCTCACTTCCATGCATTGACGAGCGCTGAGGTGGAGGCCCTGGGAGAAATCTCAGCACGTCTCCAGACCTCTCGTTGTGCAGCTTTCTCCTTTCCAGACGCCCGTTGCCCTGCTCCGTGTTCTTTGGTAAAGCCCTGTGAGTTCTGGCTGTCTTTTCCTCCCCACACTCCTCCACCCAGGGAAGCCAGGAGTCCATTTGACCTCCTTCCCTTCACCATGACCTGGAAGCCCTTCAGAGAGTAAACTTCACACATGCAGGGCTTATTTCTTTGCTGTTGTGGTCTTCTCAGCCGTCACTTGCCTGAACTTCTGTCTAATGTCTGTGAAGCATTTTTTAATATTTTGTGTCTGGGTACTTTCCTGGTGTCCAGTGATTAAGACTGTTTGCTCCCAATGCAGGGACCCCATTGCTGGTCAGGGAACTAGATCCCATTGCCACAATTAAGAGCATGCATACAGCAGAGGAGATCCTGCGTGCCATAACTAAGACTGGGTACAGCCAATTTTTTTTTAAAATGTGTGTATATATATATATACACAAGCAGCATATGTATATATATATATATATATATATACACAAAGCAGCATATGCTGCTTTGGAGACGGCAATGGCACCCCACTCCAGTACTCTTGCCTGGAGAATCCCATGGATGGAGGAGCCTGGTGGGCTGCAGTCCATGGGGTCGCAAAGAGTCGGACACGACTGAGCGACTTCCCTTTCACTTTTCACTTTCATGCGTTGGAGAAGGAAATGGCAACTCACTCCAGTGTTCTTGCCTGGAGAATCCCAGAGACAGGGGAGCCTGGTGGGCTGCCGTCTATGGGGTCGCACAGAGTCGGACAAGACTGAAGTGACTTAGCAGCATCACTTCGGTTGTGTTCAACTCTGTGTGACACTATGGACTGCAGCCCGCCAGGACTCCTCTGTCCATGGAATTCTCCGGGCAAGAATAGTGGAGGGAGTAGCCATGCTCCCCTCCAGGGGGTCCTCCCAACCCAGAGAGCCAAGCCCAGTCTCCTGCATTATAGGCAGGTTCTCTACCGACTGAGCCACCAGGGAAGCCGTGTGTATGCATTTGGCCTGGTTAATTGCTGGAAAGTGAGCTAGAAGCACAGGTTGTCAGTGGGGCATCATTGGAATTCATGTAGTTCAGGATTTCTCACTGGTAAAGTGAGGAGAGTGGAGGAATAAGAGGCAAGTATATTGTCACCCTGCTTACTTAACTTCTATGCAGAGTACATCATGAGAAACGCTGGACTGGAAGAAACACAAGCTGGAATCAAGATTGCCGGGAGAAATATCAATAACCTCAGATATGCAGATGACACCACCCTTATGGCAGAAAGTGAAGAGGAGCTAAAAAGCCTCTTGATGAAAGTGAAGGAGGAGAGTGAAAAAGTTGGCTTAAAGCTCAACATTCAGAAAACGAAGATCATGGCATCTGGTCCCATCACTTCATAGCAAATAGATGGGGAAACAGTGGAAACAGTGTCAGACTCTATTTTTTGGGGCTCCAAAATCACTGCAGATGGTGACTGCAGCCATGAAATTAAAAGACGCTTACTCCTTGGAAGGAAAGTTATGACCAACCTAGATAGCATATTCAAAAGCAGAGACATTACTTTGCCGACTAAGGTCCGTCTAGTCAAGGCTATGGTTTTTCCTGTGGTCATGTATGGATGTGAGAGTTGGACTGTGAAGAAAGCTGAGTGCCGAAGAATTGATGCTTTTGAACTGTGGTGTTGGAGAAGACTCTTGAGAGTCCCTTGGACTGCAAGGAGATCCAACCAGTCCATTCTGAAGGAGATCAACCCTGGGATTTCTTTGGAAGGAATGATGCTAAAGCTGAAACTCCAGTACTTTGGCCACCTCCTGCAAAGAGTTGACTCATTGGAAAAGACTTTGATGCCAGGAGGGATTGGGGGCAGGAGGAGAAGGGGACGACAGAGGATGAGAGGGCTGGATGGCATCACTGACTTGATGGATGTGAGTCTGAGTGAACTCCGGGAGTTGGTGATGGACAGGGAGGCCTGGCATGCTGTGATTCATGGGGTCGCAAAGAGTCGGACACAACTGAGCGACTGAACTGAACTGAACTGAACTGATGGATAGCTGAAGAGAAGTTGTACAGCAAAGATCCTTTCTATCATGATACCAAATACTTTGACGAGTTGTGAGCAGATTTATAATTAAGAAATATGGTAGAGTGATGTAGTCAAGTCTTTACTGTCTTTGGGGGAACCAGATATTGGAAATCTAGAATAGAGGTTCTGGAAATAGCCAAGATGAGACTCTATGAGGATATAATCCTAGACAATGATGGTGACTACAGCTGAGTGGACTAATCTCATTTGGATCTCAGCAGTGGCAGAATCCATGTGTTTGAGTAAGGGGTGGCAATAAGAATGGAGAAAGATGTTAAGAAGCCATTTAGGTTTAAGCCTTGGAATAACTGATAGAGTGGCAGCAGAGGGCCAAGAGAAGCAAAGAGGGACCACAGGATAGGGAATCCATGTTGTGGAGAAGATGATGAATTCAATCTGAGACTTACTGAGTTGAAGAACCCTGTCTAATACCTGTAAGTGTGTAGTATCTGTTGGTTACTTACGATGGAAAACTGAAGAGAGAGGCATTGATTAGAAATAAAGTTTCAGCATTGTTAGCATGGACATGTCAGGTGAAGTCATACACTGAATAAAGCCCCTCACCGTGTGGCTCCCATGAACCATTTGACTATTCCTTTTTGGTAGCAGGAACTGTCGGCTGTCCACCGACAGCTGTTTCTCTACTTGCGTTCTTCCTCACTGGCAGAGTCTCAGTTTTGTTTGTATCATCTGAGTCATGTGCTCAGAGTGGGCAGAGAACAATTGCAGACCAGGGTGTGGGTCTTGTGTGCTGCAATCTGGTCATGGAGATCTCAATCAGTGATGGGTTTAGGCAGAGGAGGGGAGGGGTCAGGCAAAGCCAGATTCAAGTCCCAGCTCTCCCAGACAAGCTCTGTGACTTTTGGTCAAGTTACATAAACTCATTAAGCGTTAGGGACTCGATTCCTATGATGGGTTGATAATGGTATTATAATTCACCAATTGACTCAAAATATTCAGTTACTCAGTTTCATATCCACTGCTAGATGCTGAAGAGAGTGGAGATGAAGAGAAATCCAGTTCTTGCTTTCACTGATTGCTCCCTTCTCAATGAATATGATAAAAGATGTAATGACAATAGAGTGAGATAAATAAATAAATAGATAAGGTGACCACAGTTGTCTATTAGAATTTATGTTTATTCCAAAGATTTAAGGATCAAACCAATAATGTGTGAACATCTCTAAATGAACTGCCTGGTACAATAATGTTCAATAAATGACCAGCACATCTAATTGAGAGGTAATAAATGGTTGAAAGCATCACTGTTGAAGGAAAGGGCATTAGTAAAGGTCTGTATCTTTGCAGGATATGCAAGAGTGTTGGTCATCAAGATATTTGACTGAAGCATTGACTCTACGTTAACAATTTAGCTGACTTGGCTGTAGAAATTGGCATTGGATCATGGAGATCTTCCAATAAGTAAGAAGTATTTTGGCATAAAGAAGTTTTGGGCACCACACACACACAGCCCTATAATGTACATATGAAACTTTCCACTTTCCTCTTATCTTGATCACTTTTTACAAAGTAGCTTTGATCCATCTCTAACCAGAAGTGTCATCGGTGAGTAATGCCATGAGAGTCGTAGGAAGCATACCCTGCACGAGTATATCCGGAGCAAAGATAAAGTGTCGACAGGATGATGGAGTTCAGCTTGCAAAATTGATTATTTTACTTCTCCACTGTCTCGCCTTTAATTGAAATGGATAGGTTTGACGGAGCACCCTTGGCCTTGGCCCTGGTGTCTGGCACAGCCTGAAAACTGACACCCCGACTTCTGAGGGCACCTAGCCAAAGGTTTCCAGAGGTCCGTTCTGTGTCCCCACTCCATCCTGCTGACGAAGGTGGGAGCCATGGGAAGCCAGCCAGGTCGCCACTCGGACGCCTTCCATCCTCTGTGCAGAGAAAATGAGCTTACATTATCCCAACAGTAGGGACTAAAATTAGATTGCAATGTGCACATAAATGTTCAGCCACCCATCAAAATCACCTCCACCAGGGGAGTAAAATATCTTTGCTGAAAAAAGAAAAATCTGGGAATTGTTTCTCCGTGATAATTAACTGGTTCCACTCTGGCTAAATTGGAAATAGTGGGCAAAAAGTCCTGACCTTAAAGTCTGGTGCCATATTCTCCATAGAAAACACCAGGTGGATGATGCAGAATGAAAGGAGCTTTGCAGAATTTATTGAAGATGCAGAGGTTTAAAAGGCCATTGCTTCCGTGCTAAGATATGGGACATGCCAGAGAACCAGACAGTTAATTGGACATGTTTCGTCAGTGGCACTCCACTCCAGTACTCTTGCCTGGAAAATCCCAGGGACAGAGGAGCCTGGTGGGCTGCAGTCCATGGGGTCGCTAAGAGTCAGACATGACAGAGCGACTTCACTTTCACTTTCATCTGCTTGCAAAGCCAATTCAATGACCTACTGTGCAGAGTCCCCCCACCCCACCCCCCGCGCCCAGTGTAGCTTTCCTGTGAGGCTCCTTACTTAACTTCCTTAGGATTGTCAGCTTAGCTTAGCCTGGTCTTGGAAATAAGCATGTGTTACTGGTGTGCGTATGTGTCTGTCACTCAGTTACGGATCCATATCCGACTCTGTGACCCCATGGATTGGAGCCCACCAGCCTCCTCTGTCCACTGAATTCTCCAGGCAAGAATACTGGACTGGGTTGCCATTTCCTCTTCCAAGGGATCTTCCCGACCCAGGGATGGAACCTGCATCCCTTGCGCCTCCTGCATTGGCAGGCGGATTCTTTACCACTGCGCTACCATGCTGCTGGCAGGATTAGTCAAGTTGCTACACTTATGAGTAGACAAAGGAACTGCATGCACTCTTCTGGTTTTACTAAAGTCCCATTAGAAGTTTACTGAGGAAAAAATATGACTTAAAAGAGAATATGTGCTTATGTATAGCACACATATGAATGACTGTATTCTGATGCTATAAGCGTCACAGAATCTCCATTATCATTGTGTATATGCTATATTTTTAGCATCATTAAAAAAAGAACAATCAAAGATATGAAGAAGCCTGTTGTTTCGGGACTGGTTATTCCTACCATTTCTCTACTGTTTTCTCTGACTAGAGGACCTTCAAAACTATCAGTAGTTGAATGCTACTGTTGCCTTCATCAGCCCTCTAAATGCTGTCATTTTTTTTTTTTTCTCCTTATGATGCCTCTGGTCTGATCCCTCCTAATGATTTTGTTTGACTGTTGGTTTCTTCCTTTGTGTTTTGGCAGGAAAAGGATAATTTTTACTTTGAATCCTCTTGAAATCTTCTCCCTCCAACAATTTAAAGAAGACTGTCTTCCCCAGCATGAAAGTAAATTTGTGTTGCATCAACAATAGATATAGCTTTTGGGAACACTGTCCTCTTGCTCTTTTAATCCTCTTATAAAAATCACTAATTAACTCATTTTTTTCTAAAATTTCCACATTCCTGAGGGGACTGAGTATTATATTTACCAAAGTCTTACATGCCAATTTTATATCAATTTTATTTATAGTGTCAAAAACATGGAGATGTGTGTGCAGCATAACTCCAAATATAGAGCAGGGAGTAAAGTACAGTGCATGTAATAGATGGAATATTATGTAGACATTAAAATGATATATATGAAGACTTTCTGATGTGGGGAAATGTTTCTGATTCTAAAGCTAAGATAAATCAATACACAGAACTACATATTTACCAATACACAAAATACATGTACACTTATTTGCATATTTGTATAAATGGAGTCATAATAGAGTACCATAAAACTTAACACTTTATCAAAAGTTTAGTAGTTATTATTTCTAAGCTGAAAAATTATGGGTACTTTTTAATTCATATGTTTTAATACTTTTAAGATGGCTATGCACAGAATTTTAAAATGAAAGAAAATCAAAGCCATTTAAAAACAACAACAAAAAAAGCTTGTCTGAAGGAAAAGAATGCTAGGTGGTCCCGTAGTCATCAAATGTGCTGCCCTTTTTACCTAAACTTCCATGGTTTATTATTGCTATCCCAGCATGTACTAAAAATGAATCCAGTTTCCCTAGATGGCGAAATGACTTGCTAGAATGAAGCAGCGACTTAGCGATGAGGCTGGTCCTGGATCTGCCCACAGATACTGACATCTGCTGTGAATAGTTTGGGGTCTTCTGCTTCTGTCCTTCAGCCAACTGTACTATGTTTTGTGACCTGTGGCTCAACAGCTATTGTAAATATCTGCCTCCCTCTCCGTGACAGACTTTTATGGGAAGCATTGAGATAAGAACCCTACTGATACAGCTTACCTCATGACATTTCACAAAGTCACAAGGAATATGACATGACATTTTACAGGGCTGTGATTTTGCAAACATTTCTATAAAACATCATGAAAGTTTCTCATTAAACTAGACCAAGTTGACCAGGACAATTGGTGGTTTGGAAGATTTCTTCTTGCATCAAAACTAGGTGCTCCAGCTTTGGATTTGTTCATTTATTGTTTGCAGATCCTTTGCTAAACTGTGGAGCCATCTCTGCCTCCAAAGCTTATTCCATCAAATTTTCCATTACGTTTGATGAAAAACACTCAGCCAAGATGGATGTTCATTATAGTAAAAAACACAAAGAAATATGAAATTCTTCAACCTAGAAAATTTTTTAATAAATTTAAGAATCTGCTCAAAATCTAGATTTACTAATAGTGAGATTATATGAAATCAGAAGTTTACAACTAGGCATTTATTAAAGTGTTTTAGTAGGTATTCACAAACAAAGGTATATGGTTAACAGCATTGGGGACCTACTGGGTTAAGTGAAGATTTACATGTTTACCAACGCAGGCTTTCTCACAATTCTTTTTTTCTTTAATTTTTTAAAAAATTGTTTTATTGGATTATCATTGATTTACAATGTTGTGTTAGTTTCAGGTATACAGCAAAGAATCTTTTTCAGGTTTTTTTTCTCATATAGGTTATCACAGACTATTGAGTAGAATTCCCTGTGCTAGACATTCGGCTCTTGTAAGTCATCTATCTTATATATAGTATGTTCATCCCAAGCTCCTGATTTATCCTTCCTGCTGCATGTCTCCCCTTTGGCAATAAGTTTGTTTTTGATATCTGTAAGTTTGTTCTGTTTTGTAAATAAGGTCATTTGTACCATTAAAAAAATCAGATTCCGCGTATGATTGTCATCACATGACACTTGTCTTTCTGTGACTTCGCTTAGTGTGGTGATTTCTAGGTCCATTTATATCGCTGCAAAAGACGTTATTCCATTCTTTTTTTTATGGCCGAGTAATATTTAATTGTGTATATGTGTGTATGTACACATCTTCCTTATCCATTCCTCTCTCCATGGACATTTAGGTTATTTCTATGTCTTGGCTATTGCGAATAATTCTACAACGACATTAATTCCTTAAGAAGCTTGGTCTTCCAGATCTTCTGTGTCCTGTGATAACAGTTGATGTTGTCTTCTTGTCTTCCTGGGGATTCCCTGGTAGCTCACCTGGTAAAAAAATCTGCTTTCAATGCTGGAGACCCTGGTTCAATTCCTGGGTCAAGGAATATCCTCTGGAGAAGGGATAGGCTACCCACTCCAGTATTCTTGGACTTCCCTGGTGGCTCACCTGGTAAAGAATCCACCTGCAATGTGGGAGACCTGGGTTCTACCCCTGGGTTGGGAAGATCCCCTGGAGAAGGGAACAGCTACCCACTCTGGTGTTCTGACCTGGAGAATTCCATGGACTATACAGTCCATACGGTTGCAAAGAGTTGGACACGACTGAGTGACTTTCACTTTGACTTTCTTGTCTTTCTCCTTCTTGGGAAGTCGCTTCTGACTCCTGATCCATAGGAATGAACACATGACCTTGCATAGCCAATGACAGATTTGAAACAGTTTCTTCAACCGCAGTTAGTCCAAGGGGTGGACTTACGAATCATGTCAGCCAATCAGAACCTTCCCTGGGATTTTGTAGAAGTAGTGAGAGAAAGAAATATCCCATTCCTCTCCTTTACATCCTCTTTCCTTTCTGTGTTTTTCTCTGTAACATTTACCAACATCTAGCCTTAGTATGCTCTTTTCTTGTTTATTTTGTTTATTTTTTGTCTCCCCTCAGTAACATATAAACTCTATGAGGGCAGAAATTTATGTCTTTTCTGTTCACTGGTGCATCCAGTGTATGGCATATAGTGTATGCTCAGTAAATGCTTGTTGAATCTTAACTAGATCAGGAAGAATCGAGTGTGGTGTTTTTAAGCTCCTTTTGAACTAGAATCCTTTCTCTATGAGGCATTGGACGGATTGCTTCTCTGTGGAGCATACTCTGTGAAAGAAACACTGTGTTTATAATGATCTTGAAGTGAAAGTGTTAGTCTTTCACTCAGTTGCATCTGGCTCCGTGACCACCATGGACTATGGCTGACCAGGCTCCTCTCTCCATGGGACTCTCCAGGCAAGAATATTGGAGTGAATTGCCATTCCAAGGCATCTTCCCGAAGCAAGAATCAAACCCAGATCTCCTGCATTGAAGGCAGTTTCTCTATCATCTGAGCCATGCAAATATTAGTGTAAACACAGACTTTTTAAAATGAGGAAACTAAGATCCAGGGAGGTTGAGTAATTGATCTAAAGGTCCACAGTGCACTTGAAGTTTTAGGAATTTGCACCCTTTGTTCTCCCACATCAGTCTGTGCCACCACGCAGAGAAGGCCCACTGCCAAATGCCAGGCTCTCAGGCCAGCCTGCCTCCCTTAGCACATTGTCTTCCTGAAACGGCAGTGTGATCTGAGAGCTTGGAGTGAAATCTCTCTTTTCCTGACAAAGCTGAGGATGTGACTTCTCCAGGACTGCACAACCACACGCCCAAATGGGAGCTGGACTTCCACAGTTTGCATTCCCAGTGAAGAGGAAAGATGGCCTCTCACTCCATGCTACCTCTTCACCATTTGATAGGCCTTGGTTTCCCCAAAAAGTATAAAGAGCATTTGCCTCATAAAGCAGAGTATGCCCTAAATCGCTCTGCAAAGCAGGTGGTTCACGTTGCGCCTTCAGCACCCATTCGGCTGACAGTGTCTGAGGTCTGACTCTGTCAGCTTGTGCTTTAGGCAGGAGAGATACAAAGCAGAAATGGCGTCACTTGTGTGGAGTTTGAACTCCACTAACAAAGAGCAAGTACACATGCGGGCTCTGCTGGTTGCGATGTGTTTTGTAAAGAAGAAAACACAATAGAAGACTGTTAAGGAGCTCAATTTTAGACGGACCTCTCTGAGAAGCTTTGGGGCTCTGCCCCTCAAAAATAAGTAAATACCGGATGTTATGCTCTGAAAGAGGAAGAAATTTCATTCATACTAACCTAGCCCTTTTAGAAACTGACATTGCGATTGATTCTAGGGTTGAATTATTTCCTTTTTCCATTGAATAACTTGGCAGCATCAAAAAGCCCTATGAAAGGACCTGGCCTTACCACCAAACAAAACTTATGCTGAACTGGACCTCCAATTAGATGGAAAGTGCTGTCTTAGAGACAGATGCCAAGTGCTTTAATGCATGTAATAGCACTGTTCTTCATTATCTATTATTTATCAGCCTGGGGAGATTGGAGGAGAGAGCAAGACCCCTTGCCTAACGTGAGGTCTTTATCTTTCAGCTCTTTGAGCTCAAATATGCCAAGAAAAGCTGTTGAATTGTTGTCAGCGAGCACACATACCACTGGCCAGCCAGCTCTCAGCCTGACATGCCCAGGACCTCAGACATGAAGCCATGTGAAAAGGTTCTCAGGAAGTTGGTATTGGCAGAGAATTGTAGAGCCATGGGGAAGGGGGAAATAGTGGGGCTTAGAACAGACATTCTCCTGAATTGTCCTAGTCCTTTTCCCATAAAAATAGCAGTTCTCAAACTTGGCAACATGTCAGTATCATTTAGGGAGTTAAATGAAAATGCTGATGCCTGAGTCCCACCCCTGGAGGGTATGATTTATGGGATGTGCTGAGAACCCTGAGCATGAGGATTTATCAGAGCTTCCTAGGTGGTCCTAATGTCCTGTCAGTATTGAGAACTGCCTCTCTGGAGGGAGGCGTGATAGTAATGAACAACTTAGGTGTGGGGCAGAGGTCAAATATTTTAGAACTGCGTGTCAGTCATGCCTTCTCAGCTTTCACAAAAGAGTAATTCAGTCAGTCAACAGGCAGATCTTAAATAATCTGTTCTCATGAAACCATTTTGACCATTTGACTATTTTTATATCTTAAGCATTTTTTAAAGATTTTTTTGATGTGGACTATTTTTAAACTCTTAACTGAATTTTTTTTTTAACAATACTGCTTCTTATGTTTTGGTTTTTTGGCTGAGAGGCATTTGGGATCTTAGCTTCTTGACCAGGGATCGAACCCATAGCCACTGCATTGAAAGGCAAAAATCTTTATGATTGGAGCATTAGGGAAGTCCCCATTTTGACCATTTTTAAGATCAACTGGGCAATGTATCTACATTTAAATCGCAGAGATGATAAGGTTTCCCAGGTTACTTACTTTACAGGTAAATTTGTCCAGGGAAGAATGTAGGCAGGCAGGATGGCTACCCTCAGGAGAAGGGGCTAGAGCTGTGTTGTGTCTATAACCTGTGTCCAGCTCTGCAGAAGGGAGAGATGGCCAGAGGAGAAGAAGTGGGGAGCATGGGAAGAGCAGGACACCGATCTGTAATGTCCATGAAGAGGGTGAGAAATCTCCAGGCTTAAAGAAGTTCACCTTTCACCAGGAATCTTTTTTTTTTTTCTTCCTTACTATATGCCCCATGCATTTAATGTTGGGAAGTTTTTCTTTCCAAATGAGTGCATTTTCATGCCAAAATATTTCACCGAAGCCTTTCTATCTGCTAAACATGGAGTGTCTCTTCAGCAGGATGGAATAACTGATATAATTCCAACCTGAAGCAAAGAACCTCACCTTTGAGTTTGACCTTCCGCAGGTGTTCACAACAGTACGTGCCTTTAGCCAAGTCTCTCAGCAAAATGGAAAGTGGGGGATAGACTTGTGGATGCGTTCGGAGATCCCAGGGGATTCGGCCCCCCAGAAGGAGAGAAGGGAGCCAAGAGATAGGAATCACCAGTAATGAGCCAGGCACTTTGCTGAAAGATAGGTATCAACATTCTTATTTCACGTGTCAGGAAAGTCGGGCTGGGAGAGGTCAAGTTATTGACTCACAGTCCCAAAGCAGTGAATGGAGCTGGGGTTCAATTGAGTCCTCCATCTTTCTAAGCCATTTCTCCTACATTGCGCCAACCCCTGCGGGACGTTCCGAATTTAGACTTTCATCAGCAAGAGAGAATGCTTCTTGGCCCCAAAGGAAGCCACTTTTATTGAGTGTTGGAAACTTCCTCCATCTGTCTCCCACAAAGGATAGGCTGAGCTAATAGGCCCAATTAGGAGACTCCTCTGGCTCCATCCCTGGACGCATTAGAGTATTTTGATCAAGAGAGAAGCTCTGACCTGAGCTAGTCTGGAATTTAATACACCTCCCTCACTCACCAGGGGCGTCCCAGGTGGTGCTAGTGGTAAAGAACCCACCTGCCTGTGCAGGAGACATAAGAGGTGTCAACCCCTGGGTTAGGAAGATCCTTTGGAGGAGGGCATACCAACCCACTCCAGTGTTCTTGCCTAAAAAATCCCATGGACAGAGGAGCCTGTCAGGCTACAGTCCATAGGGTTGCAAAGAGTCAGACACGACTGGAGAGACTTAGCGTGGCACGGCATCACTCACCAGCTGTGCTACCATGGGCAACTCACTAGCCCCTCGGAGCCTCAGTTTCCACCGTCTGTCAAGTAGGGGCTGTGAGAGGACCTGTCACATAAGGATGTTGTGAGGACCAAATGAAACGATAACGCCAGAGACTTAGCACAGCAGGTGTAAGTGCCCAGTAGATGTTAACAGTCGCTGCTGTCACACTCCCCATCCGGTAGAGCCCGGGTCGCCACTTTGCCTTCTGCCTGCAGGCAGGGAAACAGATCACCCAGTGCCCCTCTGATCTTCCCTCGATGCCAGGGCTCAGTGGCTCAGCCTGGGTAGTACCCTGCATCCACTGCTGTTTCAGCATCTGCCTTCCTCTCACTGTGTATTGATCCCATCTCCTTGCCGCCCCAGCCTCCATTCATGGGGAGGTTATGCAGTTGCTTATTTCAGAATGAGAGAGAAGAAAACTGACTCCTTCTCTTTGAAGAATAGCTGAAAACCCCTCAATTTTATACTGTGTTAATCAGGCCTGAAAGAAGTGACAGAAAGCCAATAGCCAGGCTTGGAAATCTGCAAGAAAAACACCCTGGGAAGGCTCATTGGTTTCTCGTGCATTAAGTGAGAGGCAAATGGGTTCCAGAGAGCTTCAGGAGCTGCCACTTTGATCCCTGCCCAAACTAGAGTGAAGCAGATGGAGATGGGGGTTCCAGCTCAAACCCCAGGGTCCCCACCTCATTGTTGAAGGACAGGCAGCACATAGCCTCAGGTGGCTGGAGCCTGTGCCCTGGAATGGCTTCCCTGGAACCATGCCTACACACGTCCATACCCCCGACCCATACTCCAATATCCGAATACATCTCAGAAAGCCACAGTGGTTAAATTCTAATTAAAATACTGGGAGACCAAGGTCGCAAACATTCACTCTTCTAATTACAGGTTCTGTATGACAGTAACATCTGCACTGCCCATTCTGTGTATGAAATGCATCCCTATTCAATATCTCATTAGTAGAAACAGCAATGCTGAGAGAAAGGTGTCTTTCTTCACATGCCTGTCACCCAGTTATTTTTATTTGATTTGATTTATAGAATAGGAATAATAATCCCTATTTCACAGGACTGTTGAAAGAATTGAATGGGGATATTTATAATATATATGAGCTGTTCAGTTATATGTCTGTGGGATTGGAACCCTGGAAAGCCAACCTGAACTGAAATCTCACATTGCAAATAGTGGCAGAATCCAGGCTCCAGTTCAGGTCTTCAGGGTTCTGCTTTTCTAATCAGAGTTTGAAACACCTTTTGGGATTTCTCAGGGCCAACTTGAGTGTTTCTACAAGGCAGCAGGGACAGGAGAAAAAGAGATGTCGTACAGAAAGTCACAGGGAGTTGCCAGTCTCAGGAGTCAACCTGTCCTGGTTCAACTCAGGTTTCATTTGGCACTAGCCATGTGGCCTTGGACAACTGAGTTTTGTCTTCGCCTGTGTTTCCATATGCATTAAGTGTCACTGTAACATTTGCCTTTCAGGAATTTCGCAGGTGTTAAGTGTGACAATATGTGTAAAGATACATTGAGCATTTGGCAAATGCAGAATGAGTCCAGCTCAACAGTCAGGAGAAATAATGGGAAATGTTACCTTGGGGGTGGGAGTGGAAAGGTACAGGTGTGACCTACCCTCAGACAGAGAAAAGAAAGCAATAACCCAGAGTCGTGTTGCTCAGTACAAACAAGTCCAGACCTTCTTGAGCCCCATTCTCAGCTAGAGTTGATGGTGAAAGGCAAAAAGGAGGCACATTGCTTCTTTACTGACCTAAAGGCAAGTCCTATGGTGATCTGATTCCAGGAGGCAAGTGCAGTCTTACTGTTGGAGGAAGAATGCCGAGCCACTGTTCCATCATCTGTAAGCTAAGGGCAGTCTCCATACCTCTTGCAAGGGTTGAAGAAGATAATCCACATGGACTAGATCGAGCTGACCTCAGTGCTAGTGTAGCATGTATCAGTGAGTATATATATATTTTTACCTGCTCTGGAATGTCCTGGGCAGGTCTGACTGTCCCTAGAGTCTCAGACTCTGCTCGGAGAATGCTTGTGCTAAAGAGAGGCAGACCTGACCCTGTGACTGCTGAGGAGGTCAGCTGAAGGGGCTGTGGAAGCACAGAGAGGGAGAGCCCTTCCTGGGAGCCACTTGTGGTGTGAGGCCGGTGCTCATTTGCAGTCCTTAAGAATAAAGACTGTGCTGGACCCAGGTTTGATTGCAAGGACTGCCATTTAATAACCCTGGGGCCTCTGCCAACTTACTTTGTCTGGATGTCAATTTCCTTATCTGTAAAATGGACTTCCCTGATGACTCAGGTGATAAATATCTGCCCGCAATGCAGGAGACCTGGATTTGATCCCTGGATTGGGAAGATCCCCTGGAGAAAGGAATGGCAACCCACTCCACATTCTTGTCTGGAGAATTCCATGGACAGAGGAGCCTGGTGGACTACAGTCCCTGGGATCCCAAAGAGTTAGGACACGACTGAGCGACTAGCACACACTTTACCTGTAAAATGGGTTTATTTACAGTCACTTGAAGGACTTGGGGGAGGACAAAAGGAAATACAGAGAGTATTCAGAGAGTGGCTAGAACACTGAGAACGTTAAAGATTTGCTAGCTGTGTTCGTGTTAATATACATTGGAGTCTCCAGACAATTGTGCTATTCAGGAAGCTATCCATGCAGCTATTTAAGCAGAGACTAGAGAAGTCATAGAGAAGACCCTTAATGGTATTTCCCAACCCATGTTAAACCTCATGCAATCAGAGTCATCGATTTTACATAGGAAGGGGAGATGCTGCTCTCAGCCTCCTGGCAGGGATGACCTCTTGTTGGTGATTGAGACTTAGTGAGATTGGCAGAGAATATAGAGGGCTGATGTGCTGGAGCATGGCTGAAGACCAGGAGTCTGGTGAGCGGCTCTAGTCCCATAAAGGAAAACCACACATGTATTAAAGAGAACATCCCTTAATGCTCACAGGTACAGTTGTGAAACGTCATTTAGAATCAGCAGTTTGAAGCTGGAACAAACCTTTGAGGAAACACAAGAGACTGGAGGAGGAAAGTGGGGACCACTTAGAGGGGTGACAGGAGTCCAGTTGGGATGTCACTATGGCCTAGAGTGCCAGTGGAAAAAGTAAGAACGATGGGGATGGATTGTTGTTGAGATAACAATGAACTGGACACACTGCTATATTTAAAATGAATAACCAACCAGGACCTACTGTATAGCACATGGAACTCTGCTCAGTGTTTTGTGCCATCCTGAATGAGAGGGGAGTTTGGGGGAGAATGGATACACATGTATGTATGGCTGAGTCCCTTCGCTGTTTGCCTGAAACTGTTTCAACATTGTTAATCAGCTATAAGCCAGTAAGTAAAAGTTAAAAAAAGTAATTGGAAATCAGCCAGGACTTGGGTTCCCTCCCTGCTTTCTATTAAGTGTGTTACCTTAGGTGAGTCACTGTATCTCCTTAAGCTTCAGATTCCTCATTTCAAAAATGGGATTAACAATGATATATGTGTCATGGGGCTGCTGGGAGCCTTAAGAAATACCCCAAGGAAACTATTCAACAATCAGTAAAGTCAACATTTATAATTCTAATTATACTCAATAGACCTAATATAGTATATACACATGGATCTTTATATAGCCTTATGCTATATTATGTATATTTAATTGTTGTTGTTTAATCACGAAGTCGTGTCCAACTCTTTTTTGACTTCATGGACTGCAGCCTGCCAGGTTCCTCTGTCCATGTGATTGCCCAGGCAAGAATACTGGGGTGGGTTGCCATTCCATTCTCCAGGGGATCTTCCCAACCCAGAGATCTAATCTTTGTTTCCTTCAGTGGCAGGCAGATTCTTTACTGCTGAATTAGTATGCATTACATATAGTGTATGTATATATTATATAGTAGTATACTATATTATACCTAATATAAATATGTCTAGCATAGTATCATTAGATACATTACATCAGGAGTATAATAGTTGGTAGTGTTGTTTCTAACAAAGTTTGAACCAAGAGAGATTTGAGTTATTCCTCATTAGCCAGACAGTACAACTAATTGGGCTTCCTGGGTAGCTCAGCTGGTAAAGAATCCGCCTGCAATGTGGGAGACCTGGGTTCGATCCCTAGGTTGGGAAGATCCCATGGAGAAGGGAAAGGCTACCCACTCCAGTTTTTTGGCCTGGAGAATTCTATGGACTGTAGACTCCATGGAGTCCTAATGAGTCAGACATGACTGAGCGACTTTCAGTTGCCATTCAGGTACACCTAATTGGAAAATGTCCTAAGCAAAACTGGGGCAGAAGGAACCTCCTGAGGCCTAAAGAAAGGGAGATAAAGATATGGGCCTTTCATGACTCATTAGATGTCAGAGGGAAAGACAGAGGGCAATTGGTGTGGGGTTTAGAGTCCCGGAATCAAATACTTTCAACCCTGTTGACGACGGAGACCAAAGGAGTTTTCCCTGACAGTCTCCAGTACCCTGAAATGGCAGTGGGGGGTGCAGAGGACCCTGCTATCTGGCTGCAGGGTCTTGTATGAAGCAAGCTCATTGGCTGCAGGAAATCCTTCAGCAGTGTGAGAGAATCGGGGGCTGCAGACCCAGGGGAGCGGGTTCTCTGAGCGTATGCAGAGCCCCTTCAAGCGCACCTTCTTGGAGCAGATAGAAGAGCTTCCCCCTTTACAATAAGGCCTTTTCATGTCTGCTCTTTGCTTCTTGCAACCTAAATTGAATCTGACTTGAGTAAGTCCAAGTGGCTCTGAAGGCCTCTGAGCTGGGTTAGATTTGGGGCTTGTGCAGAAATGTGGGAGAAGAAAGCCCTCCAGAGCCGACTGAGGAGGTCTGGGCCTGGGGGTCGTGGGAACATGCGGGGCAGAGGGGAGCAGCCCCCGCGCAGACGTCTGGGTGCTGAGCACGATGCTGACTCAAGCAGAAAGAAGTTGCTGCTAGGATGAAATATGTGTCTGTGATTTCATGGAGGCACCATAAACCAAACAATGCCCAGTGGTGTTATGGAGTCCTTTAAATTTACAGCCTGCTCTCTGCAGAGGGGGCTGCCAGGTCAGGATGCAGGAAGGGAAAGCATGGTATGTGTGTGTGTTTTCTAAGAGGGGAGAGTCAGTGAGGCAGGGTAAAACTGAGAAGCACAAGGAATCAGAGAGAGAAACATAAGGAAGCTGAGAGAGAGTCAGGGGAAGAGAGAAAAGGAGTACTATACAGTGAGCATGGGATGAAGAGAAGAGAGAGGAAAAGAACCCGGAAAAAGGAGAGGGGTCTGAAACAAAGACAGAAATAGAGACACGGAAAGAGAGGGGTGGAGAGAGTGAGCCAGGCACCGGGGGAGGTGCCGACGGAGAGGGAAATAGCACAGGCAGATGGCGTTGGGGATCCCCAAAAGTGCATTTAAAGAGAAAAAAAAGAGGCAGAGAAAGAATGAAGGAAAGAAAACAGGAGAAAAAAAGGGACAGGCAACACCTCAGAGAGAGAGAGAGAACCAGAGACAATTACAGTCAGAGCTACAGAGCCCAAGGCAGAGACAGAGAGACTGGGGTGGAAAGGAAGAAGCCGAGGCAGAGAAGGAGAGAGGCAGGGGAGATGTGGACAGCAAGGGAGAGAGATACAAAGGGAAAAGAGGCCAAGAGAAGTAGGCAGATGCAGGGAGAAAGAGAGGCACACTCAGACCCCGGATCACCCCCGTAGTGACTGGGGACCAGAGATGGCATGAGTACGCTGGGTGGGCGGCCACTGAGACCCTGAGTTCTCAGGACTAGAGATGGGCCAATGTGGGTTTGCAGTAACAGGGTTCACTTAATGAAAAGTCTCCAACTCTTAAATGGTGTCTCCTAAAAGGGCCTCTTTTGCTTTCTTGGAAATGAAAATGGGAGTTACTTAATATTGCTTTTCTGAGAAACAGGTATATGTGTCAGAGTGGCCCTCTGTATTCTCGAAAAGAAAACCCCAAACGCTTCCAGCCTAAGATGGTGTTTTTTATTACAGCTTGCTACTCTCTGAGTGGACGTGTTCTGAATGTCAGCAGTAATCCGTTTCCCATTAGATTTTTGGATAACCCTTACCTCCAGGGAAATACAATTTCTTGCTCTGTGAATTGTTTATGTCCTCATCAAAATATATCTCTAATGACACCCTGGGAGATGATTTTCAAAAGAACTTTGCCAGTTTGCAGGATTTCAAAAATCTCCTCCCGCACTTTTGACAGTCAGTAGAGGAACAAAATAACACTGAATCCATAGTATTTAGCTCATGGCATTTATGCTTTATTTAATACTTGCAATGATATTGACTATTTATTGAACTCTGATGCTGGTGAGGTGCTTTACAGAAATTTTCCAATTTAATTCTTCTCACAACCCTGCAGTGGGTATTATTCCCACTTGACAGATTAGAAGACTGAGGTTCAGAAAGGTTAAATAACTTCCTTGAGGCTATGTCATTAATAATAATGACGTCTCTAATTTATGAAATACATTATACGTGATGTATATTGTGCATGAACTTGTCGCCTAGATCCTCTCATGTACATTTCTAATAGCCTTTTGTGAGAGCTCTGAGACTCAGAGAATTAAGGGAAATTTTCCCAAGACCAGTTAGCAAATCATTGACAGACCAGGAACACAAGCCGTGTCTACCTCCAAAGCCAGGCCCTCAGTCAGGGTGCCTGGCCTTTCTCTACTCTCGTCTGACATCTCCACATTTCCAGTATTTGAGCCACTCGTATATTTCCCCACTGTGTAAGTTTCATGGGAGTAGGGACCCTGTTTCCAGCTCAGGTATGGATGCCTGACGTGTGGTAGAGGATTGATAATCAGGTGCCAAGTCCATGAGTCTCCGTGAGCCCAGCACCGCTCCTGCCTGGCACACGATCAGTGCTTCTTGCCTGCCAGCCCGCTGTCCTTCCGTAGAATCCCTGTGCCTTTGAGCCCTGTGGTCCTCAGTGTGCTGACATCTGCAGTATTTTTTACTGCTCAAGGAAAATGAAGAATTTCAGAGGCCAGCACGTTTGCCTGAAAGATTCAAATCAAGAGTGTTTCTGGCACAGTGGGTGAGACGGGCTCCTCAGAAAACCCTCTCTTGAGATACACTCCATCTGAAAAAATGGCCCTGTGTATCCTCATGCATCCCTTCTGCCTGCTCAAACTTCAGCATCATTTTTAAGCTTCAGGTTGAAAGAAAAGACTTTGATTCATGTTCCCCACCACAGAAAGGAGTCAGGGACGCAACTGTTGCTTTCGTTAGAAGGCGGCTCTGATCAAGCCCCAGTTTACACCTCGACCTCGTTCTGACTTGAATTTTCAGGGCAAAAGCAAATCTAATTTAATTACACGGAGGCTTTTGCAAACTGGTGTCTGAGAACTTTGTGGTGAATTGTGGTTCATGTTAAATAAGAGCACTGAGTCTGTAGGCTCCAGGAACAAGGAGAGAGAGAGGTGGAGTAAGCTCCTTCAGCCATGGCTCCTTTTTCCGGAGTCTCTTCAAGACAAAGACGGGATCGACCTACGGTCTACGTTTGCCAAGAGATAAATATTATTTTGTAGTCAAGTCGTTCCCTATCGCAGTAACTACTCCTGAACGTGTGTTGAAACCAATAACCTATCTACGGAAGCTCTATGCTCCATCGATGACGAGAGGGAAGGTCGAGAACATCCCACATCGTTCATAACAAACAAGCCAAGGGCCTGGCTTGACCCAGCCAGGAGCTGTCCTTGGCTCTTCTCTCTTCCAGATATTGCCCCATTTGGAAGGTCATAATTCTTCCCATGTTTCACCTAAGTTTGTTTGGACACCATCCCCTTCTCTCATTTCTCAACAACCGAGGACCTACCATATCTCTTGTAAAATTGACCTGCGTCTCCTAATGGGTCACCGATACTTAGAGTCTCCATCACCAGGTCCACGGAGAAGTGGGTTCTTCTAATAATGAGGCCCAGGTATCCCACGGTGTGATGAACTGAGCGTAACTGCCAGTCATTGGGGTTTACTCCGTGCCAGGCCTTTTACTTCATGTGCTGCCTATATCCTATCTCTCTCTCTAGGCTCTCAATTCAGTCTGACCCCATGTGGCCAACTGGGCTCCTCTGTCCATGGGATTCTCCAGGCAAGACCACTGGAGTGGATTGCCATTCCCTTCTCCAGGGGCTCTTACTGACCCAGAGATCAAACCCAGGTTTCCTGTATTACAGGCAGATTCTTTACAGTCTGAGTCATCAGGGAGCCCAGTTTCATATATCACCCATTTAATAATTACAGAACTCTGTGGGGAGGGCTCTTTCATATCCTGATTTTACAGATATGGGAATTAAGCCTTGGAGAGGTTGAGTAAATTGCCTAACATCAGTGAGTTAGTACTGAGTGGCAGGGAGAGTCAGCCTGGCCAGGTATCCAGTGCTCTTGACCCTTCTCCCATTCTGCCTTGCCAAACCGTTGAGTTAAATCAGCACAGTCTGGAAGCCCAACTCTAAAGGATACTGATTTTATGACCAGTGCAAGCAGTATCAGTTTCTGAGCCTCGGTTTCCTCATTTATAAAGTGAACATTATTGTATTTATTTTGAGCTATTGCTTGCTAGGATCAGAGGAACGTTGGCTATGAAATCCATAGCACTGGGTCATGAGCATAGCATGACTAAAAAAAGAGAAAAGAAAATCACTGGAAATGCTTTCTCTCTCCCATTAAAGGAAGGTTTGTCTTCAACTTATCAGGGAGAGAAAAGATCATTTCTTAAATGTCTATATGTATTACACATTATCATATACATGCAGAAAGGTGCTGTTTGCGCGGGTAGTAAATGCTGGATTCATCAAAGGAAATTGGGATTTAAAGCCACATCTCTTGACTCTTTGCTCTTCTCCCCACAAAATATGACCTTTCTACATTAAAAAGAAAAATCACCAACAAAAGCAGGCTATGAAAAATATCTCCTTCTCTCATCTCTCCAATCATCCATTTATCCTAATGCCTTAGCTCAGATTTTCCTGCCTACTGCCTACAATGCAAAGTAACCAGCCCTCTTTGTTCTAACACTGCATCTAGATCTTGGGATTTCTTATGGGCAATTTAAAGATGGCAAATGATGATGGAATGTTCAATCACACACAGAACTGCCCTTCTGGAGTGAAATACACCACACCGTGCTTAACTGTTTCCCTGCTGGCGTTTACGGAGGAAGCATTAGTATCAATACCTCAGGTATAGAACAGGCAACAGAAGGCAGGCTTCAGGGACTAGGTTTCAGAGAGCAATGCGATCAGTTTACCTTTTGATGGGTTGTTTTGTGTGTCAGTTAACAGAGTCCCCATAAAGCCCTTCAACCCAGATCAATCAGCCAGCTGTTGTAGTAGAAAGAAAGGCAAGTACAATATGGGCTCCTGGCTCACCTGGACTAGGTCCATCTGTCCCTTCAGAGAACTGGAAATCAGTGAGAGGGAAAAGAGAAGGGGGACTCAGATTCATGCCCTGTGGCCTCGCAGAATTTCTGGCCAGGGAGGATGATTGCCACCATCCTGAATGCCACCAGCAGCCAAGAGGCCTTGAGCCTCTTAATTCTGACCTTCCTGACCTTGCATCTGTTCCTCCAAATCTCCCATCTGTTCACTTGTGAGACCCTCAATCTGTTATGTCTCCCCAAAGGATGATACTCAGTGGTCCCCCTGAACTGAGCAGACCATTCTATCAGAGACTTTGTATGCAGGCATCTACTTATAGTTTATTAATTTGCTCATTCATTTATCTACAGTGAGCATGTTGTTTTTGTAAGGAACGGGACATCACTAGGGATGAAGTCCTCATCAGAGGTCTTAATGTTGGAGGCTACCTGTGAGCAGTCAGATAGCGACCAAATGGCCAGCAGTTTTGATTCATCTCAGGCCCTTAGGAACAGAGTATCAGCGTATGGCGGCAGCCCCTTTCCCAAAGAGACTGGTGAACCCAAGGAAAAATGGGGAACCAGAACCCCAGTGAGTCCCAGGCACTGTCCTTGGTACTGGGGATGCAGTGAGAAGTCCATCAGTGATCCTTGTCCTTAACTAGTTCACTGTCCAACACATGCTGCTCTGTGAACAGTGGTTTCTACATGGAGGAGGAAGATGCTCTTCATCCATCAATGCGTTTTGCCATCCCATATCAAATCAACTTTTGAACATGGAAGAGGAGCAAATGAGAGCCCAGGATTTGAGGAGGGAAGTGGTGGGAACCAGCAAAGACACAGCACGGAGGGACTGACCTGAGGCCAAGTACAAATGCATCTCCTCTGAGCAGTAGGTTATTTCTACCAGCATAAAAATGACCAAGTAAGGGCGGGACCACTTTGGGCGATTAAATCTTAGAAAATCAGATAGGTGAGGAGAACATGGACATGCAACACAGGAACATATCTTTGATTAATTTTTTGTTTTATTTTTGGCTGCGGTGGGTCTCTGTTGCTGCACATGGGGTTTCTGTAGTTGCAGTGAGTGAGGGCTATTGCCTAGTTATGTTGCGTGGGCTTCTCATTGCAGTGGCTTCTCTTGTGACACAGCACAGGTTCTAGTTGCACAGACTTCAGCAGTTGCAGCTCCTGGTCTCCAGAACACAGGCTTAGTAGCTGTGGCGCGTCGGCTTAGTTGCTCCGTGGCTTGTGGGATTTTCCTGGACCAGGGATCAAATCCGTATCCCTTGCATTGGCAGGAAGATTCTTAACCACTAGACCAGCAGGGAAGCCCAGGAGCACATCTTGAATTGGGGTAAAGGAAGTCAGATGAGAATTAGATAGAGGAAAGTTAGGCCTCAGACATAATTTGATAAGGCTGCCCTATCATTTGATAAGCATTAGCTCTTCCTTATCTAAATCTGAACGAGGTAGAGAGAAAGTAAGTGTTTTATTGGGAGCTGGCTTTGCTTGGAAGTCTGAGACCATAAATGAGGAGCAACAATAGGTCCCACTCGGTGGCCCATGGTGGATGGTGACCTCAGGCTCTACCAGTCCATTCCATTATCCAGGGGCTCCAGGTCAGGATCTAGGGCATGCACCTAAGGGCAGATAGCAAGATAGATGGCAGTGGCATAAATGCAGATAGTTGGGAATAGGACCCTAGTTAGAAATTTGGCTCTCGTATATAAGGTCAAGATACATATGGTCCTAGCTGAAAGGATAAGATCTGGCCAGGTCCGAATAGGAACAGACTGCTAAGAGGGGAAACAGAGGCAGAAGACTGAAGATGATGCTAGCTCTAAGGAGAAAGGATAAATACAAGGATTTGATGTCCTGTGTTTTTCCAGGGTCTAGGAGAGCTGGGGCCTATGGCAGTAGACATGTGCTGGTGGGGCTGGGACAGTAGGGCAGGATGATCTCCATAGAAGAGGAGAATTGAGGCTTCAGGTCAATTTTATCAGTCGTGGCAGTTGAGGAAGCTCAGCAGGGATGTATTGGGAAGAAGGCTAGCATAAAGACAGAAGCCTCAGTGTTGAAGTCAGAGGAGGTCTTGGAGTGAGCAGCAAAGATGACTGTGGGAGAAAGACCAGACACAGGCTTTGATGTCAGTCAGAGGTGGATTTCATTCCCACCTCTCATGATGATGGTGATGGTGGTCATGATGGTACTGGTGAGGTCTTTATCATTGGGGACTCTGAGGGTTAAGTGAGATGATGCATAATGAATCCATTGAGCCTGGTAAGCAGTCAATAATGTCAGCAGTTACTACTAAGAAGACCTGGAATCTTCTCTAGATCAACTACATTCCTGCCTCTTCATATGGCAGCTGTTGTCAAGCATGTGTAGGTTCCAAGCCCCAAGTTCCTCTGAAGTCACCACCACCACCACGACAGCAGTGAGATGGTCGGTAGCTGACATTTATAGAGTGCTTATTGTAGGTCAGTCACTCTAAAGGCTCTTAAAAAATGCTGCTGCTGCTAAGTCACTTCAGTCGTGTCCGACTCTGTGTGACCCCATAGACGGCAGCCCACCAGGCTCCCCCATCCCTGGGATTCTCCAGGCAAGAATACTGGAGTGGGTTGCCATTTCCTTCTCCATCTCATAAAATTCTCAGAAACTGTCCTGTGAGGCAGGCATTACCTCTCTTTTATGGTTTGGAAATTCAAGGAACAGAGAGGCTCACTGATTTATCCCGGATCACACGCGCAGCTCCTCACCGTTTCTGCGGCTTCCTCCGAGGAAGTTTTGTCCCCCTGGCTGTCGCTGTCTGGGGCCCCAGGTAGCCCCTGTGGGGTCCCAGCCGGCCGCAGGGTCTGGTGTGATGGCTCCACTGTCACATGCAGTGGCGGGCACCCATTGGGAAGGCTGTGTAAATCTCACCCTCATAACCCGCCGGAGCCTCCACTCTAAGCCATAACTCCACATCCATCAGGCTGAGGCCTGTGTTATTAGAGAAAGCACCAGGGATAATTCCTTCCAGGAAAGAGCTCTTTGCTCTGTGATTCATTAAGACTCCCCTCTCAGAGCTGCCTCTTGCTGAGGTGCCAGCGGCTCATTTTCACAGCCAGTGGGAGAACATTTCTTTGTCCTTCAACCATAGGGGTTCCCGTGAAGACTTTTGATTTCCATTTCCCCCACTAAGAGTAAGGCTTGGAAGCAAAAATTCTCATTAAATATTTATTACCTTCCCCCCCACACACACTTTTCTCAGTATGTTAGACCCCAACAGACCTCCTTAATCACAGGGCAATCAAACCCCGAAGGGCTGGAAGTGCTGAGGGAGAGGCAGGGGTGCCAGACACACGGAGCATCAGGGTGGAAGAACAGGAGGCTTCCTCTGGAGTGGGAGGGAGTCTCACAGTGGCCTGGAGACCACGAATGGGACTTGGTATTGAGCTGATGGCAAATCTGGGAGAATGGAACAGACTTGTCCTTCAGTGGCTGGAGCTTACCAACACCAGGTTAACCACTCATCTCTCTCCATCCTCAGATTGTTCCCCCCCAAGTGAGTTGCAGATTTGATTCTCTGATTCTGCTTGATGACATCTCTCATGGAGTTTTCCAGGTTTCAGTTATCAAGTGTCCCAGATAGTCTGACCAATGACTGTCCCACATGAGGTGCTGGGAACTCAATGACCTGTACACATCTACATGGTGACTAGGGCAGAAACAGTATCACCAGCTTACAGGAATGTTCTGATGACCGCCCCCTCCTATAAGGAATAGGTATGCCCACTCTCTCTACCTTGGACCTTTGTTGTTGTTCAGTGGCTAAATCATATCTGACTCTTTGTGACCCCTTGGACTGTAGCACAGCAGGCTTCCCTGTCCTTCACCATCTCCCAGAGTTTGCTCAAACTCATGTCCATTGAGTCAGTGATGCCCTCCAACCATCTCATCCTCTGTCTCCCCCTTCTCCTGTTCTCAATCTTTCCCGGCAACAGGGCCTTTTCCAGTGAGTCAACTATTCTCATCAGGTGGCCAAAGTATTGGCGCTTCAGTATCAATCCTTCCAATGAATATTCAGAGTCAGGAAGATCCCCTGGAGAAGAGAATGGCTCCAATATTCTTGCCTGGACAATTCCATGGACGGAGGAGCCTGGTGAGTGCTATAGTCCCCGGGGGCTCACAGCGAGTGAGACACCACTGAGTGACTAACACGTTGGACCTTTGAGATCTACACTTTATCTTATCTGTTTTGATTGTAGTGGTCTGTGTAAAAACTGTGTCTGAATTACTTGATTCCACTTTTCCAACCAAACTTAAGACCTGGATCCTCTCAACCTCCCACAATGTCCGAGAACAGGTGTCTGCCAGTAAACCATACTGAATTTCTCCAACATAGCTGTATCTGAAGAGAAATGAGATGTGAGCACGACCAGGTCTGGGGAGAGACTGTTTTGCTGAGGGGGCTAGAAGCCTGGAGCCATAGCCCCAAAGCTGAGTGGGCAATGACTAGAGCAGAAAGCCCACCTCCCTTGACTGAGATCTTCCATCTTCACCATCCTTACTCTTCTTCAGCTGAGACCGCATCCTGGTGCCCAGTGCCTCACCCCTGCTTTGAACCCCCAAAGATTGAGCTGGTCTTCTCCTGTTGCTGACAACTCCGAGCCCCCCAGCCTCTGGGGATACATATTGCCCCCAAACTCTGGCATTCGATTGATGATACTGATACTTTCAAGGTTATGTTTTAGTGAGGTAGTAGAGTTTAATGTTCTTCCTAGCTTTAAAAATCAGTTATCCACAGAAAATGTAAACTGCTTGCTTTATTTGCCCCCCGCCCCCAGTTATTGTTCATGTGGCAGGGAGCAGTAGACAATTATGGATTAGATTATTAAAACTGACTTTGAAGCTAATGGTAGAATAGTAGTTAACAGAGCTAAGAAGTAAGGCTAACCATTCAAATGAACACAGACTGCGAGTGAGGTGGCTTTGCTCTTTAGGTGCAAATAACTGAGGCTAGTAGGTGCCTAGTAAATGTTAACTGTTCCTGGAAAAATTAAATAACAACAAAAAAATCAATTATCGTAACCTTAGCAAAAGCCTGTCAATAGTCTTTGTGGTAGATGGAGAAATGGAAAACTGAGAGAGGCTAATGTTTTTACCCAATGAAATCTCCAGTCACTACCAACCTGGAAATGAATTCAAGCCTTCTGCAATCCAGCAAGGGCTTTTACAAATTATTCTATTTTGTATTTCTCTTCCACTTCCTGTCATTTGGTCTCCCACGAGCACTTTCAGAAAGGGCTTCTAGGTGAAGCTGTTTAAAGTTGTGAGAACCATCATCATTGCAGCTGCCTTGGTCAGAAGGGCATGGAGGAGGCTCAGAGGAGTTGAGAGGTATAGACACCTATCTATCAGTTGTCTTGACCTCGGGGATCCTGGAGCCCCAGTGATTTAGGAATCACTGAAAAAGCATCACTAGGCAAAGCTATTTTAATGTTAAATAAATAAAATTTGCAGGTCAAATTCTCACCTGTGACTTCTCTCATTCTGGCTATGTGTTTTTAAACCAGTCTCAACTGTATCTAGGCAAATGAAGGAGGCATAGCTATACCAATTGGGGTGTAGCACTGATATTTTCAGTCTTGGCATTTGAAGCAGAAAGCAGCGCGTATCCCCAAAGAGCCTCTTCAGTGTGAGCAGCACTTGCCAAAAGGCCCTACTACGTTCCAGCCTGATCATCACGACAGACTAGAAGTGTAGGCTGGCAGAAGTCTGGCCCCAAAGGGTTGGCTAGTGAGGACTGCGGTAGGCTGATCATGGAGGATCAGGGCTCACACGGCCTTGGGCATAAAGGGTGGAACAGTGGTTATAATCGTCAATGGCTAACTTGTGTTTCAAAGAGTTGTAGTAAGAGGTGATGATACTCAGACCAATAACACAGGAGAAAATGACAGTAAACACTGTAACTGCGCTTTAGGAAGCCAGTGGAGATTCCCTCTTTTACCAAGGCTGTCAGACAAAGGCATCACCCTAGTTCTATCCCAGACTCCTTAGGTGCCCTTGAGGAGCTCAGTCTCTTATTTTGGAACCGTTCCTACTGCTGGCTTATACTAATACTATTTTTCTCAGCCCTCCCAGCTCTAAAATTTTATCAGTTTGTGAGCATGTAGGCAAACCTGTGTGGACAAGTATGGTCAAGTTTTCTGCCCTTGGGATATCTTCTAAAAGTCATTGTGAGTGACGCAGAATGAAAATTAAGTTCCCACAGTCAGTAAGTCATGGCACCAGATACTGGAGAGCTCCTAAAATTCAATCATGTGCTAGAAGCTGTTTCACATGAGCCCCATGAAATGGGGCAAGACCTGGGGTTCCGCAGGGACTGTCTCCATTCTTAACAAAGCTGCTGCTGCTGCTAAGTCACTTCAGTTGTGTCCGACTCTGTGTGACCCCATAGATGGCAGCCGACCAGGCTCCCCCATCCCTGGGATTCTCCAGGCAAGAATACTGGAGTGGGTTGCCATTTCCTTCTCCAATGCATGAAAGAGAAAAGTGAAAGTGAAGTCACTCAGTCTGTCCGACTGTTAGCGACCCCATGGACTGCAGCCCACCAGGCTACTCCGTCCATTGGATTTTTCAGGCAAGAGTACTGCGGTGGGGTGCCATTGCCTTCCCCGTCTTAACCAAGCGAGCTGCCTCAAAATGCCTGGTTCTTGCTGAAGACATAAGGAAAATACTGGACTTCCCTTTAAAAATCTTTCTTCAGGTCAAGATAAGTCCATAAGGGTAGATATCCTAAATTAGTTTCCTGGAACAGATGAAATAATTTCTTTTTTTTTCTTTAAAGAAAACTTTATGATTATAAAAAGGACACAAAAAATTCAAAGTACTGCATTTCATTTCTAATAATTGTAGTACATATAGCATGTTTTCTGGGTTACCAGAGTCTTTAGTCAGTGACTACTCTACAATGTAGGTGACAGAAATAAGTTCCTGTATAACTATTGATCTTTTCTTAAAATGGAGTGGGAATCAGGTATTTGATAAGAGCATTATCCTGGAAAGAAGAAGACTATGCATCCTGAGTCTCTCTCTGGGCTGGCTTTGGCTAAAGTCAGTGACACTCTTTACATACCCCTAGATGTAAAATGAACCCACTCCAGTGTTCTTGCCTGGAGAATCCCAGGGATGGCGGAGCCCAATGGGCTGCCGTCTATGGGGTCGCACAGAGTCAGACATGACTGAAGCGACTCAGCAGCAGCAGCAGCAGATGTAAAATGAAGGAGTGGATATTCAGTGTGTCTTAACTTTATGGTGATGCAGCCATGAAATTAAAAGATGCTTACTCCTTGGAAGGAATGTTATGACCAACCTAGATATTCAAAAGCAGAGACATTACTTTGCCAACAAAGGTCTGTCTAGTCAAGGCTATGGTTTTTCCAGTGGTCATGTATGGATGTGAGAGTTGGACTGTGAAGAAAGCTGAATGCTGAAGAATTGATGCTTTTAAACTGTAGTGTTGGAGAAGACACTTGAGAGTCCCTTGGACTGCAAGGAGATCCAACCAGTCCATTCTAAAGGAGATCAGTCCTGGGTGTTCTTTGGAAGGACTGATGCTAAAGCTGAAACTCCAATACTTTGGCCACCTCATGTGAAGAGTTGACTCACTGGAAAAGACTCTGATGTTGGGAGGGATTGAGGGCAGGAGGAGAAGGGGATGACAGAAGATGAGATGGCTGGATGGCATCACCGACTTGATGGACGTGAGTTTGAGTGAACTCCAGGAGTTGGTGATGGACAGGGAGGCCTGGCGTGCTGCAATTCATGGGGTTGCAAAGAGTTAGACACAACTGAGCGACTGAACTGAATTGAACTGAACTCTATTTCTTTCATATGTCTTAGATTAGTTAGATGTTTCAGTGGTGAGTGACACAACCTAAGCTACTAAGTGAAACAAAATAGTTGACTCAATGATCATTGGCCCATGGGTAGGTTCCCCTTCAGGCATGGTTGGTCTAGAGGTCAAAGATGATATCCTCAGAGCATAGGGTCTCCCACCCATCTGTAAGCCCTTCTGTAAGTTATTAATATATAGGTTTCTGCTGCCTGATAGCTCAGTTGGTAAAGAATCTGCCTGCAATGCAGGAGACCCCAGTTTGATTCCTGGGTTGGGAAAATCCACTGGAGAAGGGATAGGCTACCCAACTATTCTTGGGCTTCCCTTCTGATTCAGCTGGTAAAGAATCCACCTGCAATGTGGGAGACCTGGGATTGATCCCTGGGTTGGGAAGATCCCTTGGAGAAGGGAAAGGCTACCCACTCCAGTGTTCTGGCCTGGAGAATTCCATGGAGTGTGTAGTCCATGGGGTCGCAAAAGTAGGACACAACTGAGTGATTTTCACTTCTGCTGTAAATGCCATAGGAGGGCCAATTAAGTGTATGAGGTTCAGAGCTGCCATGTGTGAAAAAGGGCTTCTCTCTGTCAGTAGTTGAACAAGCACCCTGTGAATGAATCTCATTGTCTTGAATTGGGTAACATGGCTGGTCTGATTCAATCACTGGATCTAGGCAAACTTAAAACTGGAAAATAACCTTTGCCAATCATGGTCTTCCCAGGAGAAAATGTCATCTCCATTAAACCAAGGGGTTGAGTGTGGGGAATGGTTATTTACCAGAGAAAATTCTGGGCACTCTTTTTAGTAGAAGAATGTTGAATTACAGGCAGCAAAAATCCAGCAATGCTTCAACTACAAATATTTCCAAGAATTTAGCATTTCCTTAGAAAAGAAGCAAATATAGAAACATAAAACCAAACACCAAAGATTCAAAGACTTCATGAAACTTGTCTGTACATCTCAGTTACTGTTATAAAATATCCATTTTAGGAGCTGTCCTAAAGGGATGCTTCTAATGGTGAGAACTCACCTCGCTGGAAAAGGCAAATCCTAGAACTCTGCTTTGGCCAAGGCATGTGAGGAGGTCCTCATGCAACTCCCTGTAACCACAGTGCTCTCCAGGCTTGTCTTACATGTTCCACGAGCATTTCTAAACTCTGGCAGGTGTAGAAATACCGACAGCCCTTTCGGAAGGCAGTTTTGCAGTGTGTATCTGGGGTGTTAAACTGCCGATGCTCCTGGACCCAGAAATTCCACTTTCAGGAATCCAGCGTAAGGGAATCAGCAGAAATACAAAACAGCTTTATGCACAAATATTTAAATCTTCTCATGTGTATACAAAAAAAAAAAATTTGAAAGTGTGAATGTTCATCGGTGGCCAGTGGTTATGTAAACTGTGGAATGCCTATTTGCTGAGCTGTCATACAGTTATCAAGTTTTAGAGTTTGACGTACACAGGAAATATTAGTTTTCCAATTTTGAAAGACAAAATTAAGATATGAAGTTAAACAATATATGCAGTATTGTACATGTGTAGCATTGTTTTATATTGACATTGTAGTGATGTGTTATGATACTTAAAAAATGAATGCAGTTGAGCTGTTCTTCGGGGAAGGCAATGGCACCCCACCCCAGTACTCTTGCCTGGAAAATCCAATGGACGGAGTAGCCTGGTGGGCTGCAGTCCATGGGGTCGCTAACAGTCGGACAGACTGAGCGACTTCACTTTCACTTTTCTCTTTCATGCATTGGAGAAGGAAATGGCAACCCACTTCAGTATTCTTGCCTGGAGAATCCCAGGGATGGGAGAGCCTGGTGGGCTGCCGTCTATGGGGTCACACAGAGTCAGACACGACTGAAGTGACTTAGCAGCAGCAGCAGCAGACTGTTCTTGAGCTCAGGTAGTGGGTTCATGCTTCTTTTCCATCTCTCTTTTCTCATTCTCTTATGAGCATAATTTACTTTATAATGAAAAATTACTTCCGAGGAGAAATTGACAAAGAATTAACGACTATATAAATTAATATATAAATAAAGTTTTATGGATCCAGGAAGTGACAGGCATGATGGGAGGTGACACATACTTGACATTATTGGGACCCCTGAGGGAATTTGAATGTGGACTATAGATTAGACAGTAGTATTGTGACACTGTTGAATGTCATTTGCCCTTAGGAAATACATGTCAAAGATTTAGGGGTAAAGAAGCAAGTTGTCTCCAACTGACAGAGTACAAGTGGGATCATGTAAGGTAAAGAAAATCCTTTCTTGAGTGAAGACAAAGATCTATTGGTACTTCCCCAGCACTAATTATGTATACAATAAACTAATTAAATGCACATTTCTGATACTAGCTAAGGATGGGGTTGAGGTAGCTATTGAAGAGTTTAATGAAATCAGGAGGCATTTGTAATTTTATCTCAGATGGAGGAGCTTTGCTGAGTGAAGATCCAGGTGCACTAATGGTATTTTTGGAAATGCTGCTTTGCCGGCATTCCTCTGGATTTGGAGCAATCCAGCATATGAGAGCCAAATGGGGACTAGGAGGACATGTTGCCCAGCATGTTGCCTCCACCTGCTGTGGGCTCATCATGCGTGCTTTTCTTGATAAAACACTTCCTTTAGCAAATTAGAGAGTATCTGGGATAATTCTTATGTGTCCAGAAACCTGAATCTCATCATCGACATTTTCTCTAGCTTGACCTAGCAAACAAGTTTGCTAGGACTGAGGAGTTTCCTGGGAGGCAGGACTCTCAGTGCTAAAGCTGGGACTGTTGGTTGGTCATCCTACTTGTCAAATCTGTCATCCAGTGCAAAATCTTTATGTTGCATTTCCCATCTGCCCTGCCCCCATCTTAGTCCCTCTCTTCTCTGCTGCTCTCCTTAACAGACTAGTCTCCCTTACCCTATAATCTATGCTTGCAACTTCGCAGCACTGCTGGTTTGGGAGAGCACGTCTGATCATGTCAGACCTCTGCTTCAAATACCTGAGAGACTTCACATTACTTGTGGGAAGAAGACACACATCCATTATGGTCCATGAGACCCAGCATTCCTGTGCCCCTGCCTGCCCTTGGTCTTCTCTCCAGCCATCCTCTCCCCAGGCACCCCCTGTCGTCACTCTGGCCTGTTTCTGTCCTTCATATGTGCCCTGTGATGGTTAATTTTATATGTCAACTTGGATAGGCCACAGTACTCAGGTATTTGGTCAATATCAGTCTCAATGTTGCTGTAAATGTATTTTTTTTTTTTAGATAAGATTTACACTTAAATCAGTAGACTTGAATGCAGCAGATTGCTCTCCATAATGTGGGTGGGCCTCATCTGATCAGTTGATGGCTTTAAGAGAAAAGACTGAGGTCCCCTGAGGGAGAGGTGTTCTCCCTCCAGACTGCTTTTGAACTCGAACTGAAATATCAACCCTTTCCAGGTCTCCAGCCTATCAGCCTGCCCCACAGATTTCAGAATCATCAGCCCTTACAATCTTGCAAATCAGTTCGTTTAAATATATCTCTTTTATTCATTGTTTCTCTGAAAATCCCTAACATGTACCCATACTCCAGGAGGAGCTTTTTCCATTTTCTTATTTATTCCTGACCTTTATGACGGTCTCAAACGTCCGCACTGCACTCTGTTAAAATACTTTTACCCCCCAGGCAGGGCAGTAGAGCAGACATTTATATGATTGTTGACAAATGCATGTCTCCTTTACTCAACGTGTTTTCGGTTTACCATAGTAGATGCTCACTATATATTTGGGCTTCCCTAGTAGCTCAGATGGTATAGAGTCTGCCTACTATGCGGGAGACGCGTGTTCAACCTTGTGAATGAATGAACCCTGTATGAATTATGTTGTATGTCTTGAGGAAACAAACACTGAGAAACACTGATCGATTCCATGTCTTTTATTTTATGGTTGGGGAAACTGAGGTCTGTAAATTCAAGAGTGTGCTGAAACTGTCCATTGGTTTTGCAATTATATCCAATTATTACTCTTGTTTTGTGAATTATTTTGAAAAATACATGTTGCCTTAGATAATCAGTAGTTGTCAATCTTAACTGCTAAGCAGTGTGAAAAATATAATTATCCAAACTCAACCAGAATCACTGTCTTATCTTCATTCTCTCTTCCAGTTTGAAAAAAAAAAAAAATAGAGTATGGTCTACAAAGGAAAAGAGAAAAGAAGCCTGATTAGTAATTTTTTCTAGACTCAATCCTTGGAATACATATGAGCTTAAAAATCTATGTGATTGTCCCTTTGCTTATGTTTGAAAAATGAATGCAGAAGTCTGTTTCCCACTTACCCATGATATATGCTCATTCATTCAGTCAGGCATTGAAACCAGTAATTGCAGGATACCTACTATGTGGAAGATGCTTTAGCCAGCACCAAGGGGGAAAGGGCAGAAATGAATTAAGCAATTATCACCTCCAAGTTGCTTATACTCTCTTGAAAGTGGTGATATGTGTGTGTGTTCAGGATGACATGGAGTAGCACGTTCCAATTAGGATTCCGAGTTGTGTAGAGACAAGGAAATTCACTTCCTGCCAGTGATTTGGAAAGGCAGGATGCAGGAGAAGAGTGTGGAATGAGGCTCTGAAAGATGAGTGGGGTTTGAAATGCAGATATGGGAGAGGCTAGTTAATGTTGAAATGCTGAGAAAAACAGCAGCGGTAACAAGGACAACAAAAAACACTAGATTTGATCAGGTTTTACGGCCTGGGATATAGGGGAATTCTTTCCTCTCCTATTCATTCATCTGTTCATTCATACAACATGTGTCCATGGAGCGCTCCCTCTGTGCTAGTCACTGAGTTAAGTCCTGATTACAGGCAGAGGAAATCACAATTTCTAGAGTCCCTGCTTCCAGTCTGGTGGACAAGATGAGTCTCACTCGGTATTTTACCCTCCTACCTGTACAATTATAAGCTGAGGTCAGGGCGGTAGAGTAAGGAAACATGCTCTTTGAGGACAGCTGACACAGAAAGCTGATATGGTGGCTTCCATAGGAGAAGAGACCCTGAAATGAGAGCCAGCTAGCTAAATGAGGAAGAATGGGTGGAAATGGGGAATGATAATAGAGCCAGAAGGAAAGTGTGTGCAGAGCTGGGGACAGAGAGGGTCAAGCAATGGCCATTAGCTACATCGTCTATCTCAGGCGTTTTTGAAAGTCTGTCACTTAGTGCTGCCAAAACTAACCCCCACCCCGCGTATAGCAGTGGGTTCCCCAACTGGCTGCAGATTAGAATCATAGTAAGGGCTATGTGGGGGTTTCCCAGATGGCACTAGTGGTAAAGGACCTGCCTGACAACACGGGAGACATAAGAGACTTGGGTTTGATCCCTGGGTCTGGAAAAGTCCCTGGAGGAGGAAATGGCAACCCACTCCAGTATTCTTGTCTGGGAAATCTCATGGACAGAGAAGCCTGGTGGGCTACCGTCCATAGAGTTTCAAAGGGTCAGACATGACTGAAGCTCCTTAACATGCATGTATTCAGGGGCTTTGTGTCTGTTGTAAAGCTACCANAGGAAATGGCAACCCACTCCAGTATTCTTGTCTGGGAAATCTCATGGACAGAGAAGCCTGGTGGGCTACCGTCCATAGAGTTTCAAAGGGTCAGACATGACTGAAGCTCCTTAACATGCATGTATTCAGGGGCTTTGTGTCTGTTGTAAAGCTACCAATTTGTAACTCCTCTCCCAATGATTCTGATTTGATTGGTAAAATGTGTGACCTGGGTATTGGTGATACTTTAAAAGCCCCCGTAAGGTGCTTCCAGTGAGCAGCTTGAGAGCCACCAGCCAGTAGGTGATCATATCACCCAGTTCTCAAATAGTTTAGCTGCTCAGGATCTTGAAAATGTCAACGCTGCCAGCAATCAGTCTTGTTAAAACTTACCATTTGGATGCTGTTGTGTATAACACTTTCTAAACCATCGCTCACCAGGAGGACTTGGTTATTACTCTGAAGTTAAGCCTCTGGAAATTGGCTATCAACAAATAAGCAATCATGATAGAATTCACCTCTCTGACCTCCTTAGGAAGCGTGAGTCACTTCCTTTTCTGTTTCCCACAGTGCTTGGGATATCACTCTTGGCATTTCTGCCTTTTAATTATCGCCCTCCTTTTTCCCCTCCTTCCTCTCCTCCCTCCCTTCCACTTAATACGCAGAACTGACAGCTGTTAGTAGTTAAGAGTCCTTTTTGGTCCTTCTTGGTCTCCCTCATATCTCTTCCTAGAGTCCAGGACCAATTTCAGGACCTAGTTGATATTCAGTAACTATTGGGAAGACAGAGATTTGGCTGAAATGTGGGAATTGTGGCTTTTCAACATCTAGCTTGCATAGTCGAAGGACCCATCGCTGGACAGGGAGGCGCAGGATTAGTCTAAGTTGTTCCAAGTCCACAGCCTGACTCTGCCCCTGACCAGCTGGTGAAGGGGGACTTTATCACTACTTAGCTGCTTGGAGTCAGTCTCCTCATCTGTTAAATGGAAAGAGTAGACTTAACTTTAGGAGAAACGGGAGGATTTTAAAAGGCCAGGTTTGTAAAACACTCTGCACAGACCTGGCAGTTAGGAGGTCCCAACAGATGGGCTAGGAAGAACTGATAAGAGAAAGAGCTGTTACTAAATCCGGGAGGAGCCACACCGATCCCGTTGTGAATGCCCCGAATTCCAGCCTGGATCTTCCTGCGGGAAACGTGCGCTCTCCAGCTCCAGGTTCAGTGTCCCTCCTTCGTATACGCTGTACTTGTGTTTATTCATCTGTCTGCCTCCTGCCCAGGCTGTAAACATGGTGGGGCAGGCACCCTGTTTGCCTCATTTCCCACTGGATCCCCAGCTCCAATACAGAGCCTGGCCCATCCTAAATATTCAGTCCCAAACTTGCATCATCACTGCCTCTCTGAGTGATGGGAAAGGGCCTGATGCCCATGTGAAAGTCTCCACCCCTGAGATGATGGCTGTTGGTGAGTCACCTGAGCTTCAGTTCCTATGTGGACCATGTGGAGTTGAGCTGGACCATCTCTGTGGGTCCTCTGTCTCATCTCTGAATCAAGATGATTCAAGAACTATTTTTGGTGTAAAGATAAATTATTTCTGCCTCCATCTACTAGACTGGAGTTTGTTTTTATGAAATTAATTTGAGCTCATCAGTTTATTCGTTTATACATTCACACATGCATTCATGCAGTATTTTATGGAGAATCTGCAGCATCGTGTTTATTTTACTACATCTTGTAAATACAAAGAGGAATACAGCTCAGTCCCTGCTCTGCAAAAGGCAGCAGTCTATGGAGGAAGACAAAAATACGAACCTACAACTTGAGTGTAGCATGTTGTTGTTGCAAAGTCGCTCAGTCATGTCCGACTCTTTGTGGCCCCATGGACTGCAGCACACCAGGCTTCCCTGTCCTTCACCATCTCCCAGAGCTTGCTCAATCTCATGTCCATTGAGCCACTGATGGCGTCCACTCATCTCATTCTCTGTCGTCCCCTTCTCCTCCTGTCTTCAGTCTTTCCCAGCATCAGGGTCTTTTCCAATGANCCGACTCTTTGTGGCCCCATGGACTGCAGCACACCAGGCTTCCCTGTCCTTCACCATCTCCCAGAGCTTGCTCAATCTCATGTCCATTGAGCCACTGATGGCGTCCACTCATCTCATTCTCTGTCGTCCCCTTCTCCTCCTGTCTTCAGTCTTTCCCAGCATCAGGGTCTTTTCCAATGAGCCTGCTCTTCGCATCAGGTGGCCAAAGTATTGGAGCTTCATCTCTAGCATCAGTCCTTCCAATGAACATTCAGGGTTGATCTCCTTTAGGACAGACTGGTTTCATCTCCTGGCTGTCTGGGTATGTTCTTAAATAGATATTCCTGAGGGAGAATGATTGCCTTCAAGAGAGGAACTAAATTACTCTCATTAGAATGAGAGGGGTGTTACAGATCACAGAATATGAGGACTTCCCAGATAAGGTGCCATACTGAATCTATCTTGGAGAATGAATAGACATTCTCAAATTAAACAAAGTAAGGAGAAAGGGAGTGGCAAAAGGAAGCACACCAATAGCCCAGAGCTAAGAAATGGTATGGAGTGTCCTGGCAGCTGCAGACACAGCTCTTTGTGGCTGACAACTAGGATGCTGGGGTTGGAGGAACAGGAGCTATAGTGAGAGAGTGAGCTGGGGGCTAAATCCAAAAGGAAGACTGGCCCTCCAACCCTGAGTGACTGGCTTTACGAAGACCAAGCCTCAGCCAGCACTCACGAGCCTTTTGGAAAGGGAACCACCATTTGCACCCTGGGATCCCTGCTGGTTCTGCATGCTGGCAGAGTCCCAGGGCTGATTCTGGTTTGTGTCTGCTGCCTGATTTCGGTGTAGCCTTCTTTGTAACAGATTTTCCCAGCTCCTTATCACAGCTCTTGCTCTTGTTATGGCAACGCGGGAACATCTCAGTGGGGTGGGACGTGCCCCCAGATTAGTTATCTCTGCTCCATTTCTCAGTGTTGTTTCAGTTGGCTGGACGGCACTCTCATCACGGGGAGAAGAAGATGGGAATGCTACTGAGTATCAGTGAACCTTCTTTCCCTCTCACTGAGCTGTCATGAGCAAACATTAGCCTGCTGTAAGCTGAGGTCTAAGGCTTGTGTGTGACTCCTCGTGATCCTGGATGCCCAGGAAAAATCAACTGGCAGTCCATCAGAGCAGATGACAAGGCCGTGTGCTGTAACGCCTGATTATGGGCTTTGAGAGTCAGGCAGACCTGGGGTTCATATCCTGCTTCTGCCACTTCCTAGCTCTGTGTTTTCACAAAGTAACTTATTTGGTCTTTAAGTTTCCTCCTTTGTAAAATGAGGACCATTATACGTACCTTCTAGGCTTACTTTGTAGATTTAACAGTGCAGACCTTTAAACCACCTTGACAGTAGTTCTGTGTAAAAACATAATAACAATCAACATTACTAAATACCTGGAGAGTTTCAGATTAGATTACAGCTGCTTTTTCTCACCTAAATTTCTCTAAAGCTTTCTCTCTAGCACCTTTTCTCTCAGTCCGGCAGAGTCTGTGTATGTGGATTTTCAGCCCTCAGAGCCCTTATGGCACCGGGGACCCCCATGGCCTCTTTAATGGAGGGAGAGGGCTTCTTTTTCTTTCTCTGTGTTTCCAGCCCCAGTCACATAGCAGGGCCCACGGTAAGTTATGTGCACAGATTTATGAGTAGAATAAATACAAGAATGAGTGAAGGAGGCAATGAATGCATGAGCACACACCTCTGATTGCTCCTCATGTTTACATGCACCCAAAGGATATGAAGGTAGAATTTTTCTGGGCACTGTAGGACCCTAGACTCTTTCCAGTATTCCAACGATGCTTGTCTATGTCAAGGGATGGAGGGCTCAGTGCCACAAGGTAACACTTTTCACTCTGGAGAAACTATGACTGTAAGAGAGTCCTTTCTTCTGTTCCTATGCCTGCATCTGTCTTCTGCTGCAGTTTGAGGTGACAGGTATATAGACTTAGCACCTCTAGACTACAAATGGCCAGACAAACAAAGCCACTGTGTGTGTGTGTGTGTTTAGGGGAGGTCCCGTATGATGGGACCAGCAAGGTCCAAAGAACTGTGTTTGTCCTAGTGATAGCATTCAGAGCTGAGCAGACCTAGAAAAGTAATTCACGCTAACCAAGTTTACAGGATATCAGTATGGGGTCATAATTTGTTCATTTAACTGTAGAACTTTCTTTTACATTGCCAGAGTACATCTATGTGCTATTCCAGGCATGTGAGAAGTCAACTAGAACCTCAGAAGTTCGCTTACTGTGGTGACTTGAATACCATAAGAGGTGGATGCGATGACATCCACATCAGAGGGCACCTCTCAGAGGATGGGTGAGGAGCATCCTCCAGGCCAAATTCTCTTTCATGAAAGAGATTCACCATACAAATGGCCTTAGCTTCCCTTTTCTGCTCTGGTATAGACCGCGTTATCTCTGTTGCAGGACATGGCAGTTTTTTATATTCAGCGTGTGCTAGTCGCTAAGTCATGTCTGACTCTTTTGTGACCCCATGGACTTAGCTCACCAGCCTCCTCTAACCATGGGACTCCCCAGACAGGAATATAGGAGTGGGTTGCTATTTCTTCCTCCAGGAGGTCTTCCTGACCCAGATATCAAACCTGCATTTCCTGCATTGGCAGGTGGATTCTTTACCACTGAGCCCCCTGGGAAGCCCTTCATTGCAACATAGAATAAACCAGGTCAATGTTTTCGGCCCCATTTCATTGTCAGTGATTGAGTTAGGCAGCTGTTTCCAGTGATCGGCTCACCCTGTAGCTGGTATTAAGGTATGCCAACACAGTAGCGTCATTCTCAGATACACCCTGGTCATCGTGATAAACTCATCCCTTCCCACATTCCCTTAGCCTTCCCATTTCCTGACTTTCTGTGGGTTGAGCATGTTCACATGTGCATGATATCATTCATTATTTGAGGATCTTATCAGCGTAACTGTCAGAGAGAGAGGCAGGAACAATAAGTTGGTTTCCTCAACCTTCCTTCTGGCCCCTTTCTCCATTTTGACTTCATCTAGTGTAGACAGATTTTCCAGCCTCTGCCCAATGAAACACTGTCCTACCCAATGAAATCCTTCACACTTCCTGCTTCCTCTCCTCTGAACTACATAGATTGGTGTGGCCCTATACCCATTAGTGAATCAGATCTATAGAACTGGAATCCTTGTTGTGACTTGGAGTGTGCCAGGGTCATTCCTCTGCCTTTGGGAACTTCTTGGCCTCTCAGCTATAATCCAGCCTCTTGAAGATCTGAGGTCCTGTCTTACCAGCTGCTGGAGCTGACATCCTGTGTGACCTGACCCCAAACTCTGAGAGAGTAACATGGCAAGTATTTCTCTTGCATGGTTACTAGTGGAAGAGCTAGATCAGGAAATGCAATGGCTTACCAACTTTGTCAAAGCAAATGGAAAGACTCAACAGATAATTTTATTCCACCAAGCCTGGGCATACCAAAGAGGAGAGCTGTCTTTTCATCCTAAAGTCCTGCAACTTTTAAGGTAGTTTAAAAGGCAGAGTGGTTTAGACAATAGTCTCTGAAGTCAGGTCAATTCAAGTTTGAATATTGGCTCCATCACCTCCTAGCTGTGTTACTGTGGGTGATTACTTAACCTCTCTCAGCCTTAGTTACCTCATATGTTAAATGGGAATCAGAAGAACCTAATTCATAAGGTTGAAACAGACTCAATGAAACAATACATGCAAAGCACCTGACAAAGTGTTTTGTGTCTAGTAAGGTGCTTAGTAAATAGCACCTATTGTTATGATGAGCTTCCCTGGTGGTTCAGATGGTAAAGAACCTGCCAGATTCTTTACCAGTACAGGAGACCCAGGTTTGATCCCTGGGTTGGGAAGATCCCCCGGAGAAGGGAATGGCAGTATTCTTGCCTGGAGAATTCCATGGACAGAGGACCCTGACAGACTACAAAAACTGAGCTTTTAATGATTGTCAAGCTGTGTTGATTATTAATGTATTTATGTTTATAAAGCTTTAATTTTTTATTTAGCAGAGAAAGGTGAAACTTTATACCTAATAACTGGTAAAGAATTGTGTCAGTGCCTAGTAAGGGTAGATTGGGAAGACTGATTTATTCACTGGTGGATCATTACAAAGTCACAATGGGTAACTTCACTGTTATCCTAAGCTTGTTGGACAAGAATGTCAAGGGTTGATTTCTTCTCCAGCTCAGGTCCAGAATCTTGGCTGTGTCCCTTAGGCTAGAGGGACAGCACGTGGCTTGGGTAAATGAGGAGAGGGGAATGTTCTAGAAACTCAGTGGTCAGGCTCTTCATTCTCAGAGCTGCCCAGGGTCCGTTGCCCTCTGCGTTCCTGGCTGCCCCATGAAGCTGCCGTGGGGCTCTCCCTTCCTTGTTCTCGGTCAAAGACAGGATTGCAGATGGTTGGAGCCAGAAGGGTCCTCAAGGGTCATCCAGTCACACTCGTCCTTGTTCCAGGTGGTGAACTAACAAACACCCAGAGAGGAGGCATGCTAAATAGAGTTCATACATCCAATTGCTAAATTATTGCTTTTTTAACTTTTTATTTCCTGGTTATTTTTTTTTTTTTCTGCTGCAAACTAAATGTGTACCTACTGATGTGACCAGTATCTGCTATTGAATGAGAAAATGGCTCTTCCCAACTAGGAGGTGATTAATCTTGAACCTCAGCATCCTGATGAAAGAACTGAAGCAGTATAGGGAATTAGATGTGGACACCAAAAATAACTCACACATATGCTAGAACAAGAGGTCCTGGAATTCTCCATATGGCATCTCAATACCAAAGAGGTCAAGAGTTGCCTTTGCCTGAAGAGGAAATCTGTGGCAACAATAAACACGATCTGTCTCCACTCTAAGCAGTCCAGAGATGTCAGTCAGACGTTCTCATAGCATTCATCATTAGGAAGAAGATGTATCAGAATAAGAACACAGAGTTTAGAGTCAGAATGACAAGGGGTTGAATATCGTCTCCTGATTGCATGAACTGGTTAGGTTCTCTGAACTTCTTTCCCCTTAATTTTCTTATTTGAGAAGTGTGTAGTTGCAGCTGCTTTCCAAGATAATCTGTTGCTCATAATCTGATTCCAGGTTTTGTTTTTTTTTTTATTTACTGATTTTTTTTTCTTATAAGTCATGGCTAGTGTGATTTCAGAGGGCAGCCATGTTCATAAGAAGGGAGAGAATCTGGCCCCAGCTTCCTACCCTCATGGTTACCACCTCCTGAGTGGATCCAGGCTCAGTCTGGGTGGGGAGAGGTGTGTCTGAGGCCTGGTTTCTACCCCTTTTGTTTCTGGAGAAAATCTAGCTCTTGTTTTCGGCTTCCCTTGGGCAAGCAGAGAGAGAACTCAGAGGGCGTGTGTGAACCCAGGGGTTTAAGCACTGGTTTCTGAGACAGTGCATCCACACGCTCCTTTGTCAGGACCAGTGTTTCTCTCACACTGAGTGCACGTTGTTTTCCTCTGTCTCTAGTCCATCTTGAGATCTTTTTGTTTCTTCTCAACAACATGGCCTGTGATTTTATAATTATTTGTGAAATGTGAGAAGGTCACAGAGTTCAGTACCCAAAGCCTAACGTTTTACTGATGAAGCTGCCAAGTTAGGGAGGCCTGGCTTATCTGCGAAGTGACCCTTTAGTTCACAGCAGAGGCAGGACTTGACCTCCGGGAAGGCTGTTGTCTGCATGCCAGATGAAGAGATGTCTGTTCTGTAGATCGCTGTTAGAGTAAACCAGGCTTCTGAGAAGTGACTTGGTGTGACTGAAATAGAAGAGCCTATGGCTGTGTGACTGGGCTATAATTTGGATTGCAGCTTTAGCCAGACTACGTTAGTTCTTTGGCCATTGTCCCCAGCGGGGCACTATTTAGGGTCATAGTGAGAGTCAGTAAAGTTTCATGGGTCATGAGCCTAACATTTATCCAGTGGGAAAGCCCATGAAGGGATTTAAAGGAAACTTGTCTGTTATATTGGCTGGGATGGAAAATGCAGTAGGGCAGACAATGAGAAAAGAGAGATGCTGAGCTAATCCACGTGAGAGAGGATGGTCTGGACCACGGCAGGCACACTGGGCGTGGAGAACAGTAGAGAGGCCTGGATGGGAGTGGAGGGAGAAAGAGTGTAGGGATGGGTGAGTTCCTACAGGGCTGACCTAACCGAACAAGACTCCCTTTTGTGCCTTCAATTCGAATCACAGCATAATCTTTGATCTTTCTTCTGGTGCACACTGATGCTTATCTGTTCCATTACTAAGCATATCAGTTCTCCCCCATGGTGTTAATAATTTCTTATTGGTTGTTTACTGTACCAGAGTGTAGGAAGATGAAGTCAAATAAATAAGATTGCATAATGAATTAGAAGGATGGGGAAGGGTTTGGTTAAAAATGATTCTTCAGATCCTGGCTTATAAATCAAGGTGTTTGGTGGAAAAAATGGAAAAACTGGGTCTGGGGAATGGACCTTGAGTTTAGCGTTAGTCGTGTTCAAACAATAAAGGGCAGGTTTCAAGTAGGCATTGATTAGAGCCAGTAGGACCTCAAGTAGGTTCCTTAATATTCCTGAAACTCAATTTCTCCATCTATAAAATACATAAACTAATCACACTTCTTGAGACTGCTGCTGGACTTAAATACTCTTGCTATAAAAGTGTGCATATAGTGACTTCAGTTCAGTCGCTCAGTCGTGTCCGACTCTTTGCGACCCCATGAATATAGTGACTAGAATCCTGTAAATCCTCAATAATATTCATAATACAAGTAGCTATTTTATTAGTTTGCTAGAGCTGCCATAACATAAGCTGAGTTTAAACAACATAAGTTTATTTTCTCCTGGCTGTAGGGGCTAGAAATCTGGGATCAATGTGTCGGCAAGTGTAGTTTCTTCTGAGGCCTCCTTCCTTGGGCTTGCAGGTGACTGCCTTCTCTTTGTATCTTCATGTGGTCCTCTGTGTGCACACACCTGTGTTGTCCTTTTTTCACTTCCAAATTTCCAGTTCTTATAATGGCATTGATCAGATTGGATTAGTGCCTAATTTTGACTATCTGTCTAAAGGCCTTGTCTCCAAACCCAGTCACGTTCTGAGGTCCTGAGCTTAGGTCTTCAGCATATTAATTTTTTTTGGGGGGGGGCACAATGCAGCCCATAACAGCTACTGTTTCGTTATTTTATATTTTATTAAGTCAACAGGAATATGAATTTGTGCTTATTTTAGTTTGTCTCCTAAACCTTTACTTGTATCACACTTATTTGTCTTCTCTAACCAGAGAAGTCTGTGAAACACAATACTTTGTGGTCACTATAATGTGGCATTGAAATCAGATTTTAAAGGTAGCCCCAGTGAGAAGTCAGCCCCCTGCCCCACGTCACTTCTGCGTGTTTCTCCATTTCTCTCTGCTTTGCATTGGCAATAAGGCTAAATAACCTTGTCATCAGTGGAACTTGCTGTGACCACTGTCTGTTTTCTTCTGGTTACAGAGATCCTTCTTACCATTTGGAACACCCTCTCCCTCATCCTTAATCTATCTTATTTCTGTGGGTGGGTCTGACATCACAGAAGACACCAGAAATAGAGGCATGATCCAGTCATGGCCCAACATACAGAATATCGCCCTGGTTTTGATATTTCACTCAGGGTTTCTCCCTATAAGTCAAAACATTGCTAAAACAGAAAAGAGACACTCTACCCTCTACAGAGTCTGGGCACATAAATAATCGCTAAACCACAGGCCATCTTGGCTACTTTATAGAGTCCAGGTGGAAATGAAGCCACCAAAGAGGAAATCAGAATCAACAGATGAGTAAGAAACAGCACCCTCTGAAGCCCCGTCTGAAGCCATATGAAGCTCCATGACTTCTTGAGTATGGGAGTCAGTAAATCCCCCCTTTGGTTGAAACTGCATTGAGCTGTATGGCAGTCACTTGCAGTAGAAAGTCACCTGTCTCTAGAGACTGGACCATAATCTAAATGCATGTGACACAAAGACTCAAATTTTCTCAGGTGAACTACAGGTGAAAAGCAAGTGCTCCTATCTCTAGAGTCAGATTCTCTTAGGTGAGTTACTTCTGAAACAAACCCTGATGTAAAGATCTGATCACATTCCGTCCACGGTGGACAGCATTTCTGACACAGACTTACAGGTGCCAGGTGCTCAGCTCTATATCCATCTCCTCCTGGGTCAGCACGGGCCTGGGCATCTAGCTCACTTTTGCAGTGCACAGGCACATCAAAGACACTGCCGCCCTCTGGTTCTCATAGAGTCGGGGAGCTCTTTGGCTCCCAGACCTTTGCTTCGAGAGATGGTACTGCTGAGAATCTCTGTTGCAAGTATCTTGCATTGGGGTGAGACGGGAAAGGCACAGCCTTGGCTTTCTCATTTTGGTGTCGTCAGCCTCTGGTCACCCTCTTAACTTCCCCGGCAGTTAAGGCCAGCTTTATGTTGTCTCCGCCAGGGGATCAATTCAGGAAGCCCTGTTGGAGAGGCAAATAAGTCAGGGATGGGGAAGAATACAATAGTGTTAGTCCCCAACTTGCTGCTGAGAGAAATCAGTGTTCATTCTACCTGGAGGGATTTCAGATACCATGTAAGATAGCCTTCTATGTTATGTTCCTAAGGAGCAAGACAGTGGGGATACTTCCCACCATCTCCTGTCCATTGATGGTTTAGAGTTTCTCCCTCAGGTGGTTAATTCCCCAGCACTTCTGTCTTGCTAAGCATGCTCTGCTGACTGGAGAAAATCTCTGGGCAAAGATTTGGAAGTGCTTGTAGTTGGTTCCATCCACATGGAGATGGGGAGTGTTGAGAGGATATAGGCAGGGTATAGAAAGTATTAGGGTCAGGTGGGAGCAATCACCTTAGTCCTTGGTAGGTTTGTGGGATTGTGATGGGCACAGGTGTGGAAATCTAAGATATAATGAAAGAACAGAATGAAGAATAAAAGAATAAGAACAAAGATGTAGACATAAGAACACAAAAGTACCTAATGGGGCTGCTTATGAAGTTGACCGGTCTGAGTAGCTGAGAATCATCCTATAAGAGTGGCCCCAAACCAAACTGTAAAGGGCACAGCTCAAGGAAAAAAAAAAGCTTGTAACAGGATTTGATTCATACCCAGACATTAAAACCTTAAAAGAGGTATCATTCCCCATATTGATTTGGAGAAAGTTTTCCTTTGGAAATAGTCAAAGTAAAATCTCCCCCAAATTTGTCGTAAGTTTGGTGTATAATATGTTTCAGTGTTATCTTATGGTGGCTCCCGTAGACTTTCTGAAGGCAGTGGTCTTGACCAAATTCCCTCCTGTGTGTATAGCATCTGTCTCAATATCTGGTACACAGACAGTGCTTGAAGAATTTGAGATAAAGGAAATTTGCATAGATGATTCATAAGACCCATAACTGTACCAAAGCTGTCTTTCATGCTGAGAAATTGTATCAGTATTGTTTCTTGGTCCTCTCACCTGTGGAGGGCTCAGGGTGATTCTATGCAGGGCTCATTCTCAGCTATTAATACAAATCTCTTGCACCATGAATGGTCAGATTCAGAGTGGCTTAGAGTAGGTGCAGATTTTACATAGACATGTGATATCCTAAATGTGGAAAAATTTTAAGGTTGTGATACTGAACAAAACAATAGCACCTAAGACTTGGAAACAGGTTTTCAGACATCTTATCTCTAGTACTACTCCTTGTCTTGAAGTTTACTTCTGGATTAACACAGCCGATCCAGCTTTGTTTTTATGACTGCACTTTTTCCACACGTCTGCTCTGCATCTTTTTATTTTCAATCTATCTGGGTTTACCAGGCCACACAGTTTATACTCGGTGGGGCTTACAGTTGAACCCAGGTGTGCTGGGTTCCCAAAATACAGGCCCTTCCTCTATTTCCACACCCTTTGTCTTCTGTTAAGTATCACATGGTCTTATGGGGACCACATCAGGTCATATAGACAAACATACCCTTCCAGGTGTGAACTTATCCACTTCCTGTGCTGATAATTCCTTTCTTCCCAGATCTGCAGAGTTTGGTACAAGATGAGGGCCAAACACTTAAGTTGTGTACATCACTCTTGCTAATGAATCAGACCTTCAATTGATGGCTTTTGGTCCACTATTACTTTCTCTAATAATGTCTAATTTATACATTTCTCACAGGTCTTGTAGGTTAATTTACCAGGGGGGAAAATGTGAGTAAAAACCTATTAGTCTTTTCTTTTTTTTTTTCTGCCTCAGAAATTATAGACTTGGATGTTTCTATGAGGTGACATTAATAATGCATTTATCATTTCAAGCCCTTAACCTCTTAAGTTCTTCAAACAGAATTAAAAGAATCCTGAACTACTAAATAATTGCATTATGCGGCTGAATGGAGAGACCGAACACCTCTAAAATGACACTAATCGGTTTATTCTCCTCCTCACAGCCTCGCGACTCAGAGTGGGCTGGGTGCTGCCACTCTATTTTGTTTCTGCCTCATAGCTTCTTTGGAGCGTCTCACCAGTTAGGTACCAAGGCCTCATCCCCTAGTCAGCTCTAGACCACCAGCCGATTATTTCCCCCTGTAAGCAAAAGGCCATGCAAATGAAGTGCAGGTGTGGTTAATCACACAACTTCCCTTTGTAAACACATCACTCTGGTTTTTTATTCTCTTTTCTGCTTCTGCTCTGGTAGTTGTTTGGAGGCATGAGGACATTCTCATAGGGCTTATGCTTCAGGGTGTATCATTTTGTCATTGACTTCATGGCCCAGCCAAAGATTATCTAGGTTCAAGGGCTGAAGACCATCACCTTCAGTCTGCCCTGAAGTCCTGTCCCACCCACTTTTTATACCAGTGCTGTTCAAGGTTGAGACTGTCCTATGAAACTGATTGCCACCTTCAAAGGGAACCTGGAATTAGTCTTGCTACCCTGGAGTATGTATCTCCACTTCAGGAGAGGAGCACATTTCAGCACTCACCTGCATCTTCTTTTTCACAATCCCAGTTTTCTCCCTCCTGGAATACAGGGCTGCTGGGTTGGTGCTCAAACTCCTTGCTGCTGCTGCTGCTGTTAAGTTGCTTCAGTCGTGTCCGACTCTGTGCAACCCCATAGACGGCAGCCCACCAGACTCCACCGTCCCTGGGATTCTCCAGGTAAGAACACTGGAGTGGGTTGTCATTTCCTTCTCCAATGCATGAGAGTGAAAAGTGAAAGGGAAGTTGCTCAGTCGTGTCCAACTCTTCACAACCCCATGGACTGCAGCCTACCAGGCTCCTACGTCCATGGGATTTTCCAAGCAAGAGTACTGGAGTAGGGTGCCATTGCCTGCTCCAGCTCAAACTCCTTAGCAGTTACCAAACCCTGACATCCCTTCCATCCATCCCACATCCTGGCTAACTGTAAGTACTCCATTTCATTTAGTAGAAAATTGTGTAAGTGATTAATAGATGAAAGAGTGAAAAGTGAAAGGGAAGTTGCTCAGTCGTGTCCAACTCTTCACAACCCCATGGACTGCAGCCTACCAGGCTCCTACGTCCATGGGATTTTCCAAGCAAGAGTACTGGAGTAGGGTGCCATTGCCTGCTCCAGCTCAAACTCCTTAGCAGTTACCAAACCCTGACATCCCTTCCATCCATCCCACATCCTGGCTAACTGTAAGTACTCCATTTCATTTAGTAGAAAATTGTGTAAGTGATTAATAGATGAAGCACAAATGGATGCCACCGTACCCATATTGCCTACCCAATGATGACTGTTACACTACTGTAACGTGTGAATACAAATCTGCCTTTGCTTGGAATACCCCACTCAGAGAACAGGGACCTTCCCAACCACCAGTATTTCATTTGCTCCTGCTGGTCACCTTTTAAGGGGTCTACCTTACCATTGGCCCAGTTCTGCCCACCTGGCCTCTCCCCTCTCCCAGCTGCCTACCTGTTTAGTGTCTGAGCCAGCAACTATCATGATAAATTCAGATGAATTGCTTCATGGTGCCAGACATTTGGGTGGACATTGCTGCTATGTTTGATTAGCAGAGTAAAAATCTTAGTAACAGCTAAAATGTATTTTTCATCCACAAAGTATCTGAAGAATATTGATAAAATATGCCCTTTTATAATGTAAATGTGAACATGTTAGTCGCTCAGTCGTGTCAGACTCTGTGACACCATGGATGGTGGCCCACCAGGCTCCTCTGTCCATGGGATTCTCCAGGCAAGAATACTGGAGTGGGTTACCATTCCCTTCTCTAGGGGATCTTCCCAACCCAGGGATTGAACCCAAGTCTCTTATGTCTCCTGCATTGCAGGTAGATTCTTTATTATGGAGCCACCAGGGAAGCCCTTTTTTATAGTATGTTTCCCATAAATTAAATNTCTGTCCATGGGATTCTCCAGGCAAGAATACTGGAGTGGGTTACCATTCCCTTCTCTAGGGGATCTTCCCAACCCAGGGATTGAACCCAAGTCTCTTATGTCTCCTGCATTGCAGGTAGATTCTTTATTATGGAGCCACCAGGGAAGCCCTTTTTTATAGTATGTTTCCCATAAATTAAATTAGTCCCTACAGGTGCACCTAGGCATCTATTCCAAATGCCTTTTAACCTTTTGATTTCTCTCACTCTTCTGTTCTGCCATTGTCACTCTGGGTCTTATTTGATATCTGTATCCCTAGGCCCTGGCTCACACTTGAAGGGTTAAATTTTTCAAAAACTGTAGACTGGAGTACCTGTGAAACACACCCATCTTTTCCTTTTTAATGGGGATGGCCTCTTTGTTTTCATCAAAAGTCTCTGTCACTTGATTTTTTTCCTCCCCAAAGACTATCTCCAGGCAAAGCTTGGGGGAGACAGAATAAAGACATGGGAGAAGCATCTAGATCATCCTAATTTGCCTCCTTGAATTCTTCACCAGGGACTTGAAGGAATTTGCTTTGAAAAGTATTCAAGATGCATGATACTTACTGTACATTTTTCTCACCTTTTCTAGGATAGCTAGAATGAGTATTTGGACAGTTGGGAAGGACACAGGGAGATTCTTAAGATTTTATGAAATGGATACAAAGGCCAACTAAAGTTAGTTCATCTCTGGTCCCGTAAGAACTGGGTAATTTAAGAACACGAGGACTTCTCCCTTTTTTGGATTTCTTTCTCTCTCTCTCTCTCTTTTTTTTTCTCTGTCCTGTGGCAACAGTGGAGTCCAGTATTATTTATTCAAATGCTTCCTCTGTGGTAGAGTCAAATGCATGTGTGCTTGCGTGCACACACACACACACAGACACGGAACTCTCCTCTATTTCAGTCTCTGGAAGAGTGTTTTATGACCACAGAGTTGAGGTTTGTCCCACCTTTGCTAATCCTGATTCTTAAATAATTGGATGAGAAGTTCAAAAATACATGCTGTTCAGTCCCCAAGATCTTACAGCCTGAAAACGAACTTTTAGTTAAGTTTCACCTTGTCCTGGTTGCCACGTCATTCTGTTTAACTGCAGGATAGTGAAGTCAGTATATTCCCTTAGGGATTTGATAGCAATTCCTATCAAGCTTGTGATGCTATTCACTCATCATTCCAGTTGTCTCTTGCAAAAACTCTCAAGGCATATCTTCATTTGACACATAAGGACACCAAGCCTTAGGTGCATTTACTGACATGGCTAATAAATAACAAATTTAGAATCCAGGATGACAATATGACCCCAAAGCTAGCAAACTTCTCTGAGCTTCCTTAGCAAATAGTGTTTTCATTTTCACAGTCTACTTTAATTTTGTGTCTTCCTTATGGCAGTTAAAATATAGAAAACATTGAGGGAAGAAGAAAGAGAGAAAGTGCGTGTGCTTCCCGTAGTCTCAACTTCCAAATCAAACCATATTATTATTTTTAGGATAAATTAGAGCTGCATGATCAGTGCTAAGTGGGACCATTTCCATTTAGAAACCCAGGAGCAGTGATTACAGGTGATTGGAGAGCATTTTCATTGGACGCTGTGTTTGGATTGCTCTTCTGTCTTAATCGTAAAAGATCTGACCATTGAGTGGTGAAATTCTACTCCTAATATGAGCCGAGTACCTCTCATATTGGCATATCTTGTGAAGCAAATTAGCCATCTAATAGCTCACAAGATGACATGTAGAGAAGTCAGATGTAGCATTGATTTCCCAGGAGGCTTCCAAGTAGATCAAGTAACACAAAAATAAAATTGTCAAACTGGAAAATGGTTCTCATCAGAATATTTTTTCTCCCCTATAAATAAATGGCTTAGACCAGTTCAAGAACTTCACAGGCTGTGGGAGAAGACACAAGTCCAAGTGGTTTCACAAAGTGCTTGTTACCATTTTTTTTTTTTTTTTTTACTTGTCTGTAATTTGAGATCAGTCATTTGATGGCTGGAAATCAGTTTAAGCTTGAGAATTCTCCCCAGTCCCTGCCTTTTGCCCTTCCTTTTTGAGAAAGACAAAATAACAGTGATGAAACTGGTTCCCAGCTTCCCTGAAATTTTGCTGCCAGGAGAATGTTTAAGGAGCTTGTCTCAGAACTTGGAAGGTTCTTCTTGCTCTGCTACTTACAATCTGGTACAGAGAATTTCCAGTCATAAAGACTTGGAAGAAGAATAGTTGTAATAATTATTAAGGATACGTGCTTGCAGTTTCCTGTGAGAGAATTGTTGCAAAGTTCTACACTTGATGTAAGAGACACAGCTTGAATCCTAGCTGTATATCTTTGGGCAAGCCACTTCTCTTTGTTGAGCATCAGTGTTCTCGTCCATATAATGAAATCACACGTTCTTAGTTTAATTAAATATATTAATAAGATTTAAAAGCCACCATTTATTAAGCGCTCACTCTGTGCTGGGCCTGATGTTCACTGCCGTATGGGTATTATGGGACTTACCACAAACCCTCTTTCATAGTATCCTTACCCTTCCTTTGTTTTGCTGTTGTTTTGTTTTGTCTTGTTTGCAGATGACAAAACTGAGGCTTAGAGATATTAAGTCCGTCATCTAAAGCCAGAGCCAGGATTCAAATTCTCATATTCTTATCTCGAAATTCTTACTTTAAACAATTTTCTGATGAGTTTAAGATCATTATTTTATAAATGAGTGGGAGAAAATTTAGGTAACTTAGGAGAGGTGTAAAATAAACTGCTTGTAGGTGACAGAGTCATGCATTCTGTGAGAGCTGAGGCCAACTAGGGGATCTGACCCTTGAGGATCCCTAAAACTAAGTTTTTTCTTTCAGTCTCAGAATAATTGCACACTATCATGACAGACAGGAGTCTGGTGTCACTAACTGGAACGCTGAGCTTTTCAATTTGGGAAAGAGGGATCTGCAGCCCCGAATTTTCTGAGACAGTTGGAACATCTGGTCTAAATGCATGTTGACATCACAAGGAATAAAACCTGAAACACAACAGAAATTATTCCCTTTGCAGAACGCAGGCTAGAGGGAGAAATCACAGAGTCATTCCGCCAGATTTTCTTAGCAATTCTCACAAGATTGTGCATGTTAATTGCTTGTAGCTGTAGGTTAGTACTGCGAGTTCCTGTGTGGCAGCTAAACACCAAATGGTAGGCCCTTCAATCACAGAATTACAGACATCGGGGGCTGGAGATACCCACCAGATCATTCTGCCCATTCTCCACCCACATGGGCTCTTCTCGAGGGCCAGTCTTCGCGTCTTTTTGCCTAGTTGAATTTGAAGTGACAGAGTGATTGGGTTTCCCCAGGGAGGTCATTATAACATTATAGATTTAACTGTGGGCCAGTGTTTTATTTGGTTCAAACTATCATGTTATTTGCCCAGTTACAAATGTTAATTCTAGTTCCCCTCTGGGATGTTTGGTCTCTAATCACAAATGTTAAGCTCCTGGCCTGGTGTCCCAAGTTCACTGTTGATTTTAGGGGTGACCCTGGGACTTTATTTCTCCTCTCTGGCCCCCAGTCTCCTTTTCTGTATAATGGAAGAATCGGAAGGGATGATAGCTAAGATCTGTGTGTCTCCCTTTTCTTTTCCTTTCTGCTTTTTCCTTCCCTCTTTTATGTTCTGTTGTTCGTTTGTTCATTCATGAGTGCCTTGTCTCATCCTTTCCTACTTCCTGCCTCCCTTGTAACTGTCTTCAGTGATCACGCCCTCATCCTGGAAGCTAGCCCTTACCAGCTTTGTTGTTCAGTTGCTCAGCCGTGTCTGACTCTTTGTGACCACATGGACTATAGCACACCAGGTTCCCTCTCCTTCACTGTCTCCCAGAGCTTGCTCAGACTCATGCCCAGTGAGTCGGTGATGCCATCCAGCCATCTCGTCCTCTGTCAGCAGCTTGGAAAAGCCAAACTGGCTCACCTCTTCTCAACTCTGTGGTCAGTGATGTCTCCTTGGCAGCTTGAAATTGGCCACGGTGGGAATATTTACACTACGGAATTCAGCAAAGGTGACAAATCACCCCCTCTGCAAGGAGTCAGTTGTTGAATAATTCCAGCATACCACTGCTGTGACCACTTTCTGAACAGAGCCTTGGAATAAATAACCTTCTCTTAGTTAAAATAACCATGAAGGAAAAAAGTCTGATCATCCAGCTTTGAAAGAGCTCACCCAAACTCCATATTTGAACAGCATTTATATTCAGGCAAGATGTATGTGTGGTGGAGTGGGATTAATGGATAGGTTTTCAGCATTTTCTAGGTACCAGGAATAGTTTTCCTTAAGCAGCCCTTGCTGCAGTTTTATAGGAAGGTGTTATTCCCATTTTACATATGAGGAAATAGAGGCTCAAAACAATTTACCCAAACTCCTAGCAATGTCAGTGGTAGAACCTCACTGCTCAAAAATGATCTGAAAGGTTGACACTGGTTTTGCCCCATTCAGCAAATGCTGCAGGTGTAGAATGCAGTGAAAGGTTCTCGATTTCATGCAAAGTGCACTCAGAACCTTTCCATGGATACTGCAGACAGATTCAGAGGAGAGTTCAAGGGAGCCACCTTGAGATTTTAGAGGCAGTCACTTAACAGATGAATGTAAAGATGGGGAAAAAAGATGAAATTGTGTGCTTCCTCTTCAAAGTGCTTGAGCCCATATGTCTAGAATGCTCAGTTGGTTTTAATATCTTACAGTATACTGGATTAGTTAAGTTTTCTTAATTATTTATACTTTTAAAAATAATAGAGCAATGTAGGGCCGAGATCTTACTCGAATGCCTCTGTAGACCTTTCTGCAACTTCTCCACCTGGCCTCAGGCTGAGTCACCATGACTTAACAAAGCTTGAATTCAAGCCCCGTGTTTAGTTCTAAACCACTTGGTTTTCATCCATCACGCCGGCCTGCTCTGCACTGATTGGAGAGAAACGAGTGCCATTCTGGATCGAACCTCAGCTAATATCTGTGTGCGAGACACTCGTCTGTGGCACCCTCCTCCATCCTGGCATTTTTCAGCACATCTTAGCACAGGATATTCATTTGCTTCCTCCTTTTAAAGTATCAGTGCTGTCCCCACTGCTAATAGAGACCAGAGGTGCTGGCCACAATAAGAGACCTCCAGACAGAACATGGACAGACTCTTCAAAGGCCTGGAGGAGGGGGGCCTCGGAACCCAGCTGCCTCACAGATGGGGCTGGTTATCCACACCACTCCCCTGCAGTGGAGGGAGGCCAGCGGAGAGCCGCAGAAAATTAGAGGCTTGTGCTGGAGAGCCAGATGTGGGGACAGCAGGGACATCCTGTCTCCTCTGGCCGGGCTGGCGGCTCTGTGTGCTCTTTGCTGTGGTGAACAGTGTGTGCTTCCTCCTTCACAGGGTGAAAATCACAGTAAGAAGTTCTGTTGAATCAGAAGTCAGGGGAAGTGGTTGTGAACTTCTCAATAGCACCATCTCCTTGAGTCCCACCTGTGCAGGTGTGAAGGGATACAGAGAAACTAGGGGGACCTAACAAGGCTTGAAGCTCTACTGTGTCCACCACTGTGCTTTGACACCCATTATCTTACTGATTCCTGGGGACAATATGGACTTCCCAGGTGGCGCTAGAGGTAAAGAACCCACCTGCCAGCGCAGGAGACTTAAGAGACATGGGTTCGATCCCTGGTTCTAAAGCTCTTCTGGAGGAAGGCATGGCAGCCCACTCCAGTATTCTTGCTTGGGGAATCCCATGGACAGAGGGGCCTGGCAGGCTACAGTCCACGGGGTCCCAAAGAGTCAGACACAACTGAGCGACTGAGCATGCACGCATGCAAGGACAACATACTGATCTCGGGACTGTTGAACGTTTTGCTAACAGTAGCTGCAGCAGCTGCTGCAATAGTGACAATAATTCCTTGCAACTCATAGAGGTGAAGTGAGTTGGCCAAGGCCATGTGATAGGTCTTGTGCATATGCAGTCTTCACTTTGAACCATTCCTTCCCTTTACATGATTGCTCACTTCTCAGTCGGGTCCCAGGATCAGCTGTATCAGCAGCACCTGAGAATCTGTTACGCTTGCAGATCCCCAGGCCTCACTCCAGACATACTAAATACCCCAAGATCCGAGCTTCGTGAGCCATGTAGGTGATTTGGACGCACACTCAAGTTTGAGAATCATGACCCTGACACCACCATGCTAGTTTTTTGGAGGAGCCCCTGATACTGGTCTCTGGAGATTTTGTAGTCTTTTCCGTTCCCTTTCAATTAAAGCTCTATAGTTTTTTAGAAACAGAAACAATCCTGCAGGAATCTTCTGGACTAGGCATTGTGAGACTGAGCTGTCTTCAGTGAGAATTAAATCCTAGTGAAATAATGGTTCGCATGGCTTAGCCTGACTTGTTTGGTTCAGTGACTGCAGGTGGTGAGATGCAAATAGGCAAGGGAGCGGAAACTGACAAAATGCTCTCGGGCGACTGAAACCCTGTCTCGGGTTCCTGAGTTCTTTACGCACTGAGCTGGACTCACATGCTGGCCTCTTAGCAGGCACCAAGGATGACTCTAGGGCTTGAATCTCAAGGAAACCAAACCACCAATAATCTTTTGCCATCCAAAGGCACGCTCTCCCTCGTGGACCGTAATCTGTGAACAAGCAAACATTCATTGACCCGTGGTACGGGTCATTCTTAGCACGGTGATGGACCCAGCTAAAGTCAGGAAGTACAGTTCTGATTAGTAACTTACTTTCTTATACCTATTTTAGGCCTTCATTAAAATCCCAACTCTAGGGAATTTCCTTGTGGTCCAGTGATTAGGACTTGGTGCTTGGGGTTGGGGTTCAATCTCTGGTTGGGGAACTAAGATCCCACAAGTCACACAACACAGCTAAAAAGTAAACTAATTTTTTAAAACCCAACTCTGAGACATGGAAGCTGGCAATTTTCATAACCAGACATAGAATATTTGTTGCTTAAAAGTTTAAAATCTCTTCCTGAGTGATGCAAAAAGAAAAAGCATCCAATTAAGAAGCCATAAATTTGAGTTAAAAACAGCTCAGGCAGTCCCAGGATACTAGCTGGTATCTAAGCAATGGTGGAGACCAAATCCTTACAGAGAAAATGTAAGTGATAGAATCACTGTACAGTCTGAGACATAAGGAGATACTATGGGATGATATTGCATGAAGACAGTGAGGCCTTGTGGAGATAGTCACAAGAAATGAAGTTATAGCTGTGCCCTAGGCCAGGCTCCTGGATGCTTGGTAAAATAGAGTCTATGTACTCTTTTCACAAGTTGTTACTCATCTACCAGTGCAACCCACTGGAATCACAGAGTGAGGGTGTTGCATTGGATTAATGACTCTTTCCCATGTCCTCTGGACTTAGCGCAAGGTAGACAGAAAAATAAAGTGATAACCCTGGCCAGTTCACTGTTGTGTTCATTCTGAATGCCATGTTTTAAAAAGGTGCTGATAAGCTGAATGTAATCCAGAGACGGAAACTCTATCTCGTGAGAGACAATGGCAGGACTTGGAGATGTTTTGACTGAGGAATAAATAGATTAAGAAAGATGGGGTGCAAACTCTCCTATCTTCAAATGCTTCAGTCTTAAAATATTTCTGTCAATGCGAAGCATGAGAGACTCCTTGACCAAGTTTAAAAGCATTTGAAAAGCGGGATGGTGAGTGTTTATGGCTTCAGCATCCCATCCCGAGGCCTGTTTGTGTCTTTTGCATATCCCCTTTGTACTCCGGCACATGTGGTTTGTTTCGTTGTAGCCACATGTTCTTTGTAGCTCCAACTCTCACTCTGAGGAGCCGTGGGGAGAACTGCCGGGAGGCCGTGTGTAGCACATTACTAATAAGAGGGTCCACGTGTGCTGCACGTTGCAATTAACAGGGTCCTCAGAATCAAAGCCATCTGACAGTGCAGCCAGACACCATGCTGGGGAAAAGCTCTTCTCCCCTGGGGTTATTCCAGCAGCAGCTGGAAGAGAGTCTTAATAAGGCTGCCGGGAACTTCCTAGATCAAGTCCACAGGTGATCAGGAGAGCTTTCATGCTCCCTTCCTGCTCTTAAATGTGCACGGGTCTGTGATTCCAATATAGCCGTTGTATTTCCTTTCTTGGAAACAGGCTTTGAATCATCATTTCAGAATGTGACTGGCAAGAGGGAACTGACATTTTTCCCCCATGCCTACCGTGTGTCAGATCTGTGCTCTCAGCCCCTTTGCATCAGCTCTCATGGGGACTCACTTTGTTAAGTATGTATCAGTTGCCTTTGTACTACACGTGGAAGTCTTAGGACACATTTACTCCTAAAAAAGTAATAATAGAACCAAACTGGTCCAGAATACAGACGGTTAAAAAACGTTTAAAAAACTGAACTACAAGCATCCTTAGCACAAGTTGGGGCTGGTGTGCCTCCCAGGACCTCAGGAGCAGGAACTACTGAGTCCTTACACTCCTGTCCCCCCGTTAAGAAGATTCAGCTACCAACTCTCAAGATACTCACTCAGTGCAAGTTTTTATGAGAGAGAACCTGATCAGTTTAGTTGATTCAGTGAAATGATTTACCTTGGGTCAAGTCCGCTGAGCTATGAGGAGGGCTGTACAAAATGATTCCTGTGAAGCACTCTGTCCTGCAGTGTGTGCGAGTTGTGGGTGGCTGGTGGGGTGTGCTGGCATTCTCTTAGAAAGGCACGGGTAGGAGGCAATGGCCAGCATCACCGGGAGAATGCGGCAGCTGCTTCCGCTCTCAGAGCCGACAGTCAGAACAAGGTCTGTCTGGATAGACCTTACTGATCTGGAAGATCTTACTGATCTTCCCAGCACACCTGGCAGTAAGGGATAATGTTGGCTGTCCAAGAAGATTGTCTGTCGTCCATGGTTGTAAGATTAGTGGGGAGAAGACAGTGGTGTTGGTCACCATAGATAACTCTGCCCAACTTTGGAGCATGCTGGGAAAGGGCCCATCTGGGCATTCATTTCACTTGGTATTGAGTCAGTAGCATCCAACAGGCAATGATGACTTTCATAGTTAGACTGATGTAAGTTCAAGCCCCAGAAAGTGCCTCTTGCCAACCGTGAGATCTTGGGCAAGTTTATCAGGAAAGGAAGAAAATACTGGTTCTGAGATCTCAGTCCCTGGAGTCTAGGAATCTCAACGTATGAATCTGTACATGAAGATATTGATGTATACTCTCTTTCAAAGCCCCTCCATGTCTTAGTTTCTGATGATAGCCTAGAGTTGGGATTGGCAGACCACATTCTGTGGTTATGCGTGCCATCTATTTCTAAAGGTAGAGATTTAGTGGGGCTTTGCAGATGGCGCTAGTGGTAAAGCATCTGCCTGCCAGCACGGGTGACACAAGAGACATAGTTGGTCCCTGGGTCGAAAAGATCCCCTGGAGGAGGAAATGGGAGAATTAGTGAAACACAGCGTCACTCGTTCCTTTACCCATCATCCTTGGCTGCTTTTGCACGACAGCTGTGGAGCTGCGTAGTTCCAGCAGAGACTGGAAAACCAGCAAAACTTAAAATATTTACTCTCTGGCCCTTTACTAGTTTGCCTATGCCTGGCCCAGTAGAGAGTAATTTTTTTCTACATCTAGCACCCTTGGTCTTTCACCCAGTCCTCACCCCTCAGTGACTTTGTCCCCTTCAGCTCCTTTTACGAGACCTTGGCGACCACTCTCTGAACATATTCTGCCAGGGATCAGATCCTGGCCCTGGCGCTCACTCACGCTGTGAGCTTGGGCTCGTTCCGTAAATTTTCCAAACTTCAGTTTTCTTCTCTGGGAAAGGAGGTTGGGTAGAACTACTCCACGGTGTTCTCCTGGGACTCTAATGGGATGCTCCATGGAAACTAGCAAGTGCCCAGGTGATGTTCTTTAGCTACTGTCACAGTGGCTGTTATTTTCTTTCTTCATCCCTCTGGGCAAATGTCCATCCCCATGTTTCTTTATTTAGGAGTTTGGCTCTTTAATAGCTGGTAGCTCATGGTGCAATAATTGATCTGGTCGACAGCAAATAAATTACAGGATGGGAATGTGTCTGGAAATGAGAGGGTTGGTAAAAGTTTACTCGTAGCCCCCTTTTCCATGGTGAAAGCCAGCCATGTATCCCACCCTTCTTGGGACAGGAGCCTGGTGGTGAGAAAGGCCAGCCAAGGAAGACTCGTGCGGTGCCTCCGCCCATTGTCTTCTCATGACAGTGAGACCCAGACAGTGCACAGAGGTCCAGATTCCTGACACAGACAGCCCAGGCAGGGAGTCAGGTCTCCGGGCTCTCCTCCTTACGTTAATCAGAAGCAGGCATGCTCGACTGGGCTAAACAGACTGCTCAGGAGAGAATACAAATGCCTGAGCCTCCCTCCCCCCATTCACAGGATGCTTCAGGCCAAAGACTTGTGGAGCCCTTAATGCCTCGAAACCCAGCGCCTCCACCCACTTCCCCAGCCACGGGGTCTAAGTTTCATTACATATCTCAGGAGGGGTCTTCATTCTTTCTCAGTGAACATCTGGCCTCAGAGACCTCCTAATTAAAACCAGAAACTAATTATTGTCACCTACTCTTTCCACTTATTGTTTATGATCTCCATGTAACCCTCCACCCTGTCCCTGACAGACGTTGATCCTTCAGGAATGGCTAGTCTCTCTTAGTTTTCTATTTTCCTTTAATGAATCTTATGTCCCAGCTATGTTTCTCAGTGGAGCTGGAGGTCTGGCACCCTGATTACTACCAGCATTTCCAATTGCCTATTCTTCCCCTGGCCTTTCTGAAAGGATCCATTGAGAAAGGGGTCATGATTAAAGCCCTCGGAACAGGCAAAGTGTAATTGAAGTAGTGCCTGGCGCCTCTTGGCTTAACCTCCCTCCCCATAAACCACAGCCAAGCACAGCAGGCTGCACACCCTTTCCTGTATCTCTGCAGGGAAACATGAAGTGGGGGGTGGGGACGGTCAAAGTTCAGAGAAGTCAAAAAGGGTAGGGTACTAAGAGGAAGCATCCCTGACATGTGATGGAGATGCTCAAGAAAAGTCATGCAGAAAGAATTGTGTCAGACATGAAACAAAAAGACTGAAAAATGTGTTGATATTGCATACAGTACAGGTTCGCGTGTGCAACTCAAGACACGAAAGGTTGGTTCCAAGTGGGGAAGGAAAAGGGGCTTCGGCTCTCAGATCTGCGTTGAAAGGCAGCTTAACACTTCCTGACTATATAATCTTGGAGCAGTCCCTTCCCGCTGAGCTCCAATTTCTTCTAAAGATCTTACTTGCAAGGTCACGGTGAGAAGTCACAAAGTTGATGTGTATAGAGTGTCTAGGGCAGAGGCTGTGCATAAAGGGTACTGACTCACCGAAAACGTCTGTCTTTTCTCCTAAGTGGGAGGAGAACAATGGAGCATTGGGAGCTTTGTTGTGTAACTTCCTTCACCATGATCAACATTGTCACTGCAGCAGCTAACATTATTCAGTTTTACAATGTGTCAGATACACACGCACATGCACAAGCACATTCATGCCCCAACAATTATATAAAACATATAAGCTAGGTCCTGTTATTTTCCTTGCTTGAGGAAACAATTGCTAAGGTGTGGTTTTTATTAAGAAGGGAATTGGATCCTGCTTGAAGCCACTCTAAGAAATTTAACTTGTTACTTTTGAACTCTGATAAGTGAACTATGTTACACATAGAAGGAAGCCCATTGCCTGCATTATTCATAGTCCTGATGCTATAAATACAATGAAAGAAAATAATACAAATATATACCCATGGCTTTATTGGTGTGAATAAATTAGGATGCAAACATTTATACTATTTGTCAGTGCTGTGCAGACTGTGACATCATTTATGGTTATGGTTACGAAGAGTTTCTGACACAAATATATTCATAATATCACAGCAAGATGCAAAAGTATATCCTTATACAAACAGACAGCAAGTATGTGAACAACAAAAAAAAAAACTAGGCAAAAATAAAAAGACTGGAAAGAAATACATCATTCTGTTAAGAGTTAATCCTCTGGGTTATTTCTTAATGTCTCTCTTTGTAAACTTTGGCATTTCAGTGTAGTGCAGCACATTGCTTTAATACTGGGGGTTAAATCCAGGTTCTGATATTCCCAAGACTCAGGGCGTTGGGTAAGGTGTTCACTTCTCTAGCTCTGATTTTCCTCTTATGTAAAATAAGTAGAGTGTTAATGTATCCCAACACAGGAAAGCTGTGAAGGTTCAAACAGAAAATGCATGTAACTCGTTCAGTACAGTGGATAATATTATAGTTTATTGTGTCTTGCTATTAAAATAGAAAGTAATGTGAGGGGAGAAAAAGGGCAGCAGCCACAGAGATAGTTGGGCTTTACTGACAGAGGGTGGGATTAGGTCCAGACCTGTCTGGTGCAGAGTGGGGTTCTGGCAGTCATGGCCTGGCCCTATCTCTTTTTACAAACAAACAGAGCGCTCCTGGAGCCAGTCTCCACACCAACCATCTGTGTTCATTCAACACTCACCTTTGCCCTTTTACCCCACCAGGTTTCATTTTCAGCTTTTCCTCTTTGATGTTGATAACAATCTGGCTGCTGCTGCTGCTGCTAAGTCACTTCAGTCGTGTCCGACTCTGTGTGACCCCATAGACGGCAGCCCACCAGGCTTCCCCATCCCTGGGATTCTCCAGGCAAGAATACTGGAGTGGGTTGCCATTTCCTTCTCCAATGCATGAAAGAGAAAAGTGAAAGTGAAGTCGCTCAGTCTGTCCGACTGTTAGCGACCCCATGGACTGCAGCCCACCAGGCTACTCCATCCATTGGATTTTCCAGGCAAGAGTACTGGGGTGGGGTGCCATTGCCTTCCCCGAACAATCTGGCTAGAGCAACCAAATGTTTTTAAGTGTGAGATTTAGACTGGGGTCCCCAACCTCTGGGATCCAATGCCTGATGATCTGAGGTGCAGCTGATGTAATAGTAATAGACATAAAGTGCACAGTAAAGGTAATGCTCTTGAATCATCCCCAAACCACCTCCCACCAATCCCTGGAAAAACTGTCTTCTGCGGAACAGGTCCCTGGTGCCAGAAAGACTTGGGACCACTGATGGACAGCAGATTCCTCGTCTATATTAGAAAAACTCTGAGCAAGGTTGAGAAGGAGATCAGAATGAAGTCAGGGCACCTGGACTCAGGACCCTGGGTTCTGCCCTTTGCTAAGCAAACAGCTAAGCAGGGTCCAGGCCGGGAAGTTTGTGGGAATAGGGACTGTGTTCTGGCTTCGCTGAAGTTCACCCTCTCTCTCTCTCTCTCTTTCTTTCTGAGCCTTTCTTGTGCCTCAGCTAACCCCAAGAGCTCTCACTACCATTCCCACAACACCATGTGCTTTTCTACTGTGAAATGGATCTTATTTCAAAATATCTGGAGTAATACTGGCTTCCTCAACCTGGTGAAAATGTCACCCAGACAGGGGTTTTAGCTGACTTATTTGACATTGTGTCCCCAGCACTGGGTCTGGCATGGTAGTTTAATGTTCAAATGCATAACGTGAATGGACTCACCAGTCTGGAAGCCCTGAGTGAATGTGGGAGTCCCTGCCAGGTACAGCCTGGAGTTGCAGGTGCTCGAGCGGCAGTGAGAGCAAGGCCAGTGGAAGGGGCGAGACTGGCTGAGCATTCAGCAGTCTGCATGCCACGGGTTCCTTCCAGCTTGGTACGAGGTGTGTAGCTCTGGGCCCTGACCCTGCGTCATCTTTGCACATGTGTCCCTCTGCGCTCAGAGAGACTCTGAGCTGCAATAATGCGGATGGTGGTCGCTGTAATGATGTCCTCACTGATGCTGTTCCCCCGACCCCTACCCCAGCAAGTACTGTGCGTTTCTGCAGTGTTCTGTTCAGTGTCTGGCATGCGCTAAGTGCGCAGCTGAGGCTTGCCACTTCTTAAAATATCTGAGCACACAAAGAAGACTCGGAAACTCAAAGCTGGAAGCTTCAGGACCTACGTAATTCACCTTCTGGTTTGTGCTTGTGCTGTGCTTCGTCACTCAGTCATGTCCGACTCCTTGCGACCCCATGGATTGTAGCCCTCCAGGCTCCTCTGTCCATGGGGATTCTCCAGGCAAGAGTACTGGAGTGGGTTGCCGTTTCCTTCTCCAGGAGATCTTCCCAACCCAGAGATCGAACCCAGGTCTCCCGCATTGCAGGCAGACTCTTTACCATCTGAGCCACCAGGGAAGCCCTGCTTGGATGACTGGCAACCTTGGAGGCCTCCTGTAAGTGGAGCTGTGGCAGGAGCTGGGGGGAGAGGGAAATGGGGAGTGGTTGTTCAGTGGGCACAAAGTCTCGATTGTGCAAGATGAGAATGTTCCAGAGATCTGCCCTACACACTGTGCTTATAGTTACCACACTGAACTGTACACAAGAAAATTGGTTAAGCTGTTAAGCGGGTAGATCTCGTGTTACATGTTTTTAATTAAAAGAGAATCTCTTTTGTTTTGTGTGGGTCAGATTTGGAGAGGTTTAGTGAAGGCCCTCAATGGCAGCCCACTCCAGTACTGTCGCCTGGAAAATCCCATGGATGGAGGAGCCTGGTGGGCTGCAGTCAGTGGGGTCGCTGAGGGTCGGACACGACTGAGCGACTTCCCTTTCACTTTTCACTTTGATCCATTGGAGAAGGAAATGGCAGCCCACTCCAGTGTTCTTGCCTGGAGAATCCCAGGGACGGCGGAGCCTGGTGGACTGCCATCTATGGGGTTGCACGGAGTCGGACACGACTGAGCGACTCAGCAGCAGCAGCAAGTGCAGGCCCTGCCCCTGTACCAGGTCTTCCCAGTGAGGACCACATGGCTACCTGCTGTTTTTCAAGACTGCCAGACAACCTCTCAGGACTCCTCCCGGGGTGACCACTGTCTCTGACTGTGGAGACTGGCCTCCCTGCCCTCCACGCCTGGGCTGTCATTAAGGAGCCATTCAGCATCTGCAGACGTGATCCCACAGCCTCCAGACCCAGCTCTGGGCTCAGTCACAGCGATGTGACACGAATGCACATGCATTTCCCTTTGGCTTTCATTCTCCGTTTGAAGCCAGGGATTGAGAATTTTGTGGAGCTGACCCGTTGGTTTTTCATCGACTCCATAGCTTGGTGGTAATACCCCAGGATTCTCCTGGCTGTGTTTGTCATCACAGTTGTACTGTCAAGGGAGAAGCAAGCAGAGAGGCTGTCATTTCATACGAAAGAGCAGGAAAGTTATTTGCCTGTGTCCTAGAAGTGGCATTGAACCCTCTGAAAGGGCAGTGGCTGCCTAGCTCTCGCCTTCTCTTCCTCTGCCAAGTTCCCTTTGGGTTTCCTGTAGGAGCAGCCGCTGTCATGTGCAACTTCACCAGAATTTCTGTCCCCATCATCATACATCCAGCTCGCCTGTACTCAACCCCCTGTGGGGATGCACTGGGCTCCCCTAAAGGTGACCTTGAAGGCAGTGCTAATGATGGACTTGCACAATTTCACTCCTGACTTCCGAATACATTTTGGCTGCAGGACACCACAGGAGCGTGAGGGGCGGCTGTGGTCTGCAGCCACCGGCCAAGCTCTAACCTGTCTTCATTTAAAGGGCCCTTAGCCTGACTGCACTGGGCATTCTTAATGCCTGGCGATCCTCCACCTGCTGGAGGAGCAGGCCAGAGCATGCACTAGGCAGCAATGCCTGCATTCACCACCCCAAGGCTCTCACTTTCTAGTGCCCTATCCTCCTTTATTTACCTTCCTAGCTATTATTTGCTTAACACAGTCCACGTCTTTCCTGGTTGCCTGCCTCTTGTCCGCTCTGATATTTACGGCAGTGTGCTTTCTCTCTTGCCCCCTGCTGTATTCCCAGTGCTGGGAACCTTGCCCGGTATATAGCAGGCCCTCAGTAAATATTTATGGAATAGATGGGCGGACTTGATGACACTGTGGGCTTGAGATTAAGCAGACCACAGGGACAATTCTGGGGCTTATAATGGAGGGCAGTCTGTTCCAGCTCCAACTCCTCACTTCTAAGAGCCTCAGTTTCTGCATCTGTGCAAAGAGGGTTGTAAATACCCAGACCTCCCAGAAATCTTGTCAAGACTGCCTGGGAGGCTCCGGGTGAAAGTGTTACAAAACAGCAATATACCTGCAACGTATGTGGGGCATGATTTCTCTGGCCCGGTTTTAATGTTTTAGTGGCATCTTTGTTTTTGCTGTAAGTTACAGTCCTTTTGAAAGCATGTAGAATATAAATGACATAGGTAGAAAAGGAAATTAGATAAGGATAGTTCACAAATGAGCATGTAGTATTAGCAGAAAATTCACAAAAGAAAAAAGGTATAACTGGTAAAATTATATAAGAACAATAAGAATTGCCCACTTAGAAGAGATGCTACTTTAAGAATCAAACTGGTGATAATTACACACACACACACACACACCCAGGGGCAGGTAAAGGCCCCATGAGATGACATTCATATGTTCCTGGTGGAACTATAAATTTTTTCTAAAAAATTATCATCAAGTACAAGAGCCTTAAAATGTTCATATTTTTTGATTGACTAATCTGTTTGGAATTTATCCAGTGAATAAATTACAGACAGTTACATGTACAAGACTGTTAGACATTGTGTTGCTTATATTAGACAATTGTTGGTAATATCTGAAATTCCTGACAATAGGGGAAATTTCAGTAAATGTTTCATAAAGAATAATGCATCTAGATTCATCCATGAAAGATATTGTACTCTAAGAATATTTAATGTCAGAAGAAAAAGCTCTCCATGTAATGTCAAGTTGAAAAAAAGAAATAAAATGTACATACATATATGCAATTTCCCAAGTTTTCAAATAAAGCATATCTATATACAGTAATTACATCAAAAGCATACAAACATAGAAGTAAAATTGTCAGCACCCATAACTATGATAAATATTGAATATTTGCAAATCTTATATATATGTGTGTATATAGGTATATATATGTAATTCATTTTCTATTAATGTTTTTTCAACTTCTTCATGTTCTTCCTAATAGTGATGTATTACTTTTGAAATGAGAAACCACTGTTTTCATTGGCAAAATTTAATTTAAATTCTAATTTCCAATTTTCATATTATACACTAAGAAACAAATATATCAGTCATATTATTAAACCAAGATACATACATATGAGATTTGTTTTCAATAAATAAGGCATTTCTCAGCTGGAGAGAGACCTGAAATAACCAGCTGAGACCCCCGTTACCCCTACGGATGCTCTCATCATGTCCCGCCCTGGCCCTTCCCAGCTGGTCTTCTTTCCCATGCCCTGACAGTTGGACTGTCCATCTCCTGTCCTTTTCTATCTTCCCATCTCTACCTTTTTTGCTTTCTCTCCCCTCTCTCTTTCTTACAAAAGTCCCCCTGTTGAGAGAGCAGGGACATCAGGGAAGAATCCCAGATCAATTTTGAGCTGAAGTAACTGACCTGACTTGTGCCCTGTCCTTCTCGTGGAACTGGAAGGCCCCCAGAACCGCCTCCACCCGAGTCCCCCTCATACCCCTCAGCAATTCAGGCAGAACTCAGGTCACCATCTTGGCATTCCAGGGACTCACGCTGAGGTTCCGGAATTGTTTCTCTTCCACCCAAGTGTAAACATTAGAAAGATTCAAAAGTCACATGGACTGAGACCCATGTTAATTGGACAAATTAGACGAGAATGCTGGATATAGAATTCAAACTTCAAGCACTCTCGGGTTATACTCCGGTTCTCTATGCAGAGATAGTCCACATCTGCAGAGGAGAGGTAAGAATACAGACAGGCTTTAGAGAGATGAGATTGTGCATTCCCTTTCCGTTTTTCATGATTTTATTAGAAGTCCCTCTAATGTGGCTTACATGGTATAATCATGTCATAAAAGACTGCTTCTTGGGGTTTTCCTGGTGGTCCAGGGGCTAAGACCCTGTGTTCCCAATGCAAGGGGCCTGGGTTTGATCCCTCGTCAGGGAACTAGATTCCACATGCCTCAACTAAGAGTTCACAGACTGCAACTAAGACCCAGCACAGCCAAACACATAAAAATACATATTTTAAAGGGTGATTTTAGGTGTGGAAATGGGTTCAGGGAGTTTCAGCAACTGCTCACATCCACCCCAAACACAAAGAAGGTAAGACTCCGAGCTAGGATTCAAGTTGAGGCTCCTCGGACTCCACCCTCTTTCCAATCCCTGTGTGTGGAGGGAGGGCTGGGGGGCGGCACATACCCTCAGTCATGTCTGACTCTTTGTTCCCCCATGGACTGCAGCTTTGCCAGGCTGCTCTGTCCATGGGATTTCCCAGGCAAGAATACTGAAGTGGGTTGCCAGTTCCTCCTCCGGCGGATCTTTCCGACCCAGGGATTGAACTGAAATCTCCTGCATTGGCAGGCAGACTTTTTACCACTGAGCCGTCTGGGAAGCCATTCTAATCTCTACTTTATAGCATTCCTATGAAGTGAGGTTACCATCACAGCATTTGGCACACAGCATTTGTAAAATTTTTTTACTTAGAACCAGAAGATAGTATGTGAATGGTGGAATAGGAGGATATAAAAGAAAAAAATGAAAAAAAATGAGCCCTGTGCTATAGGTGATATCAATTTTGCTAAATCACACCTTAGAAATAGTTCAGACTTGAGGGAGTCAGAAAACTTACTGCCCTCCACTTCCTATATTTTCTGTACTCTAATTCAAAGCCACCCAATTAGTCATCCTCTTAAGACTCAAAAAAATGACTTTAGGGCATTTATCTCAGTTGCAATTTTACATTGATTTTTGTACTTACTTAGTGCGTGTCTTATTTCGTGGCTTCCCTTGTGGTTCAGCAGTAAAGAATCCGCTTGCAATGCAGGAGACAGCCTGCAATGCAGTAGATGTGGGTTCAGTCCCTGGGTGGGGAAGATCCCCTGGAGAAGGAAATGGCAACCCACTTCAGTATTCTTGCCTGGGAAATCCCATGGACAGAGGAGCCTGGTGGGCTACGGTCCACGCAGTCACTAGAGTCAGACACAACTGAGCGGCTAAACCACCACTGTGCCTGGCTCCCCAGCTAGACCAAAACCTCCGTAAGTGCAAAANAGGAAATGGCAACCCACTTCAGTATTCTTGCCTGGGAAATCCCATGGACAGAGGAGCCTGGTGGGCTACGGTCCACGCGGTCACTAGAGTCAGACACAACTGAGCGGCTAAACCACCACTGTGCCTGGCTCCCCAGCTAGACCAAAACCTCCGTAAGTGCAAAAATTATGTCTGCTTTTGTTTACTCTGTGTTTCTCAAGTTTAAAACCGAGTTTGGCATACAGATGATGCTCAATTAATGCCTGTTGGACAAATGGGTGGGTGATGACTTTCTGTCTATCCTGAGGTTTGAGGCGCTTGCTCCAGTGACTGTATTTCTCCTCCTTGGGTGTACTGAGAGCTGGAGAGCAGGTGTCACCCGTGCTCCATCCCCCCGCCTACATCCTCATGCTAAGCCTTATAAGAAGGTACCCTTCAGTTCCTTGGCAGAAAAGTACAGGAAGCCTCCCCAGTGCTCCTTGTGCAGCGCGAGACCTGAGCCCCAAGAAACAAGCCCAGGAGGAAGGAGACTTTACCCACCTGCAAGCCCTTGTGTGGAGCCCTCACCTTGGTCTACCTTAGCTTTGCAGCGTTTGAAAACAGTTACTTCTCTTTTCCTTTAGACTTAAGCTTCTTGACTTCAGGGTCTATGTGCACATCACTCTGTGCCAGCACAAAGATCCACTCTCCCATCCGTCCCTTATTTATCACTTCTTCAGCAAGCTTCTATCAAGCATATTTTCCCCAGGCACTGGGCAGCAGGGGGTGGGGGTGGAGCCCTCATGCGCCTTGCCTCATTTAATCCTTAGAAGGGCCGCGTGGGGTTTCTGCTGGTATTTCCCTAAATTTGCAGATGAGAAAACCGAGTTATCAAGGGGGTAAGGCTCTCCCACAAGATGCACAGGTTGTAGGGAGCAGAGTCAGGATTTGCATTCAGCTCCTCTGCCTTATTCTTCTTTCCCAAGCACATGCTGATGTCTCAATATTTACCTGTCTCTTATACACATCTAGATGTGTATAAAAGACAGGTGGTACAGAGACAACAGTGTCTAGTTTAGTCCAAAAAGCAGAGAAATTCTATTCCAAAGTCGCCAAGAATGAATGTCGAGTCCCTGAAACCTCCCCCTATGATTCATGCTCGAGGAATATGCTAATAGATTAATTAGTACTGTTTCATGTGCAGAAGCTCCTATGTAAGATTTAAAAACCAAATAGAAGTGGTATCAGTGGTATTTTTCCCATTTCAGGTACTTAACTGACTTTTATTTTCCATTTACAGTCCCTTCCATAGAGTGTGACTGAGATGCTTTTGAATTTATGTTGCTTTGTTGCTGTTGGCATGCTTATTAAGAGGATTAAAGAGTGCGTCTAGTCCATCAGCCAAATATCTATTTCACTTTGACTGTAGGGAACATGGTTGACTACCACAGCCTCGGCCAATTATGAAATAATTAGAATGCTTTGTAATGTATATTTAACAAATTTTTAGAAGTATTTCTCAAACCCCTTGTACAGTTTTATTCATTTGGAGCTCTACTTCCCTGTTTTTCCTTATCTTTCAATATGATTATCATCCAAAGGAATTAAATCTTGCCTTCTCCAGTTTGAGAAATAAGGAAGCAGCTTACAGAGTGCAACTTTATATACTGTGATTCCTTATAAGAGAATAGTGTCATAGTGTAACTGCTTATAAAAAGAATCCCAAACCCATTGTGGAGCCATTCCTACTAATCAATGACCTTGGTAAAAAGGTCATGCCAAAATGGAAACTGGCTGAGATCTTTAGATAAGAGATACACTAGACTCGAAGAACTGGGGTGAGAGTTATTAAATGGTTTCATTACACTGAAAGTTAATCAGTAACCTCAGATATGCAGATCCCATTACCCTAATGGCAAAGTGAAAGTGAAGTCGCTCAGTCGTGTCCGACTCTTTGTGACCCCATGGACTGTAGCCACCAGGCTCCTCCCTCCATGGGATTCTCCAGGCAAGAGTACTGGAGTGGGTTGCCATTTCCTTCTCCAGGGGATCTTCCCGACCCAGGGATCGAACCCAGGTCTCCCACATTCCAGGCAGATGCTTTAACCTCTGAGCCAAAGGAAGAGGAACTAAAGAGTCTCTTGATGAAGGTGAAAGAGGAGAGTGAAAAACTGGCTTAAATTAACTCAACATTCAAAAAACTAAGATCATGACCCCTGGTCCCATCTAATAGATGGGAAAAAAGTGGAAACAGTGACAGACTTTATTTTATTGGGCTCCAAAATCACCGCAGATGGTGACTGCAGCCATGAAATTAAAAGACACTTGCTCCTTGGAAGAAAAGCTATGATAAACCTACACACTGTATTAAAAAGCAGAGACATCACTTTGCTGACAAAGGTCCATATAGTCAAAGCTATGGTTTTTTCTGGTAGTCATGTACAGATACGAGAATTGGTCCATAAGGAAGGCTGAGCACCAAAGAATTGGTGCTCTCAAATTGTATTGCTATAGAAGACTCTTGAAAGTCTCTTGGACCACAAGGAGATCAAACCAGTCAATCCTAAAGGAAATTAACCCTGAATGTTCATTAGAAGGACTGATGCTGAAGCTGAGGCTCTAGTACTTTGGCCACCTGATGCCAAGAGCCGACTCATTGGAAAAGACCCTGGTACTGGGAAAGATTGAGGGCAGGAGAAGAAGGGAGCAACAGGAGATGAGATGGTTGGATGGCATCATCAACTCAATGGACATGAATTTGAACAAACTCTGGGAAATAGTGAAGGACAGGGAAGCCTGGCATGCTGCAGTCCATGGGAATGCAAAGAGTTGGACACAACTGAATGACTGAACAATAACAAAAATACTGAAAGGGGTGGGGAGGCAGCATCTTTGGAGCGAGCTATTGGTGTTCCCTAAGTCTCTATAGCTTCCATGGATGGAAAGGGGAGAGGGGTATTTCCTTCCTTCAAGTCTCCACAGTAGAAGGTCTTGGCAGGACTACTCTGAAACTGTAAATGCCCTCTCTTGAAAGTTTGATGGCATAACAGCTTGGTGTGTGACACCTGCCTTGAACACAACAACAGAAATAATAAATGTTTATTAGAAGCTTCAGCAGTGGAGCAAAGGTGAGAACTGTGTGTTGAATGGCCTGTGCCCCTAGTGTTGACCCTGCAGCTGCAGTATGAGTATTTACCAGGATCTGGAAAAGCTCTCCTGCTTTCCCACCACCACCACCACCCCACCTCCCGTCACACACACAAGAGAGAGAAAGATCTGGCATGGGATCGTTGCTTCCAAATAGAGTTGAACAGCTCTCAGCACATAATCTAGATATCTTAGGACTGAGGAAAAGGTCAGTGTCCAACCACAGCAGGTAAGCATTGTGTCTGGCACGGGAAACTGGGTGAGAGAGCCCTACCAAAGAGCGCTGGGTGTCTTGGAAGAATCCACAAAGTTCTTGTGGAGAAATTCAGCTTCAAAAAGGACATCACATTCTGTACCACTCTACAAGACTGGAAGTCAGATAGCATCTGGGCCATGCCCCTTTGCGTCATCCCCTCTTGGTGAGGCTCAGAATCCTCTGCGGGCAAATTAAGGGAGGAGGAGTCCAAACAGTGGAAGGAGGAGAGGAGAGAGACTGGCGACCTGCTCTCCTGAAACCCTAGTCTTCATGTCTGCACTCGGAGCAGCTGGGGAAGGAGAGAAATCCCAACCTTAAAAAGCCATCAAGCTTTGATTATTCCACAGGACTGGATATTACACTTGCTAACATGAAACTGTATGTATGTGTGTGTGTGTGTGTGAGAGAGAGAGAGAGAGAGAATTGGATTGACCTGGTAACTGTTTGCATGGGCTAACACCAACCGAGAGAGAGAGAGGTGTTTGTCGTATTTATCCAATGTCAGAGAAAGAGGCTGTGCAAAGGGTGACAGATTTGGAGGGACCAAGAGAGACAAAGATGAAGGTCCCCCATGAGTCCTCCTCATTCTATGTAATGGCTGAATGTGACACAGAGTCACTAGAGGATTTACAGGGGGTGGGAACAGGGTCTAATCTGACCTGAGGGGTCAGAGAAAGTGTCTTAGATGGAGAAATGCCTGAGATGAGTGTTGACGGATAAGTGAAGGTTGATAGACTGTTGAGGTCTGATTGTTCTTAATACAGAAGCATCTAGAGCCCACATTCTCACCTCCTGAGATGACTCGGAAATCTGAGGCCAGGAATTTACAAATTTATTTGCACCCTTTATATCCATCTTGCCAGGTGGCACTAGTGGTAAAGAATTCGCCTGCCAGTGCAGAAGACACAAAGAGATGTGCATTCGATCTCTGGGTCAGGAAGATCCCCTGGAGGAGGGCATGGCAACCCACTCCAGTATTCTTGCCTGGAGAATCCCCATGGACAGAGGAGCCTGGCAGGCTACAGTCCATGGGGCCACAAATAGTTTGATGCTGCTGAGCACAAAACACTTTATATCTGCACTCATCATCTCTGCTTGATTCTCTCCTCTCCTTCTGCCTGAAAGCATTTCATATTCTCCATGACATTCAGCCCTCCGCTGTCTTCCCCAAAGGGTCGAGGCGGTTCATTCAAGCTATTGAAGATAATAAAGGAGGCCTGCCACATTGCTTTCCTTAGGTCCTGGCGTGAGACCCAGCAGGACTCTGCTTGCATCTAATCTTTCCCAGGTTCGCCATTGCTGTCAGAGACTGCCTTCCCCTGCAAAACCCTCTTGGCATTCTGTAATTTCCTGATATTGCAAGGGGACTGATATTGAGGAGGCTGTGAGGATTTCCTTGGGAAAAACACATCAAAAGACAACACTCAGCTGTCTTTACCTTGCCCCTCAGCTTAGTTATGCAAACCTCACCTAAAATAGTTTGATGCTGCTGAGCACAAAACACTTTATATCTGCACTCATCATCTCTGCTTGATTCTCTCCTCTCCTTCTGCCTGAAAGCATTTCATATTCTCCATGACATTCAGCCCTCCGCTGTCTTCCCCAAAGGGTCGAGGCGGTTCATTCAAGCTATTGAAGATAATAAAGGAGGCCTGCCACATTGCTTTCCTTAGGTCCTGGCGTGAGACCCAGCAGGACTCTGCTTGCATCTAATCTTTCCCAGGTTCGCCATTGCTGTCAGAGACTGCCTTCCCCTGCAAAACCCTCTTGGCATTCTGTAATTTCCTGATATTGCAAGGGGACTGATATTGAGGAGGCTGTGAGGATTTCCTTGGGAAAAACACATCAAAAGACAACACTCAGCTGTCTTTACCTTGCCCCTCAGCTTAGTTATGCAAACCTCACCTGGCAGAAACATGAGGAATCCATTCAGAGCCCTGGCCTGCCAGTCACTGGAAAGAGCGCTGCATCCAGCTACAATTCACTGAACACCTCCTGTGAGTCGGATCTTTTGATTAAAAGTACTTTGAGTATAGTGTCTCTAAATTTCAACCCAAAATGGTGAGGGAGAGGTTATTGCTTGCATTCTGTGGGTGAGGAAAAATGAGAGAGAGAGAGGGGTTAAGTAGAAACCCTGCTCTCCTTCAGCAAGCCCTGGAGTAGGGTTTCCAGGCCTGGTGCCCCTTGCTGTTGTTTTATGAGGTGGGTAAGTCCATCTTTCAATTCTCAGAGCAGCCTTTCCAGCAGAGCTTTTTGAGACTCCTCCAAACAGTGCCCTGCAGTTGTTTCCTCCCCTCGCTCCCAAAACCCTTTGTCCAAATCTAGCGAATGGCACCTACCTTGATGCTGTAAGGGTTTATTTATGTGCCTGCATTCCCATCACACTGGAAGGTTCCCAGGTGCAGAGGTGGAGCTCTTGCCTTCTGTTTTCACTAAACATCTCGGCCTGTTCTGCACACAGTGGGGCTTCTTTTTTAAACAGTAATTATTTATTCATTGTTTTGGGGTGTGCCGGGTCTCCCTTGCTGCACGGGCTTTCCTCTAGTTGAGGCGAGCAGGGGCTGCTCTCTAGCTGTGGTGCACACGGGCCTCTCATTGGGGTGGCTTCTTTTGTTGCAGAGCACGGCCTCTAGAGTACTCGGGCTTCAGTAGTCACCGAACGCGGGTTCATAGCTGTGGCACATGGGCGTAGTTGCTCCATGGCACGTAGAATCTTCCTGGACCAGGGATCAGATGTGTGTCCCCTGCATTGGCAGGCAGACTCTTATCCCCTGTGCCACCAGGGAAGTCCCCCCAGTAGAAACTTCCTAAAGTCGTTGAGTGATCAGTGCATCATCATTTATACATAAGAAATAGGGGGGACCTCGGAGACATGATACAATAAGCAGAGGTCACATAGCTGTCACTCTGAAATCAGAATCTGAAATCCCTCTCTCCTGACTGCAAATATATAGCTATTTTTCACTATATGGAAATGGAATTAATAGATTTTTATGATGCCTCTGAAGATATTATACTGGACTACCAAGGCAGACTCAGAAAGTTGCGTCTGTGTGTGTGTGTGTGTGCACACAAACGCACATTCGTAGAGAAATGCAGATTCATTTACTGTTAGCATGGTATCTCTCCAACTAGCCTGCCTGATGGTCCTGGTTCTCATTTCTTTTTTGAGATAACATTCCACCATTGCACAACTTTCATTCAACGAAGATTTATGAAGTGCTTATTTCCATGTTGCAGGCAATGTCACAGAGGTAGGGGATACACAAACATATAAATTTAATAATCTGAATTTCAGTGGTATGAAGAGTACAGTATGCTCCGAGAATGGGTGATAGAAAGCCTTGACCTGGGCTGGTCTTTGAGAGCGAGCGTCCCTGGAGGAGTGAAGGCAGATCTGAGAGCTAGAGGAGAGACAAGATTTATGTCTGAAGTAGATAGATGAGGGGCTAGACGCCCATGGAACGTGTGTGGAACTGAAAGGGGGCTGACAGTGCTCTAACCCAGGGATCAGGAGAAAGAGCTATGTGACTCCCTGCAGACGTAAACAGTGGCCAGGTCACGCAGGACTCTGGGAAGATTATTGATATTCTGTCCCTTACTCTAAAAGCACTGTAACGGCACTGACAAGTTTCAGCTGGAGACTCATATAGGCAGTCTCGAGTTTCTCTCCCTGTTGTGAGAGTGAGTTGGAAGGAGATAAGGATGGCTGTTGGGAGGCCAGTTATGAACTCCTGATGTGGTCAGGGGAGAGATAACAGCATGTCTGAATATTCTGTAAATCATCAGAGTCATCTATTTTTGTCTCTCTCTAGAGAAAGGAGAAAGTTCAGTCAGTCTTCTGGTTTTGACCATAAATCATTAAAATTTTCTCTCCAAAGAATGTTGTTCTAATTGTCCTACAGAATCCTCCCAAGTGTCCTCTAAAGGTACACACTGTAGGAAAACTGGATGCTGGGCTTCTTAGGGTCTGTGTGTGTTGAAGAAAGTCTAGATGCTACAACACTTTTTTTCTCCACCAACCTCACATTTCCCTGTCTGTGCCCGAGCCTGTCCTCCGCAAAGCTGCTGATGACCTGAGTTTGAGAGGCCCACATTTGGGAATCTCCTGAATAGCCAGTTGACTTAGCTACTGTCTGAGCCCAGTGGAGACCTGATTCTCCACCTGGCTTGATGTCTCAGATAGAGGGCCTGGCTGCCTTCAACAGAGGTGTCTCTGTGGTTTGTCTTGCCTGCTCAACATGCAGAGCTGATGTGCAGGGAGGCCCCTGTCCTCCTCTTCCTTCTCCATCTCCTCTACCATCACCAGCACACTCCTACTATCATGCAATGGAGGTAGAGACTGGAGTGGTGATTAGAGCAGTTAACCTTCATCTGTTAACACCAAATTGAAGAAAGGGGAAAAAAGAGAGAGCAGAGCATCCTCTGATTTCTCTCCTAAGCAGGGGTTGTGTATCACACCAGCAGAGATAATGCCCAATTGATGACTCTGCCTGCCTGATTAAGCCTTTTTTATCTTCTCTAAAACTGCAGAGGAGCAAAGGCCACCTCAGCCATCACTGCTGTGAACCAGAATCTAGCAATAGAGTCCCATTCCCTTTTATCCTTCGACCACTAGAGCCATTCCCTGGGGCTCACCTAGCATAGCTCCTTGCATTTTACAGTTGGGAAGGTTGATAAACAAAGAATACGTTCATTCTTTCATCCCAAAATCTGTACACAGCACCCTTTCTTTGTATGGTAGGCTTTGTGCTAAGTTAAGGAATCAGAGAAACATGAGTCAAGTCTTTGCTGCTGAGGAAGCTCTCTGTCTGGTAAACAAGGGAATTAACCAGAGCCCGGGGAGAGCTCTAACCTTGCAAGGTACTGATAGCTTATAGGGAGAGAGTCCAGAGTGGCCTGGCCCTGGGCCCAAGGCTCTTAGAGAGGCTGAATCAAAAGTTCTATCTCTCTTAGAAAGTATTTTTTCCAAAAGCATCTAACTTGCTCAGCCTTGGAGTTGAACACAATGTTTTCTCCCTATCTTGTGTTTTTCACGGCAGGAGTATTTCAGCTACTACCGTATTAGGCAGATAAATGTATATTTTAGTGCTTGAATTTGGATCCAGGAAAAGATACTGCAATTAGCTACCATATTAAGTGCTGACTGTGTGCTGGGAAATATCGATTTTACCCTTCTAGTTCTCACTTACATATGATATCTGTTGAGTTGTGTACCTGCAGGCATAATACAACTTAGAACACACTGTCACTGGAGATGTAGCAGAAGTGAGGGGTGGCTTAGTGAAAGACAGAACCTTTGCCTCAGTTCTCGAAGAATGGGCACAGTGTTGACAGAGGGCTGTGTACTGCAGAATGTCCTGCTGCATTTCTTCCTGGATAAGCTATTCGCCCTGTGGCCACTGAGTTTCCTCAACTATAAAGAAAGGGAGGTTAATTAATAAGACCTACCTACCTCATGCTGTGCCAAATGAAAGATTTAGTGCAAACCCAGTCCCTGTTGCATAGCAATAATAATGATGCTGCTGGTGGTGGTGTTAATCACAATATTGATGAAGTAGATAAGGATGTTGGTGGTAGTGGTGGTGATGATGACTATGGTGATGATGGTGTTGATGACAGTGATGATGATGGTAGTGTTGGTGATGAGGAGTATACAGTAATGGTGGTGATGATGATGGCAATGCCGAACTACACCCTTTTTATAAACGTCATGATAACCTTCAAACATGTTTCAGAGTTCTAAAGTTATTCCACTGTTCTCTCCAGCCATTGATGTACACTGGTTAGAGTGACGATTTGCCCAAGGAGTCGTCCAGTTATCCATGCGGTCTCGAATGATGGAGTGACAGTTCCCAGTTGGCTGAGCCAGCCCAGCCACGGGTGTTCCTGTCCAGCCACCCACAGGCAGAAGACAGACAGCTAACAGAGGGATTTGATATCCAACACAAGAATCCTCTCTTGTCTTTCAGTAGAAAGCTTATTTCCTATGTGGAGAGTTTGATGGATATTTCTTATTTCTCTGTTTTCTGTACTAGGCAGTAAACAACACATTCCGTTTCATTCTTTACAGTGTTTTTATCAATAACAAGATTGCCTCCCTGCCTTTCTTGTAAGTACCTGGATTCAGGGTCCTCTAATCGGAAGACTCCTTTCAGTCCGAGGAAGAATAGCAGAGGGCCTGAGAGGAAGGGGCATCTAGAGTTTGAATGTTGTCTTCCTCATACATTTGCCCTGTGGCCTTTGGCAAGCTTCCTGACACTCTGAGTTCCATGATACCAGTGTCATGGTCTTTGTCTCCTTTCCTCCATCGTCACGTCTTTCCTCTCTAGTCCAGTCCTTCTCGCATCAGTGACAGTGATTTTAAGTCACCTGAGATGTTCGCAGTGAGCTCCCTTGGGATGCCTGTTGCTCTCCTTGGCTGGCTGAGAACAGCTCTAGGATGAAGGGTGAGTTCTGATCGCACATCCTGGTGCGTTCTAGCTGTAGAGATGCGGCTCTGTTGTCGACAGGACGGGACTTTCAAGGGGCTCTGGATATGTCGGCAAGACACAGAGCAGACCACATTGAACAGTTTGTGGAGTTGTTCTTAGAAGGTGTTGTTTAGTCGCTAAGCTGTGACCCCAGAACATGTCTTAAAAATAGCCCACAGCTCCCTCCTGCAACCTGGCCCTCTCCCCTGCATTCTGGCCCTCTCCCCTGCATTCTGATTCTGCTGTACTCTGTAATCAACAAGTGAAAGCAGGTCCCCCTAACCTTGACATAAAAGCTTTCTTAAAAAAGAAAAGATAGTATTAAAAACTGAGTGCTCTCCAGAAAACAGACGTAGAAGATGAAGTTACGAGAACAGCAGCAAAAATAAAAGTAACAACCAAGTGCTTGCACCTAGTGCTTCACCACGCCCTCATGCGCCTTGCCTCATTTAATCCTTAGAAGGGCCGCGTGGGGTTTCTGCTGGTATTTCCCTAAATTTGCAGATGAGAAAACCGAGTTATCAAGGGGGTAAGGCTCTCCCACAAGATGCACAGGTTGTAGGGAGCAGAGTCAGGATTTGCATTCAGCTCCTCTGCCTTATTCTTCTTTCCCAAGCACATGCTGATGTCTCAATATTTACTTCTCAGATCTCAGTTAGAATGCTGGTAATGTAAAAATGTCAGGGATGATAAAACGCAGACAAGTTGGACTTCCCTGGTGGTCCAGTGGTCAAGAATTTGCCTGCCAGTGCAGGGGACACAAGTCCCATCCCTGGTCCAAGAGGATTCCGCATGCCACAAGGCAACCAAGCCCGTGTGCCACAACTACTGAGCTCCTGCACTGCAGCTACTGAAGCCCGCAAGAAGCGAAGCCACTGTGACGAGAAGCCTGTGCGCCGCAGCCAGAGAGCAGAACTCCCGTATCGCAGTCAGAGAAAGCCCACACGCGCAATGAAGACCCAGTGCAGCCAAGAGCAAATACACACGCGAATAAAATTCAAAAAATGCAGACAGGCACCAGGAGTTCTAACTGGCAGCTGGAAGTTGTCCTTGCCTATGCACTCTTGCAGTTTGGGCTGGATGCTTCTCTGTTACAGAGGGCATTCATACCCATTGTAAGATGTTCGTAGCATCTCTGGCTTCCACTCCCCCACCTCCAGTGTGACAACCAAAAATGTCTCCAGACTGTCCCTTGGATGCAGATTTGTCCCAGTTGAGGCTTTGGTATCCGCCGCAGGACTGATCTCGACATTCTTCAGCTACTGGGCCTTCCTTCACAGTTTGTTTTCTTGTCAGTCTGACCTTTCCCCATTGCCAGCCATCACTCTTTGTCCCTGCTTGATCAACAATAAAATGAAGAGGACACTTAGAGAAGTAATGTGACCTTCCTTATAAATGGTCATGTCAAACAGTACTTATTAAAGGACCTAGAACATGATGATACTTAACAAATGCTAGTTAACTTCCCTTTGCCCATCTCACCCACTGTACTAAAGAAACCAAAATTGAACTTTGTCTTCCTGCCTCCCATGAAAGAATCTAATAACCCACACCACCCTTGCAAATCCATGGAATCTTTTAAAAACGTCAGTTCCCAAATTGGACTGTTCTGTGTGTATATATTAAGCAGACATTTGGGAACATCTGGATAAAGAGTGACTTTCCTTATTTTTTATCCATATGGCTGTGCCTCTCAGATACCACCTAACTGATTTTAGTTGATTATGAAAGCGAAATGGGCCCTGTATGGACTTAAATCTTTTGTTTAAAACAGTCCAGTTCAATCTCAGTCCATCAAGTGTTTCATCTAAAATAAGACCATGGTGTGATAGATTTACATAACAATGCTTTAGATTTTGAAGGGGAGTAGAATTCATTTCACATCCCTGACACAGACTTTCCATTTTGACTGAAAGAAAGCAAGTTTCTTTCTGTGTGTATATGTGTGAATATGTTTATGTATATATGTGTTTGTGTGTGAGCATATATTTATGTATGTGAATGTATATGTGTGTCTACATATGCCCACGTGGGTGTATATAGATAATTTCATGTATCAGTGAGAAAAAATATGTGGCTGACATAAAGCCGTCTATATGCTGTGAAAGTATAGAAACGGAAAAGTTAACATATTGGCCAATCTGCATAGAACACACATACACAAATGCAGCCCATCTTGGAAGGCAAAAAAAAAAAAGGTGCTTTCCTGCCTCTAATGGCTTGATAATAGTCATTATCGGCAACAATGCAAATGAAAAGAAAATAAAAAGAGGCATTTTCATGCACTGCCCATTAAGAGCAGCACACACATAAACTCATGAACTTGGAAAATAAATAAGCAGACTGGTTGCTAAACAAAAGCTTGATTTCACTTCCACTGCTATCGATGGATAGTTTGTCATTAAAAAGATAGAGCTGTTTAAGCTGTCCCAAGGGAAAGACTTAAAGTGGGATAAAAAAGAATCCAGTGGAGTATGCAGACCTGGGCCAATTTTAAATAATTACCATTCCACCATGAGTCCAGAGAGATTGTGTTGAGACACGGCCCATCGACCACAGCGAGCAGGGCTTTCCTTTGGGACAGGATCCAGGCCCAGGTTGCCCACGGGGCCCCATGGGGACAGCCCTTGGGCAAGGATGGAGGCGTCTCTGCCTCCATTCTGTGACAACATGGTTCTTAAAGACCCGCCTGTCTGGTTTCCTTGCTGGTTTGTCATGTGTCCTCGTATATCTTTAGAATATTGCCTGTTAATTCTGGAATGGAACTCAAGAGATCATTAGGTCCGACTGCCTGCCTTAACCTCTCTAATCAATTTACCTCCATAAGTTACTTCGATATCAATCCATAAAAGGGTACTAACTTTATTTCTTGGTGCATTAACTCATTAAATGAGGTATGCACATGGAGTGTATAATAGTGGCTGGCACATAACACATGCTCAGTATATGACCAGTTTCATTGTTTCTGTATTTACTATTTTTTGAAAGGCGGTTGATATAAAAGAAACTTTATCGAGTTCAGAATTAGACAGAATTCTGTTCAAATCATCATTGCATGGTCTTAGTTAAAGATTTAGCATCCATGGGCCTTAGTACCCTCATTTATAAAACATGGTTGATGATTCTTGGTATGTTTCTTGACTCTTATGAGAAGTAAGTGAGGAAATACTTGCAGAAAGAGAGGGAGGGACATAGTAAATTCTCGGTAAGAATCAGGTACTATTATCAACACTTCCAGCAATACCATTTACATCTCAGTGGAGAACAGTCACTTCTATTACCGAAATTGCTGACGTCAATGGGATGAAAGATGAATGGTATTCTTCCTTATTACTTTTGCCTTGTAGTAATGTCATGTATTGAGTCATTTTCCTCTTGACAGTAGAGTTTTAAGGAGAATTTGAGGGTCCCTTGGACTGCATGGAGATCAAACCAGTCAATCCTAAAGGAAATCAACTCTGAGTACTCACTGGAAGGACTGATGCTGAAGCTAAAGCTCCAGTACTTTGGCCACCTGATGCAAAGAGCCAGCTCATTGGAAAAGACCCTGAAGCTGGGAAAGACTGAAGGCAAAAGGAGAAAGGGGTGGCGGTGGNCCCTTGGACTGCATGGAGATCAAACCAGTCAATCCTAAAGGAAATCAACTCTGAGTACTCACTGGAAGGACTGATGCTGAAGCTAAAGCTCCAGTACTTTGGCCACCTGATGCAAAGAGCCAGCTCATTGGAAAAGACCCTGAAGCTGGGAAAGACTGAAGGCAAAAGGAGAAAGGGGTGGCGGTGGGTGAGATGTCTAGATAGCATCACTCAGTTCAAGGGACATGAATTTGAGCAAACTCCGGGAGATAGAGAAGTTCAGGGAAGCCTGGCGTGCTGCAGTCCAAGGGGTCCTGGGGAGTTGGACATGGCTGAACAGCAACAACAACAAAAAAGAGGAGAGAAAATAAAGAGAAAGAGGTTGGTGATAAAAGCCCTATGTGTGGACCTCGGTGGGGAAGGGGCATCTGAGTAGCACTCGGTTCCCTGGAGGGGTAAGAATGGAGGCCCAGGAGGATACAGTCGCAGTCTCACTTCGGCACTGAACGTGAACTGTGCTGGGGGTTGGGGGTGAGACAGAAAACAAGGCTGACACGGTGCCTGGTTAGGGAACATAAGGTCTCGTAGGGGAGAAAGAGGACACTTAGGATACAGTGGTGGGTAGTAGGGGGAAGTAGAGATTCAGAGATCATGGCCCTTAACCCTGAAGCAACAAGGAGGACTTCCTGGAGGAAAGTACATCTTGGAAACTTCTAAAGGATTTAGACTCAGGAAAAGTTGGCAATTCCTCTGCCACTTATGAGCTGCCTTGGTTAAACTTTTTGAACTTTGGTCTCTTTTTCTATAAAATATGGGTAAGATAATATGGACTGTGATCATATACACATATTATAATATTTATTATACATGGAATTCTCCAGGCAAGAATACTGGAGTAGGTAGCCATTCCCTTCTCCAGGTGTTCTTCCCAACCCAGGGATTGAAGCTGGGTCTCCTGCATTGCTTCCCTGGTGGCTCAGATGTTAAAGAATCTGCCTGCAATGCAGGAGAACTGGGTTCAATCCCTGTGTTGGGAAGATCCCCTGGAGAATGGAACAGCTACCCACTCCAGTCTTCTGGCCTGGAGAATTCTGTGGACAGAGGACTGTGGCAGGCTACAGTCCATGGGGTCACAAAGAGTCGGACATGGCTGAGCAACTTTCCCTCCACATTGCAGGCAGATTCTTTACCATCTGAGCCACCACGGAAGTCCTATATTATATCATATGTATATTTGGTGGCTCAGATGGCAAAGAATCTGCCTGCAATCCAGGAGACCCAGGTTCGATCCCTGGGTCAGGAAGATACCCTGGAGAAGGAAATGGCAAACCGTTCCAGTATTCTTGCCTGGAGAATCCCGTGGACAGAGGAGGCTGGGGGGCTCCAGTCCATGAGGTCACAAAGAGTCGGACGTGACTGAGCAACTAACACTGACAGATATTTTAATAGGTGATACATCTATCTATCTATCTATCTATCTATCTATCTATATATATATTCAGCCAGTTCCAGCTTTTATTGCCAAGCTGAGGAGTTGGAGCCAGTTACTCACCCACTCTGGTCTTTGCTTTGCAAACAGCAGTTCCTAAAATCCCGTTCTATGCTTTACAGTCTGATGAACAGAACAAGGCTTCTCTCTGACAAGCCTGCCTCTCCCCCTCCCTCCCTCTCTCTTTAGCTCCCTCTTGCTCTTGCCCACCACTCCCTCTCCTGCTGTCCAGCCCCTCCTGAAAAGGCCTCAAGTCCTGCTGAGAACAAGAGGGCATATTTTATGCTGGGCGCACACCAATTGGAGACCACTTCCCAGACCCCAGCTTCTCCCTTCATAATTGAAGTGGAGGCTTTGAAACGTTCAGTGCGGCTTTCTCTGAAGTTGAAGCTGACCAGTTTCTCCTGCTGCCTCCCAAGCCTTTAATTTGTCAGTAAAATTGTTCAGTTTTCTTATGACCACTCGGGGTTTTTCATCCTCCTGTGGTTGCAGAAATGGAGCCTGGTGAGCGATGCCTATTTTTACAAGAACTCCTTTGCACAACATTGGCTGTCTCTGGGAGTGGCTCACAGGGAAATAGATGAGTGATTTCCTTCAAGGGCACCTGGATATCCAGGGAATTTGAGTTTCACCTTTTACCTCATTGAGGAGTAAGGATGGATGCTTCTTTCTCTTAAACAAGCACAGGGGAAGCATGATTCTAAGAAAGTGCATTTTTCTCTAAGCCAACATCAAATCCCATCTTTGCCCGTGATGAGCTGTGTAACTTGGGTATCTTCTCTGAATTCCAACCCTGTTTCTTCATCTGTATAATGGGGATTAAAATGTGAGTAACAGGACTGATTTGAGAGTGAAAATTGCTGGCATACTACATTTGCATCACTAACCTAGCTCTAGTACAGATGTCCATACTCCCTTGCCTTCAAGGGGACTGCAATGTCATGAGAGTAGCTCAGGATCTCAACAGAGGGCAGTCAAAGAGATGGGAAAACAATGGAAACAGGGATGGACTTTATTTTCTTGGGCTCCCAGATCACGACAGATGGTGACTGCAGCCATGAAATTAAAAAGATTCTTGCTCATTGGAAGAAAAGTTATAACAAACCTAGACAGCATATTAAAAAGCAGAGACATTGCTTTGTCATAAAGGTTCCTCTAGTCAAAGCTATGATTTTTTCAGTAGTCATGTACAAATATGAGAATTTGTCCATAAAGAAGGCTGAGCACCAAAAAATTGATGCTTTCAAATTGTATTGCTCTAGAAGACTCTTAAGAGTCTCTTGGACTGAAAGGAGATCAAACCAGTCGATCCTAAAGGAAATCAACCCTGAATATTTACTGGAAGGACTGATCCTGATGCTGAAGCTCCCGTATTTTGATTTTTTCAGTAGTCATGTACAAATATGAGAATTTGTCCATAAAGAAGGCTGAGCACCAAAAAATTGATGCTTTCAAATTGTATTGCTCTAGAAGACTCTTAAGAGTCTCTTGGACTGAAAGGAGATCAAACCAGTCGATCCTAAAGGAAATCAACCCTGAATATTTACTGGAAGGACTGATCCTGATGCTGAAGCTCCCGTATTTTGGCCACCTGATTCGAAGACCCTACTCATTTGAAAAGACCCTGATGCTGGGAAAGTTTGAAATCAAGAGGAGAAGGGGACAACAGAGGATTAAATGATTGGTTGATGTCACTAACTCAATGAGCATGAGTTAGGCAAGCTCCGGAAGATGGTGAAGGACAGGGAAGCCTGGCGTGCTGCAGTCCCTGGGGTCGCAAAGAGTTGGACACAACTGAGCGACTGAATAACGCTCATAGATATTATAAGGTGGTGAAGAATGAGGTAAAGAAATATTGAGGCAGCCTTAGGATCAGCCCCTGCTTAGGGAGAGGGCTCTGTGCCCTACAGTACCCATGGGACAAACTCGGATACTGGACGCCATCCTTAGAAATGGGGAGCAGAAAAAGTGAGGATTATAAATTCCAACATCTGCCTGCTGGACTTTTTATCTCTACTTGGGGACAGGGTGTTTATTGAGACAAAGTAGCTTTGCAGTGATACATTAATATTAGTTTATGATATGTTCTGGGTGATGGCAACCTTCCCTCTAGTCATACAGTAACAGAAACATTCTCTGTCGGGGAAAATAACAGCATCAAACCAGAGCAGAGTTCCCCAGGAAAAAAAGAACAAAAGAACAAAATACTCCAGACCCAGATTATAGTCCATGTTGTTTCACTTTGAATTCCTAGAGAGTTTCTCCCACCTCACTGACTTTATGAATCTTTTGCCTTGAATTCAGACATTTTTGTTTGAAAGCTCTTGCCAGCATAGATACTATACTGACAAAATTTGCAAAGTATTGCCTCCTTTTGCTTTGTGGTAAGTTTAGAGGCTTGCCTTATATCACTATCTACTGCCTTTCCCATGTAACCTGGTGAGACATTTGTTCTGGGTAAAGATTGGATATCTCTGAAGCAGTTCAGGTCAGAATGATCCCAGGAGATAAACATGCTCTTATGCTGTCGAATCAAAACCTTTTAAAGTGAACTGAGGTACTGAAGAGATCATTGATTCCCAGTGCCCCTCTTTTACAGATGGGAAAAAGATGGAGTGTCATGGTAAAGGTCACCCAAGAAATTAGAATTTGGAGAAAGGATAAGAGCGTCAGGGTCTGAAACGATGATGCTCTCATATGCATTAGGGATTACCATGATTCTGATTTTATGAATATGCAAATTATGTATGATCTTGAGGGCGTCATAAGTAAGAATATATCACTCATCCACTCAATGCTAACTCTTTTCCACTAGCTATCTGATTCTTGGAACATCTGTTGCAGGCATGATGCCTTTCATTCATTCACACTGGGAAAGCAACCTGTAGTTGAAATAACAGCGCGCTTAGAGCCCTACTGGCTGCACATTCTTGCTGTCGTCTAGGGGATATATTAATACTTAACCTCCTCAAGCTTTGGTTTCCTCACAGGTGAAACATTTAATGACAGTAGCTTTCTCCAATCTAAGAGTTATTAGATTGATTCAAACATAATTGTGGTTTTGGACTGTGTATTTTAAATCATTATAACTAGGCTCAAACACATCTTCATTAATCAAAATAGGAACCATTACAATCAACACATTTTTGCCAACGAGAAATAAGTTTGCTTGTTCCTGTAGCGTAAATATCCGTGCTTTGGGATTCACTGAACTCTTGGAAAGCATTTTCTGCCTCCTGCTGGTTGTGGAAGCGTTTTCCTTGCAAAAAGTTGTCAAGATGCTTGGAGAAGGGGTAGTCAGTTGGCAATAGGGCAAGTGAATATGGGGGATGAGGTAGAACTTCATGGCCCAATTCATTCAACTTTCGAAGTGCGGGTTGTGTGACATGTAGACGGGCATTGTCATGGAGAAAGAATTGGGCCTTTCATTTTGACCAGTGCCGGCTGGAGACGTTGGCAGTTTCGGTGCATCTCATTGATTTGCTGAGCACAATTCTCAGATGTAATGGCTTCACCAGGATTTGGAAAGCTGTAATGGGTCAGGCAGGCAGCACTCCACCAAACAGTGACTATGACCCTTTTCTGGTGCGAGTCTGACCTTGGGAAGCATTCTGGAACTGCCTCTCGGTCTAACCACTGACTGACTGTCGCCGGTTGTGGTATGAAACCCACTTCTCATCGCACATCACAATCTGATTTTAAAATGGTTCATTGTTGTTGAGTAGCATAAGAGAAGACAATACTTCAAAACAAGGATTTTTTTTTTTCTTTTCTTTCGGTCAGCTCATGAGGCACACACTTATCAAGCTTTCTCACCTTTACAATTTGCTGCAAATGTTGAACAGCTATAAAATGACCAATGTTGAGTGCTTCAGGAACTTCTCATTTAGTTGTAAGAGGATCAGCTTCGATGATCCTCTCAGTTGGTCGTTGTCAACTTCCAATGGCCTGCCACTGTACTTATCTTCAAGGGTCTTCTTTATTTCGAAAAACTTCTTGAACCTCCACTGCACCGTACTTTCATTACCAGTTCCTGGGCCAAATGCATTGTTGATGTTGCCAGTTGTCTCTTCTGCTTTAGGACCCATTTTGAACTTGAATAAGAAAATCGCTCGAATTTATTTTTGTCTTACATCATTTTTATAGTCTAAAATAAATATAAAATAAACAGCAAGTAATAAGTCATTAGCAAAACATATGAAGTGAGAAATATGCATTAAATGATGTATACTATAACCACGTTTACTGAGAAAGTATTCCAATATCAAACTGTAGATTTCAACAATGCAAAAACTGCAGTTACATTTGCACTGGCTTAATAATTTCACCTCTGTGATTCATTCAACCAATATGTATAGGATACCCACTATATGCCTGGCAATACCTATGTGCTGTGACATACACAAACCAGGATGAAACATCATCCCTCCAGCTCAGGACTTTGAGTCTTAGTGCTGGATCTGCTCTGATCAGGTTCCAGGTCCCTAATATTGTGTTTCCAATGAGCTGAGATTCTAGGAACATGATGAAGAAGAGCTGTTCACCCTTGAGACAGTGCTTTTAAAGGATGCTGTGCCCAGTGCACCCTGAGAAGTCAGATATCATCAGCCAGTCTTAGCCTGGCTTTGCAGCAGGTATTAACAGAAATGAGCTGCTTGGGAAGGGCTACCTGGTCAAATTTTTGCAACTATTAGAATTGCAGCATTCAGGCTACTACCTCCACTAACTTCTCTTCTTCCCACCTTCAAACATTTACTCTACAGTAGCCTTGACAAACCTAGATGCATATTAAAAAGCAGAGACATTACTTTGCCAATAAAGGTCTGTCTAGTCAAAACTATAGTTTTTCCAGTAGTCATGTATGGATGTGAGAGCTGGACCATAAAGAAGGCTGAGCACTGAAGAATTGATGCTTCTGAACTGTGGTGTTGATGAAAACTCTTGAGAGTTAATTGGACTGCAAAGAGGTCAAAGCAGTCAATCCTAAAGGAAATCAGTCTGGAATATTCATTGGAAGGACTTATGCTGAAGCTGAGGCTCTAATCCTTTGGCCACCTGATGCAAAGAGCCTACTTATTGGAAAAGACCCTAATTCTGGGGAAGATTGGGGGCAGGAGGAGAAGGGGGCGACAGAGGATGAGATGGCTGGATGGCATCACTGATTCAATGGACATGGGTTTGGGTGGACTCCGGGAGTTGGTGATGGACAGGGAGGCCTGGCGTGCTGCGGTTCATGGGGTCGCAAAGAGTCGGACACGACTGAACGACTGAACAACAAGCCTTGATCCAGGCATTTTAAGAGCTGCTGAGATGAACTGGCCTTTGTAGTCATGAAGTTCATTATCCTAGGGGCATTTGGGGAGGGAGGGACTTAGAGAGCATGGATGTTACCTAAATGTTGAGATCTTTAACAACCTGATAGAAGGGGTATCACCCTTTTTAAAAACAACAATCTAAGACAGTAGTTTTTAATGGACCTGACTGTAGTTAGGTTGTGATGATTGAGGATACTTCTTATCTATGAAGATTTGTCGCTTGATAGGTGATAAAACTTACTTGCCTAGAAACCCATGTCTTAAAATAAGCTCTCTTCTAAAAGGTCCAGTCTTAGATAAGAAACACTTCCTGCTTGTGTATGTGTATGTAGATGTGTGGGTATGTGTTGTGGAGGCGTAGATTCATGGAGCATCGCCCTTGTTTCTGGAGCATGTTCCTAAAATGTCCCCGTTCCCCTCACACACACAGCTTTATCTGTCAGTCAGCACATGGTGTACTCTTGTGAGATAATGCATCAAATGTTTACCTGGGACAGGGTGAATGTTCTCAGGGAAGGATATGTGTTAAACAGGGAAGACAGTGAATTTGTGAGGAGTTTGAGTAAAGCATCCTTTGGTGGTTTTGATGACAGTCATTGTGAAGAGAAAATGGTCCAGCATGTCTTTTGGGGGATCCTTGCATCACCGAGGGGGTTTATTTATAGGCTTGGGTCATCCTGCTTGAAGCCCAGCCTTGGGAGTCTCTTCCTTGTCTCAAAGAGGTTTTCTCATCTCTCTGCTTCTTTCTTAAAGATCCAGGGAGCCAGTCCTCCCCCAGTCTCCTCTACTTCAAAACTGCCAATCCCTACTGTCCCAGTTTCTCAAGGCCAAGTTCATCACTACCTCTTTATTTTCCTTGTTCTCTTAGTTAAATCCATGGGCCCATTTTTGTGTTTCTCTACTTGTTTTTAAAGTTAAAATGGGCTTCCCTAGTTGTTAAAAACTCAGAGGAAGAGGAAACTTAACTATGATTAATTGATCTCAATTGTTTCAAATGACTAAAACATTCATTGCTAAATCTTTGTATGAATTATTTTACTTATGTTCCTAATAACTCTGTAAGTAAACATTATTTTATTCCTAACCTATAAAGTGAGGTACCAAAAGGGTGAATGAGTTGCCTAGTGTTACACAGCTATCAAGAAGTCAAGTTTTATACACTTGATTGCCTACATGCATGAGGAAATAGGGATGAATTAGCAAAACAGCAAAGTCACAGAATTCTTAAATGATCCTCATTAAACATCTTTGGGATTGGTCCCTTTGTTTTAAAGCTTTTCCACTTTTCTCTTTTTTATTATCTTTATGTCCCCATCCTTTACTCAAAGAAGGTCAAATTATGTCATTCTTTGGCAAAAGCTGTGCTGCTATAATTGTTTAAAAATGCATGATATAGTTAACTTCTCAAAATAGTTCAAAGTTTTACAAGTGAATCATGTTTCAAACAGTCATCAACGGCAGGCCAATATGCCTGGCATTAAGTGGTTTCCTAGATGCAGAATTTACCAAATGATTTCACTTTGTTCCATCATTTATTCCTGATAGCATCTAAGAATCACAAAGGAACTAAGCACTTGTTGAGGAACACATAACATCAGTAAGCATGGTTGTCATTCGTCAAGCCCCTTGATGCGCCAGGCACTCTGTTCAGGCTATATGCACACTACCATACTTGACTATCACGGCAACACTAGGAAGTAGGGGTTACTATCACAAGTTTGTTTTTTTTCCTTAGTGTCTATTTGTTTTTTTAGCCGCGTTGGGTTTTAGTTGCAGCATGCGGGATCTTTCTCTGCAGTTCACTGGCTTCTTTCTAGTTGCAGCACACAGGCTTGTTTGCTGTGGGACATGTGGGATCTTAGTTCCCTGACCGGGGATCAAACATGTGTCCCCTGCATTGGAAGGTAGATTTTTAACCACTGGACCACAGGGAAGTCCCTATCTCAAGCTTACTTGATGAGGATAATAAGGCCCAGGAAGGTTAGGTAATTTTCCTAATGCTTCCCTGGCGGTCCGCATGCCGATGCAGGAGATGTGGGTTTGATCCCTGGGTCGGGAAGATTCCCTGGAGAAGGGCATAGCTACCCACTTGAGTATTTTTGCCTGGAGAATCCTATGGACAGAGGAGCCTGGCAGGCTACAGTCCATGGGGTCACAAAGAGTTGGACACGTGAACAACACAAGCATTTTCAGGTTCTAGGCAGCTAGCCGCTGGGTCAGTCTGAGCAGATAGCCTTCCATTCCGGGAGGGCCACCACTAAGGAAATGCTCCCATATTCCAGACCAGAGGAGGGGGGCGTGATGGCACCTGTTGGCTCTTCATGCATGTGAAGCACATCTCAGAACAGCTTAATACGGCCATTTTACAGAGCGGCAAAGTGAGGATTAGATGTAGCAACACATTCTGCATGGTTTTTCCTGAGTCTGAGATTCTGAACCTGCGTGCCTGCCTCCAAGACCGGTCTTCTCTTCCCAGCACTGTTCTTGCCTCTCTGTTTCCGTTTAGTGCACAGGGTCCCTTTGGTGTCCCAAGCCAGTGCAGAGTGACTTTCCTCTGGCAAGCTGGGCGTAAACACTGCGGAGCTCATTTTCACTCTCTGGGAGGAGTCCTCTCTTGGATCTCAGATGCACGTTCCACCGCAAAGCTGGATCCATGTACGAGGGAGGCAGTAACGCTTCCGGGGGGTGGTGGGGAGTTCGTTGGTTAGACGCCAGCTGGCTCAGGGGATCGTCTCTCTTCCCTTTTCTGGAGTAAGTGACGTTGCGTCTGGCCATACTTGCCTGCTCTGGTGCCCAATTCCATAGCCATTTCAAGTCTTTCCTCTCCCCAAAATGAGCATTTACTCTCCCATGGATCACTCCTGTGATATTTCTAACCATGTAGCTCCAGCTTAAAAAACAAATCAGGAGTGGCATTCTGTATTTTCAGCTATAGCTCATAATTTGGTGTAAAGCCTGTCATTGTCTAAGAAACATATCCCTGTACAGGGAACCCATTGGACACCAGAATGAAATTGACTAAATAAAAGCAGTTTCATGGAACAATTTGCAAATATCACTGCTTCTTGCCAAGCCTTTTTGGCAAAACTGTCTTCAGTGACTCGAGAGCTTTCCCAGCCAGAAAGAGATTTGGGTTACTTTATGCTTCCCTCTCTCATTTTTCTGATATAAATACTTTCATTAAAGCCACATAAGTCGCAGACAATAGAAATGTCATTCAGGAAAACATTTGCATTTATTTTTCAGGAAACATTCAGTTTTTCCTTTCTGAAGGGAGAGGAGGGAACTTGTTTCAAAGTCCAAAGTAGTATTTGCAAGAGACAGGTCTGCACTGGGTATTAAAGGGGTATGTGTCTGTGTGTGTGTGTGAGAAAGAGAGAGAGAGAGAGACAGTAGGGAAGAAGGCATTACTAGAGTCACGTTTCTCTGTCTCTCCAAGAGATTAAGATTATGGAAAGGATCTCTTTGAGATGAGAAAGAAATATGGCCCAGAGACGACTGTGAATGCCTTAGCATGCACATCAGTGGCCATGGAGTCTAGTCCAAATCTAACCAACAACTGGTAGCATGATCTTATAAATTCAATATATATGTGTGTGTAAAGCAGTATGAAGTTAAAAATTGAGTGGAAAAAAATTTTTTAAGGAAAAATGACAAAAATAATATATCGCATACAGAGCTTAGGCATATCACCTAGTTTCTCTAAACCTTAGAGTTTTCAATCTACACAATTGGATGAAAAAGAAACAACCACCCAAACTGATACTTAGGTAGCCATGTGACAGACTGCAAATGAAACTTACGACAATATGTCATTAGCTCAGTTTTCTACCTGCCAAGATCAAAGCTTTTCCAGTTGAGACATATTAGTGACATTAGGAGAAGATGCCATTATGAATGTAGCAGTCCCATCCCTGTCCTTCATGGACCTTGTAGTCTAGTGGCTAAGTGTGCCTGCGTGGGTGCCAAGTCGTTTCAGTCGTGTCTGACTCTCTCTGACCCTATGGACTGTAGCCCACCAGTTTCCTCTCTGTGGGATTCTCCAGGCAAGAATACTGGAGTGGGTTGCCATGCCTTTCTCCAGGGATCTTCCCAACCCAGGGACTGAACCTGAGTCTCCTGCGACTCCTATATTGCAAGTGGAGTCTTTACTGCTGACGCACCAGGGAAGCCCTAATGACTAAGATCACACAGCTAAAATGTGTGCACCTGGACTTGGTAGCCAGGACCCCTGGGACAGTTGTTTAGGCTCTTGCTGTTGTCTTCCTGTGTCCAGGACAGTCCCAGTTGACAGCTGGTCTTCAAGCATAATTATTCATAGGTCATGTGCTACTTTGGATGATAAATTATGTGTTTACACTACCAATGATGCCCAGGGTTCCATCTGAGACTTATAGCTGGATAATATTTTTAGGACACCCAGATGAAACCAGGTCAGGACATCTGCCAAAGCATTTTAGTCCAGCAGAGGCTTAAAATTTTTTCTGCAGTAAACTATTTGCTGACCCAAAGAGTTGGAATGAGAGATGGAAGTCATTACTCAGAGACATGGAAGGTTACGGCTTCTAAAGGGCTCTTAGGAGATGATCTGGGCCAGCCTTGTTTACAGATGAGAAGTGAGACCCAGGGAGAGGAGCTGACTCAAAGAAGGTTCAACTCAACATGAATAAAGCAACAGATAAGGGACAATAACTAAGTTTTCTGGACTCCAGTCTTCTATCTTCCTGCTATCTCTATGTAAGTGTGATCCTCAAAGGGATGTGATCCATCATAAAGGAAGAAAAGAGAAACCAGAGTAATAAAGGGCCTGGATCTTGCAAGGTGGAGCTGCTGAGAGTTCAGAGGTGTTTGCAAGGAGAGAAAGAAGCAAATTTCCCGCTTTTAAGTTACTTTTCAATTCTTATTCTTTTTCATATGCACAGTAAGATTTTTTTTATAGTATACACATGTGTAACTATATAAATATATAGTATATGTCAAAACCCTAATTCCACTACTAACAGATAAGGACTGTTCTGATCAAACTCCCAGGCATAGAGCCTTCCAGATACTATCTATGCATACCTGTATTTTCCGTGTTATTATAATGAGTAGACTGTTTATATTATTAGGTAGTCTGTTTTGTTTGTTTTATTTGTTTTAACCCACTTACCGTATGTCTAACCTTGCTGGTGAAAGTCTCTGGGTTTCGCAGAGGTGACTGGAGGAGAACAGAAGGGACTTTGTTCTCCTTGCAGCCCCAGAATATCCCTTCCCCATCTCCTGCTGATGCCAGGGGCTCCATTAGGCAGCCCTGTTGCTGCGTGGATTAGCATGTAGATGCCCAGAAAGAGACATGACATGAGCCCTTTATCAGTAATTGAGATCGTAGCCCCAGCCAGCTGACTGGATCCTACCCTGCAGCAGACAGAGAGGAGGTTTCTGGCAGGAGGGAGGAAGGACGGGGAAAGGGCTGCAGTGTGTGTGTCTCAGGGAGGAAGGCGGGAAAGCAGAGAGCTCTAGACACTGCTCCTCCCAGAGGCAGGGGGCCAAGCAGGGGGAGGTGAGTGAGCTACAGGAAGGACTGAGCTCAGACCCTGGGGGAGGTGTAGCCAGAGAGAATGGAGATGGGAGAGCAAACAGAAGCCAGGAGACCCAGCTGGCCCCAAATGCTACCTTCCAGGCAGACCACTTAGTGTTAAAAATGGGGTGATGATACTGCTCTTTGCATTTCCTTTCCTCCCATCCTTCCATCCCTCCCTGTCACTCGTCACTCTCTCCTTCCTCCCTCCCTCCCTCTCTTCTTTCTCTCTTCTTTCCTTTTTCTCCCTCCCTCCCTTCTTCCTTTCTCTCTTTCTCTCTCTCCCCCTCCTTCCTCCCTTCCTTCTTTCCCATCTTTCTGAAGATCTTTCTTTTGCCAGTATTTGTTGCAGGCGTGCCATGTGCCAGGAGCTTCCCTGGTGCTGGCTTGTGATGATGTCTCGGTCTTGTCCCCATGAAGTTGACAACCTAGTGGCAGAGTCAGACTTTTAACACAGAGATAATTACATAATTAAATCATGTATAAGTGCTAAGTGTAAAGGAGGAAAATAACAGTGTTCCATAAGAGAGAATAACAGAGCAGGGATGGCCCATTGACACTGTGATATTTAAGGGAAATCTGAAGAGTGAATAGGAACCAGGCTGTCAGGGAGATGAGGAAGGGATTCCAGTGGGCAGAGAATGTCATGAACAAAGACTGGAGGCTGGAGGGAGCAGAGTGCTTTGGAAGATCAGAAAGTCTGGTCCCTGTGGTTGGAGTTTCTCCCGCAGTTAGAGGGGTAGCCAGAGATGAAAGCCCTTTAGGATCTGTTAGGGACTTTACATGTTTATAGAGTTTTATGCAGAAAAGTGTTATTTTCCTATTTATTTATTTTTCAAATCATTCCAGCTAGTCTGTGGACAATTCAATATTTTAAATACTATTTTTTTTTCTTTTTCTCTCTCTCTTTAACCCCTCTATAGCCAAGATAAGAAAATAAATACCCATTAATTAAAAAACAAAAAACAGAATGCAGTGATTGTGTTTCTGAGGTTAGAGTGGTCTGTATTCCATGGAAATTTTCTGAAGTTCAGAAAGGGTAGATCAGTTCTTAACTAAGCCAGAGTTGTGCTTCTGACTAATAATGTCTCATATTCTTTAAGTACGTATTATCTGCCAGGCATTTCATCAAGAAATGTGTATAGGTATCACCTTTTTTCTACTTAAGAAAGAAGCACCTAAATATTTATAGCAGCTTTATGCAGGAAATGCTGTGGCATTCCCTGGTGGCTCAGATAGTAAAGAATCTGCCTGCAATGCAGGAGACCCAGGTTCAGTCCCTGGATTGGGAAGATCCCCTGGAGAAGGAAATGGCAACCCACTCCAGTATTCTTGCCTGGGAAATCCCATGGATAGAGGAGCCTGGAGGGCTACAGTGCATGGGGTCGGAAGAGTAGACACAACTAAGTGACTAATACTTCCCATCTGATGGACTAGGGTCATAACCGACTCACCCAACCCTCCCAATAAACCGAAATTGGTTCCCTTTGCCTGGAATCAAGATTGCTGGGAGAAATATCAATAACCTCAGATATGCAGATGACACCACCCTTATGGCAGAAAGTGAAGGGGAGCTAAAAAGCCTCTTGAAAATGAAAGAGGAGAGCGAAAAAGTTGGCTTAAAGCTCAACATTCAGAAAACAAAGATCATGGCATCCGGTCCCATCACTTCACAGGAAATAGATGGGGAAACAGTGGAAACAGTGTCAGACTTTATTTTGGGGGGCTCCAAAATCACTGCAGATGGTGACTGCAGCCATGAAATTAAAAGACGCTTACTCCTTGTAAGAAAAGTTATGACCAACCTAGATTCAAAAGCAGAGACATTACTTTGCCGACTAAGGTCCGCCTAGTCAAGGCTATGGTTTTTCCTGTGGTCATGTATGGATGTGAGAGTTGGACTGTGAAGAAGGCTGAGCGCCGAAGAATTGATGCTTTTGAACTGTGGTGTTGGAGAATCTTGAGAGTCCCTTGGACTGCAAGGAGATCCAACCAGTCCATTCTGAAGGAGATCAACCCTGGGATTTCTTTAGAAGGAATGATGCTAAAGCTGAAACTCCAGTACTTTGGCACCTCATGCGGAGAGCTGACTCATTGGAAAAGACTCTGATGCTGGGAGGGGTTGGGGGCAGGAGGAGAAGGGAACGACCGAGGATGAGATGGCTGGATGGCATTACTGACTCGATGGACGTGAGTCTGAGTGAACTCCGGGAGATGGTGATGGACAGGGAGGCCTGGCGTGCTGCGATTCATAGGGTCGCGAAGAGTCGGACACGACTGAGCGACTGAACTGAACTGAAGTGAACTTGCCTGAAATCTGTGCTGGTGCTGAAAACCTGCCCAAGGGGTCTGCTGGCCCCCAGGCTCTCTCTCACCGTCTACAATGGCTTAAATCTGGGCCCAGATAGTTTGGGCTATGGGTCAAATTGTGGTCCTTAAAAGCTTTTCTCTTGTAGTATGGAAAAAGTACTTCAGTGTGGAAGGAGAAATTTCTGAGTGTCTAGAAAACCTTATCAGGATGTGGAAGAAAAAACCTCTTATCAACCGCTTGTCTGCTGCTGCCTGGGCTCTGGGGACAGCCAGTGTCTTAAAAGGGGACACTGTCTGCTGGCGATTCTCGCTGACAGCATCAAGATCGGCGGAGCTGGGCTCTCAGACCTTGAGCTGCAGGGCCCTCCAAAGAGCAGCTGGTCCTGCCCTTTGCCTTCAGGCGGGGGCAGACCTCATCCATCAACCTGTCCCTCAACATACAGGTACCTGTTAAGGGGTTCAGGGTCTAGTCGTGAGGTAGCATTTAGGTTTAAGACGGAAATGGAGAATGCTGTAACTTTTGTTACACTGCAAAGCAAACATTCTTTGCAGGCCAAGAAAACAAACGAAAAACTCCAACAATTTACAATTTCTTTAATAATTAGAGAAACTACACACTGACAATAGTGAATTGGAAAGCAGCATAGGAAATTTCAAAAGGACAATTTTTTTTTAAAGATTGCACAATGAAGTTTTAAAAAATATCTTATTTATTTGGCTATGCTGGGTCTTCATTGCAGCATGTGGGATCTAATTTCCTGACCAGGGTTGGAACCCAAGCCTCCTGCATTGGGAGAGTGAAGTCTCAGCCACTGGACCATCAGGGAAGTCCCCAAAAGGACAACTGTTAAGAAAGAATTTTTTTATGGTTTCCACAAGGTTGCTCTCTATTCCTTTACTTGCGCTTATGCTAATTTGCACTTTAGCTCACTGGACCTCACCTTGACGGACGATCTTTTTTTTTTTTCATGTCTATAAACTTATCCCCTTTTGTACACATTGGGTTTTGTAGACACATTAAACATATTGGTTTTTTGGGTGTTTACTTTTACAGATAACATTTATATGTATTCAGTTCAATTAAAGACAATAGGGAAACTACAGATAAGCAGAAATAAACATCTCAAAACCCCAGGTGCCAAATACAACAGACTTTGCTGTTATGAGAAATTGCAATTTCTTCTTCATCTCCTTTTTAATCCTTTTTTTTTTCTTGGCTCAAATAAAATATTTATCTGTAAGTTGAAATAAGAGTTCAAGAATTAGTTTAAACTAATTAGTAAGTTGTTTAAAAATTCAAATAAGTAAAGCTGTTGAAAGTGTTGATATATTTGTTTCTAGCTCTAGGCATTGTTAATGTGAACATTAAAATACTAGTGACTTTTAAGATATAGCCACTTCTCTTAATATTTTTTTATATAGTCACTGTTCCATGTTATTACATTATCTTTTAATATCATTTTCATTACCTCATATTGTTTCATCAAGTAGATGACTCAGGGCTCTTTAACCACTCCCCTATTGCAGAAAATATAAGTAGCTCCTAAGTTTCCATGTTTACAAATAATTCTATGATGGTTATATTTCTATGGAAAATATTTTACACATATATTGCTTTCCAAGAGAAGTGTACCAGGAATACAATTATTGTGAAGAGATGAATAAACATATTAAAATTATAGAAAGATTTTCAAATTAATTTGCAAGTGGATTTTACTGATTTATGACCAACAACTGTTAAAAGAATGACTTTTGGAAGACTTCCTAATAAGTATAGGATACTTCTTATTTTAAAAAGGTCAAAATGGTTCACATTTCATTGCCTGTTCTATTGAACTTTGCTTTCCATGTGCCTGTGTCCTGTTCTTATTTTGGCAGTGCTGAACAGCTTGTGAGATCTTAGTTCTTTGACCAGAGTTGAACCTGTGTCCTTTGCAGTAGAAGCACTGAGTCTTAACCACTGGACCACCTTGTCTGTCTAGCTACATATTGTCTGTCCCTTACCCTTGCTCATTTGTGTACCAGAGTCCTATTCTTTTCATTAGCTTACTTAAGGTCTTTATGTGCTAAAAATATCCACTCTTTGACTACTGTATATATTACAAAGGTTTTTCTAGCCTGAGTCTTGCTTTTATTTTTAATAAACTTTATTTTTACAGAAGTTTTAGGTTACAGATAAATTGCAAAGATTGTAGGGCTCCCATATATCCTTAAATGGGTTCAGAACCCAATTCCAGTTTGTGGGGATACAGGTAGGATTTCTAAGCAGTTATTTGGTACCAGCTGGATTACCAAATCCTATAATTCAACTCAGTTGTCTATGACAATTTCTCAGACTTTCCTTGATTCTGATGATTTTGAGAGTATTGGGAAGTATTTTCAGGTATTTTCTAATATGAGGCTCAACTGGAATTTGCCTCATTTTTCCTTATGGCCCAACTGGAGTTATGGCCTTGGGGAGGAAGAACACAGAGATAAAGTGGCATTTTCACCACATCATATCAAGGAAACATACTGTTACTACGACTCAGGTTATTGCTGTCGATGTTGCTTGTGATCCGCCTGGTTGGGGTAGTGTTTGTCAGGTTTCTCCCCCTGTTGATTTATTGTCCTCCAAACCCTTGTCCATACCATATTCTGTGGAAGAATCGCTATTCAACCCACAGTTAAGGGCTGGAGAGTTATGCTCTATCCACCTCCCTGAGGTTGAAATATCTACAGAAATTATTTGGAATTGGTATGTATGAGAGACTTATGTCTTGCTTCCCATCTACTTATTCAGACATTTATATCTGCTTGAACTAATGGGTATTTGTTTTATACTTTAGGTTATAATCTAATACTACTTTATGTTGTTGCTGAGTTTGTTCCAGCTTTGGCTATTGGAGGCTCTTTCAGTTGGCTTACGTATATTTTTAATGTATTTCATCACTGTCAGTTTTCTTACTTTTTTTATGGTTTTTTATTTTTATTTTTTTAAACTTTGGCTGTCTATCTGTGTACATGTCACTGAATACAACTATTGTAATGTGTGTGTTTTAAGTTGTTACCTTATTAATGTTGATAATAGTTTCGACAGAAAAAAGTATATAAGAAAGCCTAAAACAATATGACATCGACATTATTTGATGGGGAAAAAATCTTTCCTTGAAATCAGACAGACCAAGGTTTCAGAATCACTATGAGATTATCACCTTAATGACCTCAATAAATCACATTTCCTAAGCTCCATGCCTTATGAAGATTACGCCCCTTCACAGATAGAATCTAGGCTTGACAATGAACTTCTTTGGCTAATGGGGTGTAAGCTAACTTGATATAAGAAATACTTGATAAGAGCTTGCACACAGGCTTGCACTCTTGGAATCCCACTATGTAAGAATCCGGGGCTTTCCTGCTGAAAAGGACCTATGGAAGAAACCAACACCTAGCTGACAGCTGCAGCCCACAGGGCATGTACGTGCAGCCATGCTGAAACAGCCAGCCTCCCCTGGGCCACCTGATGCCTGTGCACACATGCGCACGCATGTACAGTCATGTACCCTTCTAGACCTGGGGAGAATCTAAAAGAGGAACTACCCAGCTAAGCTCAGGCCAAAATGCAAAACTATGAGGGGAACAAAACGTGCATTTATAATCTGATATGTTTGGGATAGTTTGTTACGTTGAAAAAGATGACTCTATCAGATCTATACCAGAAGTTGGCTTCAAACCCATATAGATAATGTATATTAGTTTTTCAGCTTATTGTTTTAACTCCCTAAACTTCGATTATCTGTCTACTGGGTGGGAAAAAAATTGTACCTCTTTCTGCTCATCAAATTGACCATGACACCAAATGAGACTGTGCTGACTGAGAATCCCACCCAGGACTGGAAGACAGACCTGGCTTTTACCAAAGCTCCCTCTGCCTCACCCGTTTTACTAAAGCAGAGTCACAGACTATTTATCCCTTTCTCCAACATGATGTTAGCTAAACAGAGTCCCTTTGCAATAAATAACATGGCTAAGTAGGCTCATTTGATCCAGCAGAAAGGGTATCATGAACCAGTGCTTCATCCTGAAGAACTCAGTCATGAGGTATACTGCCTAAGTGCTCGTTGGGACATTCTGATATGGCCTTCCAATGCCATTTAGATTCGAACTTATAAATGCACAGGACTCTAGACATCAATTCAAAGCCAGATCTAGCTTTTCCCCTGGTTCCTCAGCACCTTGAAAGAATCCTGGATGTCCAACTGTGTCTTGTAGACAATGCCAGAATATAACTGTGTGCCTTGGAAACAGCGATCTGTGCACATGGAATGCAGAAAGCAGGCACTGAAGTAGAGTACCCATGGCTGGGGCAGGGACCGAGGCCCAGAACTCTGCTCCTTCTGTTGGAAGACAAGTTGTGTAGAAATTTTCTGCGTTTAGTCTTGGTTGAATAAGAGCATTTAAGACAGGTTGGATCGGTACACTCTCATTGTTGATTAACCCTTAAATCTTTTCTCTCTCACACATGCTATTTAGATGTCACAGTTTCCAAACTGACTAATTGAATGCAGCTCACTATGTATCATGACATTGGGAAAATGGTATGGTTTTCAAATTCTGAGCCAATAGCAAAGTAATTATTTAGATTATCTGAGTTTCAGTGTTTCTTCGTCTGCCAAGTTGGGGTTAGGCAACTTCATTTCTTAAATTCCACTCAGGGTTTTAACACTTACGTGTGACATACACATAAAGAAACAGAAATACACCTGTATAAATAGCCACACACAAATATATACCCAAGTATGCATGTAAACACACATACACATGCACCTTTACACATCCAAAATGTGTTCTCCACCATCACTGGCACCACCACCATTGACTGAATAAGTGAGTTTTTACACAGCCTTGTAACATCATTTTTAGCAGGACTCATCCCAGGGCTAAGACACACTGATAGGGCATTGAAGGAACACCCCAGTGGGTACACAGATGTAGGAGCAAGGATGGTGAGCATCAGAACCGTGGGGGGAGAGTGCCAGCATGCACTGGGACCCACATTCCTCCCTCAGTAGAAATGGCCACATTTTCTCTCAAAAGAAGGCAGTCAGAAAGACCTGGAAATCCTGTGTCCTGGTTCCACCTCTTCCCCGTTGCCTTACTCTGTGACCTTGTGCAAATCACTTCTCTTCCTGGAGTGTTAAGCTTCTGATTCTTCAAACAGATTGGGGGCTTCTAGTTTGAGCCAAGATGCAGTAAACTCATTATATCTCTATATTTTCTACTGATTATAACTAAAATCTATACATTGAATGCAAAAAGCAATACCTGAAATCTCCAAAAAGTAAAACCTTGCAGGTGGATTGGGGAGGGAAGTGAGAATTTGAGGAATACCAATATAGCAGTGAAACTTTCCCCCTTCATTTCTCAGCATTGACCTAAGGACAGAACAGCATGTCAGGTGTTGACAGCAAAATTCTGAGATAAATTCTCTCTAGTTAGAAGAGGGTTCATACAGTGAACAAGAAAGTGTGGGGTCACTGTCAGCAAGAGAGTCACTTTTTAGTCATCTTTTCCCCCTAATTTTATTGAGATATTATTGACATATGATGATTTGATACATACAACGCAAAATGATTATCACAATGTTAGCACCTCTATCCCCTCACATAATTCTCACTTTTGTTGCAATGATACCACTTAAAATTTCCTCTCCTAGCAACTTTCATTTTCCTTTTCTCTCTCCTGGCTGTGCCCAGAGGTCAGCTTGTATTCTGCGTGATGGTGGCAGCAGGGCAGAGGTGTGGGCAGTTAAAGCCCCAAGAGAAAATCCCGTCTGTATGGTCACAGAACCTGTACTGTGAAGGCAGTGTACTGAGGGCAGCCTCATTGTTTTATTATTTTCTGTCTATTTTCTTTCTATTTTCTCTCACTGAGGTCACCCCCAGGTGTATTAGAGTGGCCAAGAGTAGATAAACTGAGAAAAATGCTTTTTCTTTCTGATCAGATAGAGAGGAATAGGGAAAGGGACTCTTGAGAGCTGAGGATTAAAAGGGAATCCCAAGAAGAAGACAGCTGGAGAAGGACATTTCCTTGTTCTGTGTGTGTCAGAAATGCCGAGCTCACCCCTGAGCTGCACATATGCAGAACAGACCCCCGAGAAGCAGAGCAAAGGCTTAGAGAACTAAACTAGAATAACCATGACTCATGTTTGGTGAGGTTTGTATGTTCACACTAACTTCTGAGTGGGGCATGAGTGAAAATAAGGAGCATAGCAAGGACTTTGGTAGCTGAACTGATCTTGACACCTCTGCTCAAAGAAGACAAGCCAAAACTTGTGATCCGTATCTAACCGAACCTGTTAAAATAGATGAAATAGCATCCATATTCTCTAGAGGATTGTAAGGGCCATTAGAGCCTCCCAGCATATTTCACCAGTCCAGGATATGATCCAAAATGAATGACAGACATAAAAGAAACCAGAAAACAGTGACTGATTCTCCAGGTAGGTGTTGGCACACTGTGGTCCAGAGGCTAAATTTGCCCCACCACTGGTATCAGGAGTGCTCCTAAAGTTGGAAGAGATTTTGCACTTCTAAACAGTTGGAATAAAACAGATGAATATTTGTAAAATATGTAATTCATAGTTGGCTCTCCATACTGAAGGTTTCATTAGAATACAGCCACACCCATTCATTTCTCTGAGGTCTCTAGCAGTTTTCATGCTGAGATGTCAGATGAGTCATTGCAACGCAGAGCAATGTAAGCTAACTTGATATAAGAAATACTTGATAAGAGCTTGCACACAGGCTTGCACTCTTGGAATCCCACTATGTAAGAATCCGGGGCTTTCCTGCTGAGAAGGACCTATGGAAGAAACCAACACCTAGCTGACAGCTGCAGCCCACAGGGCATGTACGTGCAGCCATGCTGAAACAGCCAGCCTCCCCTGGGCCACCTGATGCCTGTGCACACATGCGCACGCATGTACAGTCATGTACCCTTCTAGACCTGGGGAGAATCTAAAAGAGGAACTACCCAGCTAAGCTCAGGCCAAAATGCAAAACTATGAGGGGAACAAAACGTGCATTTATAATCTGATATGTTTGGGATAGTTTGTTACGTTGAAAAAGATGACTCTATCAGATCTATACCAGAAGTTGGCTTCAAACCCATATAGATAATGTATATTAGTTTTTCAGCTTATTGTTTTAACTCCCTAAACTTCGATTATCTGTCTACTGGGTGGGAAAAAAATTGTACCTCTTTCTGCTCATCAAATTGACCATGACACCAAATGAGACTGTGCTGACTGAGAATCCCACCCAGGACTGGAAGACAGACCTGGCTTTTACCAAAGCTCCCTCTGCCTCACCCGTTTTACTAAAGCAGAGTCACAGACTATTTATCCCTTTCTCCAACATGATGTTAGCTAAACAGAGTCCCTTTGCAATAAATAACATGGCTAAGTAGGCTCATTTGATCCAGCAGAAAGGGTATCATGAACCAGTGCTTCATCCTGAAGAACTCAGTCATGAGGTATACTGCCTAAGTGCTCGTTGGGACATTCTGATATGGCCTTCCAATGCCATTTAGATTCGAACTTATAAATGCACAGGACTCTAGACATCAATTCAAAGCCAGATCTAGCTTTTCCCCTGGTTCCTCAGCACCTTGAAAGAATCCTGGATGTCCAACTGTGTCTTGTAGACAATGCCAGAATATAACTGTGTGCCTTGGAAACAGCGATCTGTGCACATGGAATGCAGAAAGCAGGCACTGAAGTAGAGTACCCATGGCTGGGGCAGGGACCGAGGCCCAGAACTCTGCTCCTTCTGTTGGAAGACAAGTTGTGTAGAAATTTTCTGCGTTTAGTCTTGGTTGAATAAGAGCATTTAAGACAGGTTGGATCGGTACACTCTCATTGTTGATTAACCCTTAAATCTTTTCTCTCTCACACATGCTATTTAGATGTCACAGTTTCCAAACTGACTAATTGAATGCAGCTCACTATGTATCATGACATTGGGAAAATGGTATGGTTTTCAAATTCTGAGCCAATAGCAAAGTAATTATTTAGATTATCTGAGTTTCAGTGTTTCTTCGTCTGCCAAGTTGGGGTTAGGCAACTTCATTTCTTAAATTCCACTCAGGGTTTTAACACTTACGTGTGACATACACATAAAGAAACAGAAATACACCTGTATAAATAGCCACACACAAATATATACCCAAGTATGCATGTAAACACACATACACATGCACCTTTACACATCCAAAATGTGTTCTCCACCATCACTGGCACCACCACCATTGACTGAATAAGTGAGTTTTTACACAGCCTTGTAACATCATTTTTAGCAGGACTCATCCCAGGGCTAAGACACACTGATAGGGCATTGAAGGAACACCCCAGTGGGTACACAGATGTAGGAGCAAGGATGGTGAGCATCAGAACCGTGGGGGGAGAGTGCCAGCATGCACTGGGACCCACATTCCTCCCTCAGTAGAAATGGCCACATTTTCTCTCAAAAGAAGGCAGTCTGAAAGACCTGGAAATCCTGTGTCCTGGTTCCACCTCTTCCCCGTTGCCTTACTCTGTGACCTTGTGCAAATCACTTCTCTTCCTGGAGTGTTAAGCTTCTGATTCTTCAAACAGATTGGGGGCTTCTAGTTTGAGCCAAGATGCAGTAAACTCATTATATCTCTATATTTTCTACTGATTATAACTAAAATCTATACATTGAATGCAAAAAGCAATACCTGAAATCTCCAAAAAGTAAAACCTTGCAGGTGGATTGGGGAGGGAAGTGAGAATTTGAGGAATACCAATATAGCAGTGAAACTTTCCCCCTTCATTTCTCAGCATTGACCTAAGGACAGAACAGCATGTCAGGTGTTGACAGCAAAATTCTGAGATAAATTCTCTCTAGTTAGAAGAGGGTTCATACAGTGAACAAGAAAGTGTGGGGTCACTGTCAGCAAGAGAGTCACTTTTTAGTCATCTTTTCCCCCTAATTTTATTGAGATATTATTGACATATGATGATTTGATACATACAACGCAAAATGATTATCACAATGTTAGCACCTCTATCCCCTCACATAATTCTCACTTTTGTTGCAATGATACCACTTAAAATTTCCTCTCCTAGCAACTTTCATTTTCCTTTTCTCTCTCCTGGCTGTGCCCAGAGGTCAGCTTGTATTCTGCGTGATGGTGGCAGCAGGGCAGAGGTGTGGGCAGTTAAAGCCCCAAGAGAAAATCCCGTCTGTATGGTCACAGAACCTGTACTGTGAAGGCAGTGTACTGAGGGCAGCCTCATTGTTTTATTATTTTCTGTCTATTTTCTTTCTATTTTCTCTCACTGAGGTCACCCCCAGGTGTATTAGAGTGGCCAAGAGTAGATAAACTGAGAAAAATGCTTTTTCTTTCTGATCAGATAGAGAGGAATAGGGAAAGGGACTCTTGAGAGCTGAGGATTAAAAGGGAATCCCAAGAAGAAGACAGCTGGAGAAGGACATTTCCTTGTTCTGTGTGTGTCAGAAATGCCGAGCTCACCCCTGAGCTGCACATATGCAGAACAGACCCCGAGAAGCAGAGCAAAGGCTTAGAGAACTAAACTAGAATAACCATGACTCATGTTTGGTGAGGTTTGTATGTTCACACTAACTTCTGAGGGGGGCATGAGTGAAAATAAGGAGCATAGCAAGGACTTTGGTAGCTGAACTGATCTTGACACCTCTGCTCAAAGAAGACAAGCCAAAACTTGTGATCCGTATCTAACCGAACCTGTTAAAATAGATGAAATAGCATCCATATTCTCTAGAGGATTGTAAGGGCCATTAGAGCCTCCCAGCATATTTCACCAGTCCAGGATATGATCCAAAATGAATGACAGACATAAAAGAAACCAGAAAACAGTGACTGATTCTCCAGGTAGGTGTTGGCACACTGTGGTCCAGAGGCTAAATTTGCCCCACCACTGGTATCAGGAGTGCTCCTAAAGTTGGAAGAGATTTTGCACTTCTAAACAGTTGGAATAAAACAGATGAATATTTGTAAAATATGTAATTCATAGTTGGCTCTCCATACTGAAGGTTTCATTAGAATATAGCCACACCCATTCATTTCTCTGAGGTCTCTAGCAGTTTTCATGCTGAGATGTCAGATGAGTCATTGCAACGCAGAGCATAGGGCTAAGCCACAAAGCCGGAAACAATTATTGGATGATCTTTACAGAAAAAAAAATGTTCTGACTTCTGCTGAGGGAAAAGGCAGTCCAAAGAAATACCAATTATTGAGATGACCTAGATGTTGGAATTATAAAACAAAGTATTTTAAGGCAGATATCATAACCACTGTCAATAAGCTAAAGATTAGTACTCTTGAAATGAATGGAAGATGTAAGTTCTCCAAAGAGAAACTGCAACTATAAAAATAAAACCAAATGGAAATTTTAGAACTGAAAAATACATCTGAAATAAAGACTTTCCTAGATGGACTTGGTAGCAGAATGGACATGACAGAGGAAATGTCACTGAACTTAAATATAAACCAATAAAATTATCTAAATTGAAGAACAGAGGAAAAGATTGGAAAGGGGGGAATCAGAGCCCCAGAAATCTATGAAATAAGCAAAAAGGTATAATACTTATGTCACTGGTATCCCAGAGGACAAGAGAAAGAGATTGGGTGCAAAAATAATTTTGAAAAAATAATGGCTGGAAATATCCCAAATGTGGTGAAGGATGTAAATTTACAGGTTTAAGAAGCTCTGGAAACATCTAACAGGATAAACTCAAATGAAGTTATGACCAAATGCTTTATAATAAAATTCATGAAAACCAAAAATAAAAAGAATGGATTGTTAGTACAAAATAGTTACTAAAACCTCAATAAAGAATATAGTAAAATGAGAAGTCAATCACAGAGAGAGAAGTTTAAAACAAACATGGGTTGTAAGAAACTGTAAATACTTTGGCACACTGAATATTGCCTCAAACATAATGTTTTTATCTCAGAAAAAAATGAAGCCCAGGAAGACTGATTTTTGCCAAAGTAACTCTCAGGCAAGTATTCTAAAGAAGAAAAAAAGGGACTGAAGTGAAAAGGAATGATGGAAAGAAGGAGTGAGTGAGGGAAGGAAGAAAGGGAGAGAAAATATAAATAAAGTAGAAAAAATAGTAATCTGTGTTGATCACAGATCTTAACACTGACTCTTATTATTAATACCATGTTTTTTCTTAGGGGTAAGAAGAAAACAGTGATTTTTTTTTTTAATGAAATAAACTTTTTTTTTTAATGAAATAAACTTTTTTTTTTAATGAAGTAAACTTTTTTTAGTGAAATAAACTTTTTTTTTTAATGAAATAAACTTTTTTTTTTAGAAAGGAGTGCTCATTCAAACAATGGGGTTTGGGGACATCTGGGTTTCCATCCAGCAGTGGTAGAGACACAAAGGTACCAAATGCTTAAAAGTGAATGTGGAAAGTAGCCAATGAGATATTTTTCTTGGAGATTTTTACTGAAGTCCTGTTTAAAAGGGCAGGGAACAAGGGGCAGTATCTTTTCTCCACAAGGAAAAAAAACCATTGGAAAATCCAGTCACAAAAGATAACTCTTTCCTGTGCCAAGAAAACCAGATGAATTGTTTGTTGATGTTATGTATCCAGAGGGAAAGGGAGACAATAGATTCCTGGCTCAGCTTACAGATGCTTTAGCAGAGCGTGGACACTGTCCTTGTCTTCCCCTCCCTCTCCTCTCCCTCCTCCTCCCGTCCGTATGTTCCTTCTCCTCCTGTTCTAGGCAGTATCTTTTCTCCACAAGGAAAAAAAACCATTGGAAAATCCAGTCACAAAAGATAACTCTTTCCTGGGCCAAGAAAACCAGATGAATTGTTTGTTGATGTTATGTATCCAGAGGGAAAGGGAGACAACAGATTCCTGGCTCAGCTTACAGATGCTTTAGCAGAGCGTGGACACTGTCCTTGTCTTCCTCTCCCTCTCCTCTCCCTCCTCCTCCCGTCCGTATGTTCCTTCTCCTCCTGTTCTTTCTCCCCGTCTTCCCTCTCCTCCCCCTCCTCCTTGTCCTTTTCCCCTATGTTTCTTCTAAACATAAACACACACCTTAGTAAAGATTCAAGGGGTGGGCTTTCTGTCTATTCCCTACCACCCTGGGAACTCTGACATGCAGAGATATCCAGAAAGGAATCCAGATATCATGAATGNTCTTCCCTCTCCTCCCCCTCCTCCTTGTCCTTTTCCCCTATGTTTCTTCTAAACATAAACACACACCTTAGTAAAGATTCAAGGGGTGGGCTTTCTGTCTATTCCCTACCACCCTGGGAACTCTGACATGCAGAGATATCCAGAAAGGAATCCAGATATCATGAATGTCCACCATTTCTTCCTGAAGCTGTGTTAAAGAAGCTCTTAAAACCACTATTCAGTCTTATATAGTTTCTTGATGGAGAAGGCAAGGTGATTTCATAATCTCTGGAGTCCAAGCACCCAGCATTAGAGTAAGTACTCAGTGTATGTTTGATCGTGTTTTGTAACTTGAAGTTTGGAAAATAAAGTCACTGAGTATATATGAAAACAACGACAACAACGCCACTATTCGGGACCTAAAACTTTGGGGCATTTGATAATGAAACAGCAGGAATTTTCTTTGGAAGAGGAACTCTGAGATCCAGAGATTCACTCTAAGACAAAGAATTGAAATCTTTTCAATTCCTGTATGTCAGGATGTAGAGATAGTATGTGTGCATGTATCCTGTATGTATGTATCCTATATGTATGTAGACCGTATGTCAGGATATAGAGACTGTATGTATGTATGTACACTGTACGTATATGCCCTGTATGTCAGTTTACACGCAGTTGACTTCCAGTTCAGACCTGGAGTAATTTTTCTAAATTTCTTATGAAAGTTGAGCCAAAAAGCTGAAAAGTCACTGACGCTTATTGCTGGGACTAACGCCTAGTGGTAGTGAGGAAAGGGACTCTTCAGACACAGTTAGGTTAACGTGAAAAGCCAGGGGTGCCCCAAGGCTGGCATCAGCAGCCATCACAGTGACAACTTACTCCCGAGTTGTCCGGTGGCCAGCACTGCCTTGTGCAGGGAGAACAAGAATAAAATGATGAATAGGTGGAGGATATTTCTAATAAAATCAGCCCAATGCAATGCTCCAGGATTCTCAGATACTTCTAGGACAAAGACCGGACTTGGGATCCTTGAGATCCCTGAGATTTATCTCTGAACCAAGGTGGTACATGTAAGGTATAGTTTGGGCCAAGGCAGAAAAGAAGGAGAGACGACCTCAACGGAGGTAGGTTACCTTTATTCAGGCAAGGAGGGGGCGACAGTCAGCCTAACGACCAGGCTGAGTTCAAGAGGGATCAGGGAGGCTTCATATTTAAAGGGAGGTTGTGGACGCGATANGGCCAAGGCAGAAAAGAAGGAGAGACGACCTCAACGGAGGTAGGTTACCTTTATTCAGGCAAGGAGGGGGCGACAGTCAGCCTAACGACCAGGCTGAGTTCAAGAGGGATCAGGGAGGCTTCATATTTAAAGGGAGGTTGTGGACGCGATAAGGGAAACGTTAGTCAGGTGGGATGTTTTGGGTATTCTTTAACTGAGATGGCATTTGTAGTTGAACAGGGGATGGGAGGTTTTGGGCAGGGGATGATAAGTCCCTGGCAGATGTAGGGGGTTGAAGGTTTCTGGACAGGGAGTGACAAGTCCCAGGTAGATGCAACTGTCCTGGAGCATCAGGGCGGGACCTAAAGTTTGGTTTTGTTTTCCCCGAAGTTAGATGATTTGGCAAGGGCCTTTGAGACCATTGTTTTCTTTTCTAGGCCCAAAGACTCCTTCAGTACAAATGACCATTGGTAGCCCTGTTATAAACCATAGACACATCTTGGACGCTGCTGTGATCTAGGAGAGTCAGGGCCCTCCCTATGCCATTGTTCCTTGCAAAGCAGAACCGAAACAGCATACACATGGGTGAAAGGGCACCCGGGCAGGACCTGGAAAATACCGGCTGGAAAAGTGCCCCTGCTGGAAAGCCCAGCAAAAACCCGCCANTCTTGGACGCTGCTGTGATCTAGGAGAGTCAGGGCCCTCCCTATGCCATTGTTCCTTGCAAAGCAGAACCGAAACAGCATACACATGGGTGAAAGGGCACCCGGGCAGGACCTGGAAAATACCGGCTGGAAAAGTGCCCCTGCTGGAAAGCCCAGCAAAAACCCGCCAAAAAAAATCTCCCGGCGGCGCCAATCAAACGCACCAATCAGAGACTCGCACGGCGCCCCGCCCGCGCCAATCAGACGCCTCAAATACGCTCTTTACTATAGGTAGATAACTTTGTGCCTTAGCTGGCTAATATAAGCTCAGCCCTTCCCTTCACATTTCGCAGACTACCTTTTTCCACTTGCTCACACTTGGGAGCTCTGCCTGAGAGCGATTGACTAAAAAAAGCCTTTCCTAACTGGCTCCCGAGTGTCCTGTGCCTCACTGCGGAGACTCTTACATTTGGCGCCCAACGTAGGGCTCGAGGTGAGAGCCCCGGCTCACGCCCGCGCGGGCTCCCTCGAGCTCCAACCCGTCGCCACACCGCCCCGGACCCCGAGCTGCAGATCGACCTCCCAGACGACAGACCACGGGGTAAGTCCCTTCAGCTTTGGGGGCCCGCCACCCTAGGCGACCACATCCTAGGGCTCGATAACCGGTGCGCACTTATCCGGCCCTCACCCGGCGACTTAGCCTTACCCAGGTTCTGTTCGTGCGGGAGACATCCCAAGCGACTGAGTAAACCCCAGCCTCTCCTGAGGCCCCTGATCCAGCTGCCTCTGACACGCCCGGGGACGCCCAGATGACAGAGGTTGTCCTCACATGGTCGCCATGGGATCAGCAGCCTCCAAACCCGAGCCAAATTGGTCCACCCCGCTTGAATGCCTACTGGCCAATTTAAAGACCCTAAGGTTGGCGGGCTACATTCGCTCTAAACGACTCATTTCTCTGTGTTCAGAGGCCTGGCCACAATACCCTTTAATCTTTACTATAGGTAGATAACTTTGTGCCTTAGCTGGCTATATAAGCTCTGCCCTTCCCTTCACATTTCACAGACTCCCTTTTTCCACTTGCTCACGCTTGGGAGCTCTGCCTGAGAGTGATTGACTAAAAAAAGCCTTTCCTAACTGGCTCCCGAGTGTCCTGTGCTTCACCACGGAGACTCTTACATTTGGCACCCAACGTGGGGCTCGAGGTGAGAGCCCCGGCTCATGCCGCGCGGGCTCCCTCGAGCTCCAACCCGTCGCCACACCGCCCCGGACCCCGAGCTGCAGATCGGTCTCCCAGACGACAGACCACGGGGTAAGTCCCTTCGGCTTTGGGGCCCCGCCACCCTAGGCGACCACATCCTAGGGCTCGATAACCAGTGCGCACTTATCGGGCCCTCACCCGGTGACTTAGCCTTACCCAGGTTCTCAGTTTGTGCGGGAGACATCCCAAGCGACTGAGTAAACCCCGGCCTAGACTTACCCGGCTTTCAGTTCATGTGGGAGACGTCCCAAGCAACTGAGTAAGCCCCGGCCTCTCCTGAGGCCCCTGATCCAGCTGCCTCTGACAAGCCCGGGGACGCCCAGACGACAGAGGTTGTCCTCACATGGTCGCCATGGGATCGGCGGCCTCCAAACCCAAGCCAAATTGGTCCACCCCGCTTGAATGCCTACTGGCCAATTTAAAGACCCTAAGATTGGCGGGCTACATTCGCTCTAAACGACTCATTTCTCTGTGTTCAGAGGCCTGGCCACAATACCCTTTAGATAACGGCTCCCGTTGGCCTGCTTCAGGGACATTAGACTTTGATGTCCTCCGTGACTTAGATAATTTCTGTCGGAGAACGGGAAAATGGTCTGAGGTCCCATATGTTCAGGCCTTCTGGGCACTACGCTCTCGCCTTACCCTCTGTACCACCTGCTCCCCGAGCCAGATCTTGCTTACGATGGCCCCAGAAAACTCCCTTCCTTTACAAACCCTGTCTAAAGAGCCCCCTGCTTCCGAATCCTCCGCTTTCTCAATTCCCCCCGAAGAACTCCCCCTCCTTATGCTCCCTCAACCCCGGCAACCCCTCCAACCTCCCCTTCTTCCTCCAAAGTCTCACCCTCAAAACCAGTTCCCCCTGCCCCAAACCCCATCCTGTACCCTCCTCTTCCCCCTTTGACACCCTCCCCGTCTCCTGTCAGTTTCCACACACGATCACACAGCAACCCCCCTGAGGCTCAACCCTCTCCCTCCCCGGCCTCTCTGCTCCCCCTGCAGCAGGTGGCTGAAGCCGAGGGCCTAGCTCAGGTCCATGTCCCCTTCTCTCTCCAAGACTTATCCCAAATTGAGGCCAAACTGGGGTCTTTCTCCTCTAACCCCACCCACTATATTAAACAGTTCACCCAGTTGACCCGCGCCTATGCCTTGACCTGGCAGGATATATACGTAATCTTGGGCTCCACTACCACCCCTGAAGAGAGGCAGGCCATTTGGACGGCGGCTAAAACCCAGGCTGACCAACGGCATTTTGCCAACCCCTCTCCCGAACGCCCCCCAGGGGCTCAGGCGATCCCGGATGCTGACCCCGACTGGAACTATCAGGAGACAGGTGGCGGTCAGCTCCGGGTACGATATATGGTAGAGTGCCTCCTTGATGGGATGGAAGTCACTTCCAATAAAGTAGTTAACCTCCTAAAATTAGATGAAGTGACTCAAGGGCCTGATGAAAATCCCGCAATGTTTCTTAACAGATTGACCGATGCCCTCATTCAGTACACCAGGTTGTCCCCTGATTCCCCCGTAGGGGAAATCACTCTGGCTAACCGCTTTATTTCCCAATCCGCCCCCGACATTCGGAAAAAACTGGCCAAAGCTGAAGATGGCCCTCAAACTCCCATCCAGGACCTGGTAAAAAATGGCATTTAAGGTTTACAATGCTCGGGAAGAAACTGCCGAGGCCAGCCGAAAGGCAAAGCTCAAGCAGAAGGCCGAACTCCAGGCAAACCTCTTAAACCAGCAAACCCAGGCCCTGGTGGCGGCTCTGCAGCCGGCGACAGGCTCGGGTCCCCAAAACCCCCCTCTGGGGGCCTGTTTTAAGTGCAGCAGAGAAGGGCACTGGGCTAAGATGTGCCCCAGCCCGAGGCCACCCTCCAAGCCATGCCCGAAGTGCAAGCAACGAGGACACTGGGCCAGTGACTGTCCTCAGGGCTCTCGGGCCCCGACCTCTAGGGGCCGGGGACCAGAGCAACCTAAAGAGACGTCCTGCCTGGCTCCAGCCTTGGAACTGCTAAGCTTCGATGACGATTGACAACGCCCAGACTCGGGGACCTCGATAACCCAAGCCAAGCCCAGGGTAATGCTCCAGGTAGCGGGTAAGTCTATCGATTTCCTGGTAGACACGAGGGCTACCTATTTGGTCCTTCCCTCTTTTGGAGGCATCCTACGTCCTTCCCAGGTCTCGGTTATGGGAATCGATGGCCAACCCTCCTGCCCCCTAGAAACTAAACCACTAGCCTGCCAACTAGACTCCTACCTGTTCACCCACTCCTTCCTGGTAATTCCCTCCTGCCCTACCCTGCTCCTGGGGAGAGACATTCTGTCTAAACTTAAGGCCACTCTTCATCTGGTCCCAGGATCGGCACCTACGTCAAGAGCTTTCCTGATGCTGCTCACCGACCCCTCACCCTCCCCTATTAATCGCAAGGTCTGGGACACCCAGGTCCCTGTGGTGGCTCGACACCACCCCCCGGTCCTTATCCGCCTAAAAGATCCCACTTGTTTTCCGGCCCGCCCCCAGTTCCTCTTGTCCCTGCGTAACCTCTGGGGGTTAAAACCCATCATCGACCACCTCCTGGGACAGGGTCTCCTAATTCCTACGACCTCCCCCTGCAACACACCCATTCTCCCAGTTCAAAAAGCCTCAGGAGACTACCGACTGGTACAGGACCTCTGACTAATAAACGCGGCAGTGGTCCCTGCACACCCCCTTGTTCCCAACCCCTATACTCTCCTGTCCTCTATACCTCCTGATACTACGCATTTTTCTGTCATAGATCTTAAAGATGCCTTCTTCACTATCCCCCTCCACCCCAATTGCCAATTCCTCTTTGCCTTCACCTGGACAGACCAGACACTCAACAGACCACCCAACTCACATGGACTGTCCTGCCCCAGGGGTTTAGAGACAGCCCCCATTACTTCGGACAGGCCTTGGCTCAGGACCTGGCCTTATGTTCCCTTCACCCTAGCACCTTTCTTCAGTATATAGATGATTTACTCCTCTGCAGCCCATCCAAAAAACTTTCCAGACAGCATACTGCGGCCCTCCTTAACCATTTGAGTTCTCAGGGATACCGAGCCTCACAGTCCAAGGCTCAACTTACCCAGTCTTCCATGGTCTACTTGGGCCTCCAGATCACCCCAACTACCAAGGCCTTGACAGCTGACAGATGCAGTCTCCTCAGATCCATCTGTCCCCCAACTAACGGTGACCAGATCCTGTCCTTTCTAGGGCTAGCGGGGTTTTTTCGACACTGGGTCCCAAATTACACCACACTAGCCAAGCCTCTTTATGCTGCCGCCAAAGAAACCCCCACAGGACCGCTTTCCTCTCCCACTGAGGTGACCCAAGCCTTCTTCACTTTATGCTCGGCATTAATAACTGCTTCCCCTCTCTTCCTCCCAAACCCTAACTACCCCCATCATCTATATTCTGATGAAAAAGGGGGAATAGCTTTCGGAGCTCTAGTACGCCGGTAGGCTCTGAGTTGCTGCCCATTGCTTACATCTCCAAACAGCTGGATCCCATGGCCAGGGGATGGTTCCCTTGCCTACGGGCGCTAGCAGCAGCAACGGCGTTATACACCGATGCAAAAAAGCTGATTCAGGACCAACCCCTGACTATCTTTTCGCCACACTGCCTTGGCGATCTCCTAGCCTCCAGGTTCCTCCCTGACCTTAGCGACTCTAGACTCCAGCAGTTTCATCTGACATTTTTAGACAACCCGCAGGTCACTGTGGGTTGCAGCTCCCAACTAAATCCACTCTCTTCGGTGCCTTCCCTCCCTGTCTCTCCAGAACCCCCAACCCACTCATGCACTGAGATCTTAGACACCCTGACACAACCTCCCCACAACCTGTTTTCTGAGCCACTGCCAAACCCGGATCTGACCCTGTTCGTTGACGGGAGCGCCAAAAGGGACCCCAATGGGTACCGGAAGGCAGCCTTACACCATAGTGACTACCCGAGAGGTCCTGGAGGCCCAGCCCCTGCTGGTAGGGACAACCTCCCAAAAGGCTGAACTGACGGCCTTGACCAGAGCCCTACATCTGGCAAAAGAAAAGAGAGCCAACATCTACACAGACTCTAAATATGCCTTTCTGATCGCCCACTCCCACTCCACGATCTGGAAAGAACGGGGCTTCCTTATCACAAAAGGGTCCCCCATCTGTAATGCTTCCCACATCACTCAGCTACTGGATGCCATTCCCTTACCCAGGGAAGTTGCCATTATACACTGCAGGGGGCACCGAAATGCCCATGACACGGTGACCCTGGGTAACAGCCTGGCAGACCAAGTAGCCCAACAAATCGCCATACAACAAACAACAGAGTCTCTGCTAGCTTTGAGGTCCACTCTTGACCCGGTTTACTCCGAAGATGAGGCAAAGGCCCTGCTCATGCAAAAAGGGGCACAGAGGCACCCGTCAGGGTGGATTCTGCTCCATAACAAGCTGGTCCTCCCTGAGCGGCAAGCTACTGCCATAGTGCAACAGATCCACAACACCCTCCATATTGGGCCAAGAGCCCTTTTTTCATTCCTCAGCCCAGTCTTCTCTCCCCTACACCTCAGACAGGCCATACACGCCGTCCACTGCTCCTGCCTGATATGCGCCTCAACTTCTCCTCAGGGAGGGCTCCGACCCTCCCAGGAGACCCACCAGTTGAGGGGGCACCTGCCGGGACGAGACTGGCAGATAGACTTGACTCATATGCCCCGACACTGGGCTTACCGCTACTTGCTGGTTTTTATTGACAGCTTTTCAGGGTGGGTCGAGGCATTCCCTACCACTCGAGAGACAGCAGCGGCTGTGACAGAGGCTCTGATAAACCACCTTATCCCTCGATTTGGCCTCCCTAACTCTCTCCAGTCCGATAACGGACCTGCCTTCATCTCACAGGTATCCCAGCAGGTGGCTACGGCCCTGGGCATCACCTGGCACCTGCACATCCCCTACCGACCCCAATCATCGGGCAAGGTAGAACGGACAAATGGCATCATCAAGACACACCTTACTAAGCTTACCTCCGAGCTGCGGCTCTCCTGGGTCGACCTCCTCCCCTTGGCGCTCACCCGCATCCGCACGACGCCTCACTCACAGACAGGTTTGACCCCCTTTGAACTGCTCTCCGGCAGACCCTACCTCCTGACCTATCTCCCCGAAGGAGAGACCCCTCTACTGGCCGGGCACCTCCCCTTCTTCTCCCTCCTGCGCTCCCTACTGCGAGAACACGCAGACAGGACGCTGCCGCAGCCAGGCGACAACGAAGGGCCATCTCATCCTCTGACCCCTGGAGACCAGGTATTGCTTAAAACCCTGACCCCCGTCCACTCCAGCCTCGTTGGACGGGACCTCACACTGTGGTCCTCACCACCCCCATGGCGGCCAAGCTTCTGGGGCATGAGCCGTGGTACCATCTAACTCGGCTCAAACAAGCTCCCACGGGCCTCCCAGAGACACCCCGGCCCAAACCACCTCCCTAAGGTACACCTATCATTCCACCCCAACCGGACCAACCAGGCTGACCATCACTCAGACCCCCTTGCCACCAATTTCCGAATGATCAGGGTGGTTCTCCCCCTTCTCTCCCTCCTGGGCCATGCCCAGGGAGGATTCGATGACCCAGCCAAGGCCAGGGAACTCATAGCTAAACAAATGGGAAAACCGTGTGACTGTGCCGGGGGAACTCTCCCCCGATATCCTGATGGCCACGTCAGACACATTCAATCAGTCAACTGCGGAGACAAAATGGCTTACAATTTTATAGGGTCAGGAAACACCCCAGGCAATAACGGGTACTCCTACACCAGAAGAGCCAACACCTGGCAATGCATAGATGCCATTCCGGTCCCAGATCCTCATCCTCCGGATCAACTTAAAAACTGCTCTTGCCAAGAATACCTAGACATCTTCCATTCCCTGTGTTACCTAAAAGAGCAGGCCTGGCAGTGCCAGGGGCCCAGTGGCCGTCCATATTGGACGGCAACAAAGACAGGACACTTCTCAGGGTCATCAGGCACGAGCGCCTCTTCCCCTGCCTGCAGAGGAGAAACAGGCAAAGAGATCTGCTGGAGTTTAAAAGCCCCCATAGGAACTTCTGACGGGGGTGGGGTTCAGGACATGGCCCGCAAAAACAGACCCACAAAAAACTCCAAGCAGTTATTGACCATATCTACCCAAAAGTTCAATATCATCTGATAGCTCTTCCTGAAAGATGAGGCCCCCTCCAGCTAGACCCAATAACCGCCAACTTGGTACAGCTAACCTGGAACATCCTGAACCAGTCCAACTCTGAATGGGCCCAGGACTGCTGGATATGTCTGGCCATAGGCACCCCCCGCCCCCTAGCAATATTGACCAACCATTTCCTGACAACCAACACCTCAGACAATCCTTCTACCTGCAGAGTGACACCACCCCTGAGGGTACAGCCGGTAGGTCCCCTGGCCGGGAGCTGCCTAACAGGTCTTGTGGCAGACAATGAGACAGCCCTAGACGTAGGGATAGGAGACTTTGCCAACTAGAGGCCCCCTCCAGCTAGACCCAATAACCGCCAACTTGGTACAGCTAACCTGGAACATCCTGAACCAGTCCAACTCTGAATGGGCCCAGGACTGCTGGATATGTCTGGCCATAGGCACCCCCCGCCCCCTAGCAATATTGACCAACCATTCCCTGACAACCAACACCTCAGACAATCCTTCTACCTGCAGAGTGACACCACCCCTGAGGGTACAGCCGGTAGGTCCCCTGGCCGGGAGCTGCCTAACAGGTCTTGTGACAGACAATGAGACAGCCCTAGACGTAGGGATAGGAGACTTTGCCAACTACACGACCACGGAAAAGACCAACACCTTGGTGTGTGCCCCCCATCCCTTAGTCCTCGTCTGCGGGGGAAACCTGGCATACACCATGTCCCCAGCAATTGGACAGGAACGTGTGTCTTTGCGGTACTCCTTCCAGACATCGACCTGGTATCGGGAAAAGATCCCGTCCCTGTACCCAGCTTTGACCACATAGCCGGCAGGCAAAGGCGAGCCATCCAAATGGTGCCACTACTGGTGGGCCTTGATCTGTCTACCAGTCTGGCGGCCAGGGTAACAGGCATAGGCTTATCCCAACACACCTACGCCAAACTTTCTCAACAAATAATTTCTGATGTCCAGCACATGGCCGACACCATGCTAGAGCTCCAGGGACAGATCGACTCGTTGGCAGAGGTGGTCTTACAAAATAGGCGAGGGCTAGACCTCCTTACCACCAAGGAAGGAGGGATCTGTCTCTTTTTGCAGGAGCGGTGCTGCTTTTATGCCAACCGATCTGGGATCGTACGAACCAAAATTAAAGAATTACAAGAAGACCTAGAAAAAAGGCGAAAACAGCTCCAAGACAACCCCTTATGGACAGGACTCAATGGCCTACTTCCGTAGCTCCTGCCCCTGCTGGGTCCTCTACTCATGCTGGTAATGGGTCTTACCCTGGGTCCCTGTCTTCTCCAGATTGTCTTCCGCAGGGTCCGAGAACTGGCACAGACAGCAGTCGGTAGAGCTATGGTGCTGAGAGCCTACACTAAACTGGAACAGCAGGACCAAGATACACCTCACAGCTCGGTGTAAACAATGCCCGGTGTGCCTCTCATCCCGGCCATACCCCTACCCTTTGCCGCCCCTGTTCAGCAGGAAGTAGCCAGAGAGAGTCAGCGCCCCTTGTCCTATATCAAAGAGGCCGGGGTGAAAGGGCACACGGGCGGCACCTGGAAAATACCGGCTGGAAAAGTGCCCCCTCTGGAAAGCCCTGCAAAAACCCCCCAAAAAATCTCTCGCCGGCGCCAATCAAATGCACCAATCAGAGACCCGCACGGCGCCCGCTGGCGCCAATCAAATGCACCAATCAGACTCGCACGGCGCCCCGCCCACGCCAATCAAACGCACCAATCCGATCCACACAACGCCTGCCCGCACCAATCAGACGCCTCAAATACGCTCTTTACTATAGGTAGATAACTTTGTGCCTTAGCTGGCTATATAAGCTCTGCCCTTCCTTTCACATTTCGCAGACTCCCTTTTTCTGCTTGCTCACGCTTGGGAGCTCTGCCCGAGAGCGATTGCCCAATAAAAGCCTTTCCTAACTGGCTCCTGAGTGTCCTGTGCCTCACCGCGGAAATTCTTACAATGGGATGCAAAGATATTTTGAACAAAACCAGCACTTCAGAAAAGTCCCTGCAACTTCTGCTGTTTTCCAAGCCTAGGTGGGTCTGGTCTAATCTTTCTGTATCTGACATATTCCTCTGTTCTATCTTTTGTGTCTTCAGACTTAATATATTAAAAATATTGTTTTTTTAAAAAAGTGGAATGGATGGCTGACAAGGAAAGGAAAGACCCCAGGGGATTTCTCGCAAAGGACAACAGTGGATTGTTTTGAAAACTCTACTGTTCTGGCCCTTCGGGGCATAGACTGGAAGAGATTGAGATTTGGCAGGAAAAAAAAAAAAATGCTAGCACTTGACACACTTGGCTAAGAAGATTTGTTTTCCCAATTTTGCTCGGATCTCTAATGTCATTTTACCTTATTTACCATTATTATTATTGCCGCAGAAAGCTGAACTGGAAAGACTTGCCTTGAGTAATTAGTTACTGGCACAAAACAAGAGACCCCTCTAGGCGCCTTCCAGTAAGAAGATAATCCTAGGTAATTGTTCTATTGTCAGTGTTTTAAGAGAGGTGACTCTGAAGAATCAGCATACCTACAAATTATTAGGCATGATTGTTTGCTGATTGGATGTTAATTCATCCTAAATAGGATGATGAGCTGCAGAGGAAGTTTGTGGGTACTCAATGCCATTTCCTCAATGTTGTGCTCAGTATGGATTAAGGAGGATCCGACCCAGTGTCCTGGGAGGAAAGACCCTTTCTGCACCACTGCAGCTGTCACTGGGAACGGGGTGGCCCCAGCTGACAGCTTAAGGGCACAGGGTGATTCTAGGGACCCAACTGGTGAATAAGCAACATTTCCACAGGTTGCAATACTGGTGATGGGTGGAAGGGGAATAAGAATCCTGTTTTAAGTCCTAGCTCATAAAAATATGAACATCAGCAGTCCTTTTTGTAAAATAAATGAGGTGTCAGGGCTCATGTCTTGATAAATAATGAAGTGCCCCGCTCTCTTCCTCTCTTCATACATCCTCTCTTTATCCCCATTAACTTGTGAACTTTTTTTCTGCCAAAGAAATCAGTAGAGATAGTAATGTTCATTTATTTAAGGCCATTTCACTGAATATTGTGTGTACGGTCATGGAGTGTTGGTGAGCTGAACAGGTGTGTGTAGCTAAAGTAACTTTCAAGAGCCAGGTAAGCATTACCAGTTGGAATTTTTCAGAGGCTTATCTTCATTCACATCAGCAGAAAGTTTCTGTTTTCTTCATTAATAAGTGGAGTCACAAACTCTTATCTTCTTTCCTTTCCGTTTAAACCAAATACTGAATATTAATTAACTGCTGCTCCGTGCCAAGTAACTGTGGCTGCTAAAAGAGAAACAAAGTAGGTTATGCTCTAAAGAAATATGGTCTAGAGGAGAAGATGGACATACGAAGGCTTCATCATGTACAGTGAGAAGTATAGACCTGGATCAATGTATTCTGTATAGAAAAGAGAGAATTTTAGCTATATGTAGTCATGGCATCACTCAGGGAAGGCTATTTTAAATGCTTAAGATTTTAGCTCACTTTTGAAGAAGGGAAGAAAATCTGTTTGCAGTTTGAACCAAGAGGAAGCAGCAGCCACATTTGCAAGGCATGAAAGTGGGAAATGTCTGGTGTGTTATAAAAAAAATAGTTTGGTATTGGTAGAACATAGATTTGTGTGTAAGCAAGTGGTGAAGTCAGCTCTGCAGAAAGCCAGCAACAGGCTCTTCTCCTTAAAGAGAAGAAAACATGGCGTTTGGTGCACTCCATCCTCAGCTAGCAGGAAGGACAGGAGCTCAGTGAAATTATCAAAAGATAAGGACCAAGGTGGGTAAAGACTCAGATTCCAGAATTTCTATTACTTTCCCATGCACAGTCATTACCCTGTTTGTTTCCTCAAAACAACAATCAGTGAGACCTTTACAGGAATGTGTAACTTTGAGCTTTTTTGGGTTTTGGGTTTTTTTCCAAGAGAAGTAAAAAACAAAGAAACTGTGGGGAGATCCTGCACAGGCTGAGATATAGACTTCCCTAGGGAAGAATAGGTCCAGGCATACCAAAATAAAGATAAGCAGGCAAGCTATACAATGAAACTCATCAGAAGGCAAGAACAGATGTGATGTGTGAAATACCTTTTGGGGTCTGAGAAAGGGCCCAGGCGTGTGGCCTGAAGGGTTACTAGGAAGAGATATTTTTCTCTCACATATAAATCAAGCCAAAGGATGCCTCCCTCAGCTTGAAGATGAAGTCTCCTGCCCCCAGGAGAGGACATGAGGCTAGACTGAACACTCTGTCCCAAGGCCTGGAAGCATTAATGAACATGTGATTCTCTCTTCTTATTGATAAACCATCCTGACTCAAGAATCTTGTCTAAGAATGATGTGAGTTTATCCATCTTGATGGCCAGGACAATCAGCCATTTGAGGAGCAAAGTAAAAATATACAAGTTATTTTTTGAAAACAAGGGGGGAAAAAATTGAAACACAACACAAAAGCATACACTCAGAATCATCAGATCTTGGGGATGAAACAAAATACAGAGATCAGAGGCTAAATGCTGCTCAAGAAATTGAATCCTCTCCAGTATCTCCCCGACAAGCAGAAACATTAACGTACGGTAGGTCCATATATGAGATGAAGAGTTGGGATGCTTACTTGCAAAACAGGGTAACAGTGTTATATATCACATAGGGATCTGTTTACTGAAAACGTTTTCTTCCCAAATATCTGACATCCAGTAACTTCTCCATATNAACGTACGGTAGGTCCATATATGAGATGAAGAGTTGGGATGCTTACTTGCAAAACAGGGTAACAGTGTTATATATCACATAGGGATCTGTTTACTGAAAACGTTTTCTTCCCAAATATCTGACATCCAGTAACTTCTCCATATGTATGTTCTCTGAGTAACAGCTGAAAAATGTACAATGGCTAATGGGTTCCCTGTGGGGGTCTGGAGAATATAAAATCTGGGTACTAGGTCTCTGTTTTTTTAAGCTCACAATGTTGGAATGAGTCAGTTTATTTCAGCAAGATGTACTGGCTAGAGGTGTGGGATATTGCATATCTGTTGAATAATGACTGTGTGTTGGGGATGGCAGAAGGAAGTCAAGTGGAGATTATATCTCTTCTCAACATCAGCATTGAGATGTAGGTGTATTACTAGCCTCACAGATGAGTAAACTGAGTCTGATTAATTTTCCTAAGCTCCCGTTGCTGCTGACAGCCAAAAGAAAAATCAATGGCCAGTGCTGTTGTTTGTCAAAAAATCATGCTCTTTTCAACAAATGGTGCAGGGACAGCTGGATAGTTACAGGCTAAAGAATCAAGTTGGACCTCCTACTTCACACCACAAACAAAAATCAACTCAAAACAGATCATGCTTAAATGTAAAAGCTAAAACTATAAAGATCTTAGAAAATGTAAGGATCATTCTTCATAACTTTAAGGAAGGCGAAAGGGTGATTCTAGGGAACCCACAGGTTAGGCAGTTGGTGATTCAGTTGGTAAAGAGTCTGCCTGCAATGCAGGAAACCCAGGTTTGACCCCTGAGTTGGGATGATTCCCTGAAGAAAGAAATGGCACCCACTCCAGGGTTCTTGCCTGGATAATCACATGGATGGAGGAGCCTGGTGGGCTACAGTCCATGGGGTCGCAAGAGGAGAGCACAACTAAGCAACTAACCCTGCCCACCTACATAGTTGACTTACAATGTTGTGTTGGTTTCAGGTGTGCAATAAAGTGACTCAGTTACACATAGATCTGTATTCATTCTGTCTCATGTAGGTTCTCACAGAATATTGAGCAGATTTCTGTGTGCTGTATAGTGGATCTTTGTTGCTTGTTTGTATCTTCTAACTAGTAGTGTGTGTCTGTTCATCCCACCTCCTGATTTATCCCTCCTCCCATTTCTCCTTTGGTAATCATAAGTTTGCATGAAATGTTCCCTTGGTATCTCTAATTTTCTTGAAGGGATCTCTAGTCTTTCCCATTCTGTTCTTTTCCTCTATTTCTTTGCACTGATTGCTGAAGAAGGCTTTCTTATCTCTTCTTGCTATTCTCTGGAACTCTGCATTCAGATGCTTATATCTTTCCTTTTCTCCTTTGCTTTTCACCTCTCTTCTTTTCACCGCTATATGTAAGGCCTCCCCAGACAGCCATTTTGATGGTTTTTCCTGTGGTCATGTATGGATGTGAGAGTTGGACTGTGAAGAAGGCTGAGCGCCGAAGAATTGATGCTTTTGAACTATGGTGTTGGAGAAGACTCTTGAGAGTCCCTTGGACTGCAAGGAGATCCAACCAGTCCATTCTGAAGGAGATCAACCCTGGGACTTCTTTGGAAGGAATGATACTAAAGCTGAAACTCCAGTACTTTGGCCACTTCATGCGAAGAGTTGACTCATTGGAAAAGACTTTGATGCTGGGAGGAATTGGGGGCAGGAGGAAAAGGGGATGACCAAGGATGAGATGGCTGGATGGCATCACTGACTCGATGGACGTGAGTCTGAGTGAACTCCAGGAGTTGGTGGTGGACAGGGAGGCCTGGTGTGCTGCGATTCATGGGGTCGCAAAGAGTCGGACATGACTGAGTGACTAAACTGAACTGAATCATAAGTTTGTTTTTGATACCTGTAAGTCTTTTTCTGCTTTGTAAATAAGTTCATTTGTATCATTTTCATTTTTTAAAAATCGGATTCAACATGTAAGTGATATCACGTGATACTTGTCTTTCTATATCTGACTCACTGCGCTTAGTGTGATAATCTCTGGGTCTATCCATATTGCTGCAGATGACATTATTTCATTCTTCTTTATTGCTGAGTAATATCCCATTATATATATTATATATATATATAATATTCATATTTTAGTTTAGTTTAAGGCAATAGTTTGACAGTAAAAGCACATGTGAAAAAAATAGATAAATTGGATGACATCAAACTTAAAAATTTTGTGCTAGCATTAAGTATGAGAAGACAGCTATGAATCAATAATAAAAAGACAGCTCATTGAAAAACAGGGAAAGGATTTGAATAGATATCTTTTTCAAAAGGTATATAAATGACTAATAAGCACATGAAAATGTATTCAATATTCTTAGTCATTAGGGCAATGCAAATCAAAATTACAATAGTCCCCACTTATCCATGGTTTTACTTTCTATGCTTTCAATTACTCATGGTCAGCCTTGGTCCTAAAATATCGAAAGGAAAATTCTAGAAATAAACCAATTCATAAATTGTAAATTGCATGCTTTTCCAATTAGTATGATGAAATCTCTCACTGTCCCACTCCTTCCCTTCCAGGAAGTGAATCATCCCTTTGTCTAGCATGTCTGTTAGTCGCTTAGTAGCCTTCTTGGTTATTAAATCAACTGTCAAGTTATCTCAGCGCTTGTGTTCAAGTAACCCTTATTTTACTTAATGATGGCCCCAAAAGTGCAAGAGCAGTGATGCTGACAATTCAGATATGCCAAAGAGAAGCTGTAAAGTGCTTCCTTCCAGTGACAAGGTAAAGGTTCTCAATAAGGAAAGAAAAAAAAATGATATGTTGAATTTGCTAAGATCTATGGAAAGAAAGAATCTTCTATTTGTGAAATTGTGAAGAAAGTAAAAGAAATCAATGCTAGTTTTGCTGCAGCACCTCAGGCTGTGAAAGTTATGGCCATAGTGCATGATAAATGCTTAGTGAAGATGGAAAAGCATTACATTTAAACAGTAAGGTATTTTGAGAGACAAGGCAAGAGAGAGAGACCATATCCGTGAAACTTTTATTATAACATATTGTTTAAACTGTTCTATTTTATTACTAGGTGGTGTTGTTTATCTCTAACAGTGCCTAATTTGTAAATCAACATTTATAATAAATGTGTATCAGTCAGTTCAGTTTAGTTGCTCAGCCTTGTCTGACTCTTTGAGACCCCATGGACTGCAGTATGCCAGGCTGCCCTGTCCATCACCATCACCTGGAGCTTGCCCAAACTCATGTCCATCGAGTTGGTGATGCCATCCAGCCATCTCATTCTCTGTCATCCCCTTCTTCTCCTGCCTTCAATCTTTCCCAGCATTAAGGGTCTTTACTAATGTGTTAGTTCTTCACATCAGGTGGCCAAAGTATTGGAGCTTCAGCATCAGCCCTTCCAATGAATATTCAGGACTGATTTCCTTTAGGATTGACTGGTTTGATCTCCTTGCAGTCCAAGGGACTCTCAAGAGTCTTCTCCAACACCACAGTTCAAAAGCATCAATTTTTTGGCACTAAGCTTTCTTTATGGTCCAATGCTCACGTCCGTACAGGACAACTGGAAAAAACCATAGCTTTGACTATACAGACCTTTGTCAGCAAAATAATGCCTCTGCTTTTTAATATGCTGCCTAGGTTTGTCATAACTTTTTTACCAAGGAGCAAGTGTCTTTTAATTTCATGGCTGCAGTCACCATGTGCAGTGATTTTGGAGCCCAAGAAAATGAAGTTCATCACTGTTTCCATTATTTCCCCATCTTCTTGCCAGGAAGTGATGGTAGCCAGATGCCATGATCTTTGCTTTTTGAATGTTGGGTTTTAAGCTAACTTTTTCACCTTCCTCTTTCACTTTCATCAAGAGGCTCTTTAGTTACTCCTCACTTTTTGCCATAAGGGTGGGGTCATCTGCATATCTGAGGTTATTGATATTTCTCCTGGCAATCATGCTTCCAGTTTGTGCTTCATCCAGCCCAGCATTTCACATGATGTACTCTGCATGTAAGTTAAATAAGCAGGGTGACAATATACAGCCTTGATGTACTTCTTTCCCAATTTGGAACCAGTGCGTTGTTTCATATCCAGTTCTAACTGTTGCTTCTTGAGCTGCTTACAGATTTCTCAGGAAGCAGGTCAGGTGTTCTGGTATTCCCATATCTTTAAGAATTTTCAACAGTTTGTTGTGATCCACACAGTCAAAGGCTTTGGTGTAGTCAGTAAAGCAGAAATAGATGTTTTTCTGGAATTCTCTTGTTTTTTCTATGATCCAACAGATGTTGGCAACTTGATCTCTCATTCCTCTGACTTTTCTAAATCAAGCTTGAACATCATGTACTGTTAAAGCCTGGCTTGGAGAATTTTGAGTATCACTTTGCTAGCGTGTGAAATGAGTGCAATTGTGTGGTAGTTTGAGCATTCTTTGGCATTGCCTTTCTTTGGGATTGGAATGAAAACTGACCTTTTCCAGTTGTGTGGCCACTGCTGAGTTTTCAAATTTGCTGACATATTGAGTGCAGCACTTTCACAGCATCTTCTTTTAGGATTTGAAATAGCTCACTTAGAATTCCATCACCTCCTCTAGCTTTGTTCGTAGTGATGCTTCCCATGGCTGACTTGACTTTGCACTCCAAGCTGTCTGGCTCTAGGTGAGTGACCACACTATAGGGGTTATCTGGGTCATTAAGATCTTTTTTGTAAAGTTCTTCTGTATATTCTTGCCACCTATTCTTAACATCTTCTGCTTCCATGTATGTGTACGAGAAAGCATAGTATGTATTTGGTATATATTTTATTCAGTACTAGTCTGCGGTTTTACACATCCACTGAGGATCTTGGAAAGTATCCTCTGAGGATAAGGAATGTTACTGTGCAATGAAATACCATTGCATACCCACTAGGATAGTTCAAACTAAAAGGACAGAAAATAGTAAGTGTTGGAAAGAATGTAAAGAATTTGGAACCCTGATAACAATGCTGGGGCTTCCCAGGTGGTGCTAGTGGTAAAGAACCCATCTGCCAGTGCAGGAGATATAAGAAACTCTGGTTCAATCCCCGGGTTGGAAATATCCCATGGAGGAGGGCATGGCAACCCATTCCAGTATTCTTGCCTGTGACAATCCCATGGACAGAAGGGCATGGTGGGCTTCAGTCCATAAGGTTGCAAAGAGTTGGACATGACTGAAGCAATTTAGTAGGCATGTAAAATGGCAGGGTCCCTTTGGGAAACAGTTTGAAAGTTCTTCAAAATGTTAAGTATGGAGTTTTCATATTACCCAACAATTCCGCTCTTATGGATATATATATCCATAAGATCTTATGGATATATACATAAGAGAGAGCATATATATATGGAACAGAGAGTATATATATATATACTCTCTTGTGTATATATATATACACAAGAGCACTTGGACATAAATGTATGTAGTAGCATTATTCACGGAGAAGGCAATGGCACCCCGCTCCAGTACTCTTGGCTGGAAAATCCCATGGATGGAGGAGCCTGGCAGGCTGCGGTCCACGGGGTCGCTAAGAGTCGGACACGACTGAGCAACTTCACTTTCACTTTTCACTGTCATGCATTCGAGAAGGAAATGGAAACCCACTCCAGTGTTCTTGCCTGGAGAATTCCAGGGACAGGGATTATTCAGTACTAGTCTGCGGTTTTACACATCCACTGAGGATCTTGGAAAGTATCCTCTGAGGATAAGGAATGTTACTGTGCAATGAAATACCATTGCATACCCACTAGGATAGTTCAAACTAAAAGGACAGAAAATAGTAAGTGTTGGAAAGAATGTAAAGAATTTGGAACCCTGATAACAATGCTGGGGCTTCCCAGGTGGTGCTAGTGGTAAAGAACCCATCTGCCAGTGCAGGAGATATAAGAAACTCTGGTTCAATCCCCGGGTTGGAAATATCCCATGGAGGAGGGCATGGCAACCCATTCCAGTATTCTTGCCTGTGACAATCCCATGGACAGAAGGGCATGGTGGGCTTCAGTCCATAAGGTTGCAAAGAGTTGGACATGACTGAAGCAATTTAGTAGGCATGTAAAATGGCAGGGTCCCTTTGGGAAACAGTTTGAAAGTTCTTCAAAATGTTAAGTATGGAGTTTTCATATTACCCAACAATTCCGCTCTTATGGATATATATATCCATAAGATCTTATGGATATATACATAAGAGAGAGCATATATATATGGAACAGAGAGTATATATATATATACTCTCTTGTGTATATATATATACACAAGAGCACTTGGACATAAATGTATGTAGTAGCATTATTCACGGAGAAGGCAATGGCACCCCGCTCCAGTACTCTTGGCTGGAAAATCCCATGGATGGAGGAGCCTGGCAGGCTGCGGTCCACGGGGTCGCTAAGAGTCGGACACGACTGAGCAACTTCACTTTCACTTTTCACTGTCATGCATTCGAGAAGGAAATGGAAACCCACTCCAGTGTTCTTGCCTGGAGAATTCCAGGGACAGGGAAGCCTGGTGGGCTGCCGTCTATGGGATCACACAGAGTCGGACACGACTGAAGTGACTTAGCAGCAGAAACAGCATTATTCATAATAGCCAAAATGTGGAAAAAAACCCAAATACTTATCAGTTATAAATTGAATATATAAAATGTGGTATATCCATACAAAAGACTGCTACTTGGCAATAAAAGTAATGAAGTACTGATAAACATTACAACATAGATGAATCTTGAAAGTGTTATCAGTAAAGGTACCAGTCATGAAAGACCATCTGTGGTATGATCCTGTTTATCTGAAATTTCTAGAATAAGCTAATCAGTAGAGATAGAAGGTAAATAGTGGTTGCCTGTTGGAGAAGGCAATGGCACCCCAGTCCAGTACTCTTGCCTGGAAATCCCATGGACGGAGGAGCCTGATAGGCTGCAGTCCATGGGGTCGCTAAGAGTTGGATACGACTGTGCGACTTCACTTTCCCTTTTCACTTTCATGCGTTGGAGAAGGAAATGGAAACCCACTCCAGTGTTCTTGCCTGGAGAATCCCAGGGATGGGGGAGCCTGGTGGGCTGCTGTCTATGGGGTCGCACAGAGTCGGACACAAGTGAAGCGACTTAGCAGCAGCAGCAGCCGTGGTTGCCTGTAACAGGCGGTTGAGAGGTGACTGGGATGTAGGCTAACAGATATAGAATTTCTTTTCAGAGCATATACATGCTTTAAAATTAGATTGTGGTTTTTCTCAGGATTGGGTTTCCCTGAGAATTTACTAAAAGCTTTAAATTTTATACTTTTAATGCTTTGGGTATAGCAACTGAATTGTATCTCAAGAAAACCATTTAGGGTCTTCCCTGGTGATTACCTCTATGACTTTTTAGGGGCTTCTCTCTCTGTAAACCTCACTGTTTCTCATCTGTAAAGTAGAACAAAGAGTTTTCATCTCATAGGATTGTCATGAGGATTAAATGAGATAATGTATGTAAAATGTTTAGAGAGTGCCTGATATACCTAAGTGCTTTGTCAGATGTTGCTTTTCCCATCTCCCCCCAGTTCTCCCATTTTACCAAAAAGTCTCCAGGTTTAGTCACTGCAACCATTTCCTAATACCTGCCAGCAAGGCTCCCACCCAAACAGCAGTCTCTGTGCTTTATGACTGTGTTTATTGTCCGTCCTCAGAGGGAAGAGCATGGACTTGTTCAAGATAGAGTTCGGTTCAAAGCCTGATTCTACCGTAATAGCTTATTAGTCAGCCCCTTCAGCGTTCAGTTTTATTAATTGATCAATGATTAGTATTTTTGCCTGGAAATGCTGTTTTGAGAATTGAATGTTGTGAGTCATGATAATATGGAAAACCCCAGGCATGGTACAGGGCACCGTGAAGAGACACTCATCCAATATAAACTGTCTTCTCTCCCCAACCCTTTCCGGCTTTCAGCCTCAATGAAATAAAATGATCTAATAGGAAAAAAAATGCACTTGACATGGAGGGAAAAAAAAAAAACCCACCTTGGCTGATGGTTTTCTCTGCCAAAAAGATCTTACCCAGAGCTTCCTAAATGACTCCAATTAAGAGGCATTTTTTGAAGGCATAACATGTACGCTGTTTTTATTCCCTGTTTCTCCAATGATCAGGTTAGATGGAAAGAAATAGGCTACTTCAGTTTCACACAGAGTTTTCTGAAAAATTTAAACTCTAACCATTCCTACTCCCCAAATTGGCATTTATTAAAGTTATGAGGAGAGTTTGCAAGCAGGAACTACATCAAAAATATGCACAGGGCTCTTGGAGAGTTACTTTCTGCAAGTGATGATGTCTTACTGTCAGTCTTTGAAAGAAATATCAAAAAGGTAATGTGAGCTGAAGCTTAAGATTTCTCAATATGTCCATTTGAGTTACAAAGGATTTTTATGCTCCATTTCAGACATTATTTAAACATTGTTATTCCTGCAAACATGCCACCCAGAGATAAGGTTTTGCTCTGAACCACATCGAAATGCAGATTGGTCTAGAAAGTCAGTTTCAAAGTGCCTTCTTCGAGGTAACTGTTTATTAAGCCTTGGAGGAATTTCAATTGCAAACCCTCAGTGGAAAGCAAGGGGAGCAGTAAGATTTGTAATATTCTCCTTAATCATGTGATTTGCACAACACGGGTACAGTTGTAATCTAAATAAAGTTCCCGGAGCCATCAGGGCATTATACTGTAGCTGCTTCATTTAATCTAATGGCCCACATTTAGGTAATTTTCATGCATTTTAATCTATTTAATGATCACCTTTCTCAGGTGATTTACAGCAACTGGATGTCTGGGGCTCAGGTACCTAGGAGCCATGCACTGTACAATAAACCAGAAGATACTCCTGGAAAATGTATGTTTTGTTTAGATCTGCCCTCATTAAGCACCAGGATAATGTTTGCTGAGGATGTCCTCTGCCTAATAAGATTTATTACTGTACATTGTATAGGCACCCAAAGAACATAGTTAGTCTAAATAATGTAGAATATATTGAAATACTGAACCCTTTAGTGGACCAATAGACTACTAAAGACCTAAGACCAGGCAGGATACCCCAGAATTTTCTATGAAAGATGATCAAATGTAGTAGCTCCTTTACACTATAAGAGATTTAGGGTTTACTTCTTGCCTGGAGAATCCCATGGACGGAGGAGCCTGGTAGGCTACAGTCCATGGGGTCGCTAAGAGTCGGACATGACTGAGCGACTGAGCGACTTCATTTATTCAAGGCTCTGAAAAGTCCTGTAAAGTGAAGATATATTTTATTTGCTGTAATCTGTGCTTCTTAAACTTCAATCATAGAACCCATCCTACCTTGTAACCCTTTTTTATATCCTTCAGAATATACCTCATGAAAGAGAACATTAGCCTATATCCAGTATCAGTTTTCCTTTGAAAAAATACAATATAAATTTGGAGACAGACACAGCTAGGCTTCCCTCTGGCACTTGCAAACATTGAGCTCTCACAGCATAAGCTATTTCAGCTCTCTGAGCCTTGCTTTTACCTTTTGAAAACATAGGTTTTCGATCACTGAGGGGTTTAAGTGAGAAAATATATGCGAAATTACCAGAGAGGCGTCTGGCACATAGTAGGTTTAAATCCATATTAGTGTCTTTTTTTATGCAGTCTCTAGAAGGCTGGAAATGCAGCCACAAATAAGATGGTTCCCATTTAGCAGAACTGCAGGTTTTTCTCAGTGAAAGACTGGTCTCTGGTTTATGTGGCCTTCTGAACAGACATTTGGGAGGCCTGTCATGGAGCTCTCACCTTGAATGAGGACTTACTATTTGTCAGATGATGTACTGTGCTGTACCATGCTTCATCATCATGGCAGTCCCGTGAAGTGAGCATTTCGAATGGGAGAACTAGGTCTGCTGGAGATAACTACCTAAAATCACACATCCAGGGCTGGAGAAGTGGGCAATACACTTAGTATTATCTCATTTTAAAATCTGTCCTTAAGCACCACTAGGTCATTGCTTGTCGCTGAGAATAGGTTCTTTTTAAACAGTGTTTATCTATTTGGATCACTGAGTCCTGTGTGGCACATGGAATCTCTGTTGGGCCACGTGAGGTCTCTCCTCAGGCTGCTCCTGCTCTCTAGTCGAGGCTCGTGGGCTGCAAAGCACACGTGTCCCAGTAGCTGCAGTGCACGGGCTTAGTTGCCCCTCGGCATGTGGGACATTAGCTTCCCAACCAGGAGCTGGCAAGTCCCCTCCACTGCGAAGTGGATTCGTACCCACCGGGTCACCAGGGAGCTTGTTCTGGTCTCCAAGAACTTGTTCTTAAACTTCCGAGTATGGGGTCAACAACCAGTCAGGAAAAGAGGGCTTGAAAGAAAGAGAATGAGGAAAAAAGGAAAATACGTAGAAAGATAAATGCAGAAGCAAAAAAGGAGCCAGAATGCGGACGAGACTTGGGCCAACTGGGTGGTGTCTGACAGCCAAGGAGGTTCTCAGGTGCCTGTGGCATCATGGTTTGGCAGGATTCTGCAAAGTATCGTGAATCTGTCAGAGCCTGGCAAATGTCATGCCTCATTAGGCAATGTAAAGTTCACAGTGTTTAATCTAGATTAAAACACTGTTCTGTTTGCCAAGATTTTGTCTATCATGCGTATACAAGAAATGGTAGAAATTCCCCTAGACTTTTGTCCTAGTAACATCAAAAGGTCCTCTCATTTTTCCATTGTGGGTTATAATTTAGACCTCTATGAAAATCTGTCAGTAAAGGTGAGAAGTTTACAAGAGCTAATTAACATTTAACTCATTATCAACTGGAGGATTTTTACAGAAATTAAGGCCTGTGACTGGCGGTTTTTATTTTGGCTGGCCAAAAATTAATTCTGTTATTTCATCACTTTGCAGGTTATCACATTCAACAGTTACACCTGACATACCTATAATGTCTTCTGATTTTTGTGAAATGTTGTCTTCAGTTCTCTGTTCTGTGGAGACAAAGGAGCATCCTCCAGCACCGTGAGTTTCATTTTCACTTTCTGTATCAGAATCAGTCGCTAAGGATTTTTTGTCTTTTTGTTGGTCTAATATGCACATCATCTGTATCAGAACTACATTCTGAAGAACGAATCTTCTGAGACCCTAATACATATGCCACTTGGACAGTCAGAAAAAGTATCTGCATAAAGTTTATCCAAAAATTGTTATCCACTAAAAATTTCATGATGTGCCATCTAAAAATATTTTATGTTTATAATACACACAAGGTTGGAACAAAAACCTGATGGAGCAATATGTGAATGACAATGACAATCACAGGTTGTATAATGAACCCTTGATCAATTTTAAGTTCTAACAACTTTGCATGGTGATGTTCATTGTATCACTCTCTAAAAGCATATTACTATGTCTCTGGTCAGTAATATGTTAGGATATTCAAGTGGATGATGAGGAAATCATACTTTGACCAAAGTTTGAAGTTGGGCGTGATCTTAAATAAGAGCTTTTGCAGACCTCGAGTCTAAATAATTTTGGAAAGTGACAAAATAGTTATCTTTGAATATTTAGAGTGGCATCATGTTAAACAGGCAAGAAATCTGTATTTTGGACATCTTTATCCATAACTATAACAGGAAATAATCTGGAAAGTTGGCTTACATAAATATACTACAGCTATGTTCATCTTATTTAATCAATTAACATATATTTATTCAACTTATGTCTACCATGTACGTACTGATGCCTGGAGTTGGGACATATAAAGAAGATATAAAGGCAACAGGTCTAGGGAGTTCCCTGGTGGTCTAGTGGTTAGGATGCCACCCTTTCACTGCTGAGGGCCCATGTCCAATCCCTGGTCGGGGAACTAAGATCCTACAAGCCACATGTTTTGGCAAAAAAAACACAAGACTGCAGACTTGGACGTCTGCATAAAGCTCACTGAGAGAAAGAAATGCAAAAGTCATACTAAGTGAATGAGCTCCAAGAGAAGACCATTTGCGTTGGGAGCCTAGGGAGAGAAGGGCTAATTTTTATAGAGGAAGATAATTTATATTAAAATTTCTGACAGGAGGGATGTTCCAGTTAAATGCTGAGGGAGGGTAGGATTTTGACTGGGAGATGGTAGGCAAAGAAAACTCAAAGCAGGGGGAACTTGCAGGGCAAAGCCAAGAAGGTGTGAGGTGGGTTGATGTGCTCCATGAGGCACACAAGGAATGCTCAAAGCCATCTGTGTCCCTGGTGAGGGCATCATTTGAGCTGAACCTGTTGGGTGCAGAGGAACCTGGTCCTCATGGGCTTTGGATATTATCCCATGGGGAACAGAAATCCACAGAAGGACTTAGGCAAGACAAGAATGAATGCCCATCACATAGAAGACCATTTCACCATCGCTGTGCCTGGGTAAGCCATTTCATGAGATAAAGAGACATCACAGAGGAGTTAGAAAGGGTCCCTCAGGCATCCACATGCACATGCAGCCATCCTCACCGAAAACCTGCCCTCTGGGAAGAATGATGTGCTGTCCATTCAGTAAGAGAAAGTCCACCACATAAAAACTTTGCATAACATCTCAAATCCTTTGGTAGAGTTTTGAATCACACAAAATAGCATAGCTTAGGCAAACTTTAAGTTCTATATATTTTATAGGACTATTTTGTATTGTCAGAAGTCTAAGATTAAAGAGGCATCAAAGATAATTTAATTTATCTTTTAGGTGATGCTTGAATCACTTCTATAAAACTCCTGTCAAAGGTTGCTCAGTCTCTGATTATTTAGAGTGACAGGAAACTCACCTTCTGTCCAAATAAAAGTACTAATCAAACCAGTGGGGACACATGAGGGACTGGAACACAGTGATGGGCAAGTGTGTCCAGGTGGTTAAGTGACTACTGCACTTGCAGCCAGGGGGACTTGTGAAGATCTCTGTTCATGGAGGGGCTTTGTGTCTTCACAGTGGGACATTCTGCTCACATTCTGAGCAGAATCTACACTGGGATTCAGATGCAAAAGCTAGGAAGTGAAGAAGTCAGGTGGTAGGACTCATGGGCTGGTTGAATCAACATTATCTGAAGCACAGGGTAAGAATGGGGGCTGGTCACTGCAGATGAATCCCAAGGGGAGATGGTAGGTACAGGACTGGTTCAGAGAAAAAGCCCAGGAAAAAGACCAGGAAGCCGTGAGATTCATCAGAGCACGGTCTTATGAATGAGGTCTACAGAGTGAAGGCACAGGGTTTTAAAGAAACAAGTGAGCCTGGAGAAAGCCTGGATGAATCAGAGCCAGGACAGATCATTTGGGTTCACAGTTCAACACTTGCTGAGTGGCTTCCTATGCAATGCAGTGGGCTTGGTGTCGGCCTTGCTCCACAGGGAGCTGACAGTTCCTTGCACCTTGGCTGATATTTAACTACACACAGGCCTTGGTTTGACTTTAAACCCCAAGGCAAATTCTTTCAGTGTGGAGGCCCCTCTTCTTTTTCTGCTACTGTTTTTATTTTGAAAATGTTGAACATGTTAGACAAAACTCAGCTGATGAAGGAAGTGCCTATTAGTGGTGTGTGTGATGGGGGAAGGGTAGCCTTTCGTGTGCTGCAAGGAACATAGAGGGCAAAGAACATCCCTGAACTGATCTTTTTAGGAAATTGCAGAGTGAAAAACAAAGGACAGATTTTCAAACTAGATTTCCTCTCTGAAAGAACATCCTGAGACATCGCTATTAGTCATAGATACATAATTTAAGGGTTCAAAAGAAGTGTCAGAAAACAATTTTCATGCCAATTTTTCAAACTCAAAATGGAGGGATGAAAAATATAGGAGGCGCTGGGGTCATGAACATGCATATCTTTCAGGCTTAATGTCCCAAATGTAGCAATTAGAAAAATCAGGTAATTGGACAGTTACTTTGTCAAGATAACTGGTTAAATCAGCTCAGCAGGTGAAAATCTAGGAGCTTGGTTTTGAGCATAAACTCACTAAATAAGATTTTAAATACATATTTAGGACAAGAAAATCAGATTCTTGTGCTGTGGTTATAAAGCACAAGTTCATGAAGGAAAACCAGGATGGAAGCAAATCAACGTATATTCTCTCTCACTCTCTCTCTCTGTCTCCACATATAAACACACACAGATACACACACACACTCCACACACAAACACATACTGTCAGGAGAACATTTCAGCTTTGCTACGGTAACTAGTCACCGAACACCAAGACCCATAGAAGGAAGCTAAAGGGTATTGTCCTACCTGGATCAACTAGTGAGCCCTTCAAACCTATCACCTCTAGGACTTAACTCGTGTGCTCTCCCCTTGCAACTCTTTTCACTTCCTGTTTCCCCAGATTTGGTAAATAGAGCTATATCCACGCCTATGTGCAGATTAGAGACCTGGGTATCATTCTTTATAACTATTTCCCACTCCCCTCTTTTAAAAGCAGTGTCTATGTTCTGTGTAGGCCTGAATGATTTCCCAAATCTAACCACCACCCCCTCCCACTGCCACTACCCATGTCCAAGGTACCATTGTCACTAAACTGGACTGGCTGCCAACCATCCGTTACCACACATTCTTCTTGTTCCCAGTCGAATCCATATTCTCACAGGACAGATGCCCAGTTAGCCTTTTAAAATATAAACTTAATCATGAACCCCAGCCCTGCTCCATTGCTTGAAAACTGTTAGCTTCTCACTGGGGCGTCCCTGGTGGCTCAGTGGTAAAGAATCTGCCTGCCAATGCAGGAGACACGAGTTTGATCCTTGGTCAGGAAGATACCCTGGAGAAGGAAATGGCAACTCCCTCCAGTGTTCTGGCCTGGGACATCCCATTATCAGAGGAGTCTGGCAGGCTACAGTCCATGGGGTCACAAAAGGGTCAGACATGATTTAGTGACTAACCAACAACCACTTCTCATTGTTCTTGAAAAAAAAAAACAAAATCCTGAATGGACCTGCATATTCCTTCATTAGACCCTGACTTATCCCTGGATTTATCTGTGTCTTTATTCCTTATCTGCATTAGTATCTGTTCTATACATAGGTCCTTCAGTTTGCCTCAAGCATGCCTTCAAAGCCTTCCCATATGTCTTTCCCATTACATGGAACTCTATTCATTTCTTAAAGTGATTTCTGTATCACTCAGAACTTAAAGGTACATTCACAGAAAGTTTTCCCAGACCCCCTGGACTGAATCAGTCCCCTGCTTGAAGCCTGTTTGATGTCACTTTTATTGTTGTTGTTGAAATTAGTTGTTTAATATCTATTGACCATGCTGGAACTGTAAGTTCCATTAATGCAAGAAAAGATGTGTGCTGTTAACCAGCATATCCCCAGAGACTGAAACAGCATCTCAAACTGAAAAAAAAAAGTCCTATAAAAAGCATTTGTAAAATGACCCAATGAATTCCTTCGGTGATCTTTGGTTTTCTGGCATCATAATGAGTGGTACTGATAAACCACATGGATCCAAAGTTAATATGAAGTTATGAGCCCACATCCTCAAAATCAACTTCCCATGAGTATATGGAAAGGACAGAAATGGTATGGACCTAACAGAAGCAGAAGATATTAAGAAGAGATGGCAAGAATACACAGAAGAACTGTACAAAAAGGATCTTCACGACCCAGATAATCACGATGGTGTGATCACTCATCTAGAGCCAGACATATTGGAATGTGAAGTCAAGTGGGCCTTAGAAAGCATCACTATGAACAAAGCTAGTGGAGGTGATGGAATTCCAAGAGCTATTTCAAATCCTGAAAGATGATGCTGTCAAAGTGCTGCACTCAGTATGCCAGCAAATTTGGAAAACTCAGCAGTGGCCACAGGACTGGAAAAGGTCAGTTGTCATTCCAATTCCAAAGAAAGGCAATGCAAAAGAATGCTTAAACTACTGCACAGTTGCACTCATCTCACACGCTAGTAAAGTAATGCTCAAAGTTCTCCAAGCCAGGCTTCAGCAATACGTGAATCGTGAACTTCCTGATGTTCAAGCTGGTTTTAGAAAAGGCAGAGGAAACAGAGATCAAATTGCCAGCATCTGCGGGATCATGGAAAAAGCAAGAAAGTTCCAGAAAAACATCTATTTCTGCTTTATTGACTATGCCAAAGCTTTTGACTGTGTGGATCACAATAAACTGTGAAAATTCTGAAAGAGATGAGAATACCAGACCACCTGACCTGCCTCTTGAGAAACCTGTATGCAGGCCAGGAAGCAACAGTTAGAACTGGACATGGAACAACAGACTGGTTCCAAATAGGAAAAGGAGTACGTCAAGGCTGTATATTGTCTCCCTGCTTATTTAACTTATATGCAGAGTACATCATGAGAAACGCTGGACTGGAAGAAACACAAGCTGGAATCAAGATTGCCGGGAGAAATATCAATAACCTCAGATATGCTGATGACACCACCCTTATGGCAGAAAGTGAGGAGGAGCTAAAAAGCCTCTTGATGAAAGTGAAGGAGGAGAGCGAAAAAGTTGGCTTAAAGCTCAACATTCAGAAAACGAAGATCATGGCATCCGGTCCCATCACTTCATGGGAAATAGATGGGGAAACAGTGGAAACAGTGTCAGACTTTATTTTTTTGGGCTCCAAAATCACTGCAGATGGTGACTGCAGCCATGAAATTAAAAGACGCTTACTCCTTGGAAGAAAAGTTATGACCAACCTGGATAGTATATTCAAAAGCAGAGACATTACTTTGCCGACTAAGGTCCGTCTAGTCAAGGCTATGGTTTTTCCAGTGGTCATGTATGGATGTGAGAGCTGGACTGTGAAGAAGGCTGAGCGCCAAAGAATTGATGCTTTTGAACTGTGGTGTTAGAGAAGACTCTTGAGAGTCCCTTGGACTGCAAGGAGATACAACCAGTCCATTCTGAAGGAGATCAACCCTGGGATTTCTTTGGAAGGAATGATGCTAAAGCTGAAACTCCAGTACTTTGGCCACCTCATGCGAAGAGTTGACTCATTGGAAAAGACTCTGATGCTGGGAGGGATTGGAGGCAGGAGAAGAAGGGGACGACCGAGGATGAGATGGCTGGATGGCATCACTGACTTGATGGATGCGAGTCTGAGTGAACTCCGGGAGTTGGTGATGGACAGGGAGGCCTGGTGTGCTGCGATTCATGGGGTCTCGAAGAGTCCGACACGACTGAGCGACTGAACTGAACTGAACTGATGAGTATTTGGAGGAAAGGGAACTGAAGATTCTGGTTAACTAGACATGTAATTAAAATAAAATACTCCTGGATGCAGTTGTTAAAGAAGTGATTTTGTAAAGAGAAGTCGATTATCTGGAATAAGAAGCGTGGTACTTCTGTTCCACTCTGCACTGTGTAGGATATTCCTGCAATATTCTGGTCAGACCTGGGACTTTACGTATTTGAACAGTCCGGAGGTGAGAGAAGAGGATGCTGAGGAGGGCAGAGAACCATGGTAACCAGGAGGTATTGTCGAAGTTCTTGGGGAAGTACTTGGGAACTCTGTTCAAAAATCTGAAGAACTCTCATGTTTGTGATGAAAATGTCCTACATGACCTAAAAGAGAAAGAGTGGCAGGAGTTCTTGGGTGAATATCGGGTGGAGCCAGATGATGGCTGTCTGTATGGAGAACTGTTTTGATTAAACATCCTGGACTGTGATATAGGTTCTGCCCTAGATTGAAAGAGTGTGCAAGGTGTCAGCATTCTCAGGAGGTGGGATGGGCAAACCCAGAAAGTTGTAAGATGTCTGCCTCTTGATTTGGTCCAGTGTAGACTGGCTGGGCACATGGTGCTGCCAGTCAAGGCATGTTGGGATTTGGCGTGTGGCCTAACCAGTTTCCGATTTAACTGGGATTTATTTGAGGGGCTTTCCTGGTGGCTCAGATGGTAAAGAATCTGCCTGCGATTGGGGAGACCTGGGTTCAGTCGCTGGGCTGGGAAGATTCCTTGGAGAAGAGAATGGCAACCCACTCCATTATTCTTGCCTGGAAAATCCCACGGGCTGCAGTCCATGGGGTCACAATGAGTTGGACACACTCATTGTGTTAATGAGTGATTAACACTTTCACTTTTTTATTTGAGAAGACACTGTGTGCCTGAAATTGTGCTGTGCTTGTTCACAAATGCTGACTTATTAGTGCCACACAACAGGTCTATAAGATAGATAATACACTTTTGTAATCCTGTTTTGCAGGTAATGAAAGTGAAACTTCACAAAGTAAAGAGACCTCTTCAAAATATGCTAATGATCCTCTTTCTAAAAGATTTTTTTAACATTCATTTACTCACAAGTTATTTGGCTGCATCAGGTCTTAGTTGTGGCTTGTGGGATCTTTCACAGCAGCCCACACAGGCTCATTGTTGCTGTTCTCCAGTTTCTTTTGTTGTGGAGCACAGACTCTAGATGGCATGGGCTTAGTTGCCCCATGGCATGTGGGATCTTAGTTCCTCGAAACAGGTATCGAACCTGCTTCCTCTGCATTGGAAGTCAGATTCTCAACCACTGGACCACCAGGGATGTCCTGGGAAATGATACTTTGCCGGTGGTTCTTCTTTTTCAAAATCCCACAGTCCCATTTTGCTTTTTCAAAGAAACACTTTGAGGCCGTTCCAGGGCTCATGAGCTCTAATTCTACCATGTTGAGCTTGAAGCCAAAATGGCCAGCACACTTAGAAACCTGGGCACAGTGATGACCCCTGGCCACAGCTGAACAAGAAAGAAAGAAGTCTTCAAACTGGGTCATTTCTAGTGACCAGATGTAGCTGAGATTACAGAGAATGAAGTAGGATGGTGACGTGTGAGTGTGCTCAGTGGCTGTGGTTGTGTCCAGCTTGCAGCCCTGTGGACTGTAGCCTGCTAGGCTCCTCCGTCCATGGTATTTTCCAGGCAAGAATATTGGAGTGGGTTGTCGTGCCCTCCTTCAGGGAATCTTCCTGATCTGTGGATTGAACCTGTATCTCCCATGTCTCCTGCAGGTGAATTCTTTACCACTGAGCCACCAGGAAAGCCCAGAGTAATAATAGTGGCAGAATATTTGTGATATAGGGCAGGTTGGCTCTCTTAAGTATTTTATTCATGTTTCTTAGGAGTAGAAGTGCCAGACTTAGCAACCAGGGGCTTATGACTCAAGCCATTGAAGGCAAAACCTGGAAAATCATAATAAAAACTTCATGATGCTCATAATTAGGCTAAAAATAAGGGCATATGGCAGCTGACGGAAAACATGAGCTGCATATATTGGATTTCCAGTAGACGGAGTTGAAGAGGAATGGATATGTGAAGGCATATTATTGTAGGTGAAGACAGGAAAGAATTGGATGGAATTAATAACAATTCATCTGGAAAAGTAAGGGAGCTCTGCAGTGATAAATAGAAGTAGAAAAAAATAAACGAATAAACAAAGCAAAGGATAAATAGGCAATAATGTGAGATACTAAAAGCCTAAGCTGCCATCAAAGAGAATAAAAAATATGGGGATGGATATATAAAAGATAAAAGAAGGCAAGAACATAATGCATAAGGCAAAAGTGGGGATAAGAAATGTCTTTTTCAAACAATATAAGAAATCTCTTAGTTAATGGGTGAGAGGCATGTAGCTCATAAAACTCTTATGAAAGTAGAGTGGAAATAAGGAAGCTCCAGAAGCACTGGTTAGACATCTTGAGAAAGCCGAGGTGGTGCAGGAACGTAGAAGAGAAAGAGGGAGGTGTTATAATGTAAGGATTTGTTTTTCTTCCTGCTGGGAAGTGGGGTGGGAAGAATAGGGAGGCATATCTGAAAAAGCACAGGTGAATTTGGGGGTCATACCATTGGGGTTAGAGTGTTGGCATTATACTGTGGAGACAAGATGCCCTTTGTCACTTTTCCTAACCTCTATAACCTTACGTTTTCTCTGTTGAGTGGAAATTATTAGTCCTTACAACTGGTGTACTGCTGTGAGCACCTGATAGGAAGAATGTGTGTCAGTGGCCTACAGAAGAGCCACCTGCATGACAGCTATTCTGATTGCAAAGTCAGATGGTAGAGTGGAAAGAGCTATCCCAAAAATGAACAGGAGAGAAGGCAGGAAATTCACCTTGACTGAACCCTTGCGGTATTCTGGGCACATACACACATTAATCCTCTGATTCCTCACAATAACCTTATGACAATGACATTAATTTCCCCAAACTTCAGAAGCACAAATGGAGGTGCAGAAAGCTTAAATGAAATGTCTTAGGTCTCTCTGCTAATGATTGATCAATCTGGAAACCAAGCCCAAATTTCTGAACACGGAATTCTTATTCTTTGCATCACATCAGCCAATACCAGTTAAATTATATGAACCATTCAGATCCGTCTGGCTCAGATGCCTAAAAGCTGTGACTTTTGGAGTCTTACTGTTTGGAGTCCTGTTTTCTCTCCTTAACTTCAAAGAGATTTGTTTTCACCTCCAATCCCTTGAGTGGGCAAAGGACCTTCAGTACACGAGGTGTCTTAGGAGTCTGTGAGTTTGAAAAATTACACCAGCTCCACTTTCTCCATCCCAGTAAACATGCCAGCAGTAGAAGGCACATGGAAGACTTACAAAGACCCCCAAAAGCCAATGGCACCAAAGCAGGAAAGGAAAGGACCAAAGAGAGAGAGCCCTGAGGGGACTCCTGTGCTCCGTCTTTCTATCAGCTCAGCCAGCAGACCTTTAATTTAGTTAGAAACTTCCACCTCCATGGATGCAGGCAGCGCTTAGAAATGTGTTCTCAGCAAGGGAGGTGTCAGGATGGATTCACGAGAGGTGTTTCATGCCTCACAAATCACCCTGAATCTCTCATATACATTAAAAAATTAGTAGACAAAACTGGGGCCGTGGTGTATAATTTACCTAGAGTTGCGAGATGTTTTTGATACGGAGCAGGACAAAAGATTTATCTGTGGGCACATTAAGCCATGCTTGGAACACAGTGCCTTGGCTCTGCATTTGTACCCATCAGAGGGGGTAGCAGAGAAAGCTGTGTCATGAGGCAGTAAATATGGGAGTAGCGCAGAGAAATATTAACTTCATTTTTATTTCCCTTCTGCAGAGGGCTCTCCGAAGGACAGTATTGCTCCCTGTATGAATGAGTTTAAAATGCATAAACAAGGGAGTCTGATGGCCTCATTCGGAGGGTCCAGCAGGGATCTACCTCCTTTCAGATAATGAGATTGTATTTGGAGTAGGTATGCCACAGTGTGAGAAATGAATTTAATAGAAATATCACTCCTATTTACAACCAAAGGAACACAGGTGAAATATGCTGAAAAGAGAATGAACTCATGGCCTGCAATGTCTTTTTTTTTTTTTTTATGATTAACACTTTCACTTTTTTATTTGAGAAGACACTGTGTGCCTGAAATTGTGCTGTGCTTGTTCACAAATGCTGACTTATTAGTGCCACACAACAGGTCTATAAGATAGATAATACACTTTTGTAATCCTGTTTTGCAGGTAATGAAAGTGAAACTTCACAAAGTAAAGAGACCTCTTCAAAATATGCTAATGATCCTCTTTCTAAAAGATTTTTTTAACATTCATTTACTCACAAGTTATTTGGCTGCATCAGGTCTTAGTTGTGGCTTGTGGGATCTTTCACAGCAGCCCACACAGGCTCATTGTTGCTGTTCTCCAGTTTCTTTTGTTGTGGAGCACAGACTCTAGATGGCATGGGCTTAGTTGCCCCATGGCATGTGGGATCTTAGTTCCTCGAAACAGGTATCGAACCTGCTTCCTCTGCATTGGAAGTCAGATTCTCAACCACTGGACCACCAGGGATGTCCTGGGAAATGATACTTTGCCGGTGGTTCTTCTTTTTCAAAATCCCACAGTCCCATTTTGCTTTTTCAAAGAAACACTTTGAGGCTGTTCCAGGGCTCATGAGCTCTAATTCTACCATGTTGAGCTTGAAGCCAAAATGGCCAGCACACTTAGAAACCTGGGCACAGTGATGACCCCTGGCCACAGCTGAACAAGAAAGAAAGAAGTCTTCAAACTGGGTCATTTCTAGTGACCAGATGTAGCTGAGATTACAGAGAATGAAGTAGGATGGTGACGTGTGAGTGTGCTCAGTGGCTGTGGTTGTGTCCAGCTTGCAGCCCTGTGGACTGTAGCCTGCTAGGCTCCTCCGTCCATGGTATTTTCCAGGCAAGAATATTGGAGTGGGTTGTCGTGCCCTCCTTCAGGGAATCTTCCTGATCTGTGGATTGAACCTGCATCTCCCATGTCTCCTGCAGGTGAATTCTTTACCACTGAGCCACCAGGAAAGCCCAGAGTAATAATAGTGGCAGAATATTTGTGATATAGGGCAGGTTGGCTCTCTTAAGTATTTTATTCATGTTTCTTAGGAGTAGAAGTGCCAGACTTAGCAACCAGGGGCTTATGACTCAAGCCATTGAAGGCAAAACCTGGAAAATCATAATAAAAACTTCATGATGCTCATAATTAGGCTAAAAATAAGGGCATATGGCAGCTGAGGGAAAACATGAGCTGCATATATTGGATTTCCAGTAGACGGAGTTGAAGAGGAATGGATATGTGAAGGCATATTATTGTAGGTGAAGACAGGAAAGAATTGGATGGAATTAATAACAATTCATCTGGAAAAGTAAGGGAGCTCTGCAGTGATAAATAGAAGTAGAAAAAAATAAACGAATAAACAAAGCAAAGGATAAATAGGCAATAATGTGAGATACTAAAAGCCTAAGCTGCCATCAAAGAGAATAAAAAATATGGGGATGGATATATAAAAGATAAAAGAAGGCAAGAACATAATGCATAAGGCAAAAGTGGGGATAAGAAATGTCTTTTTCAAACAATATAAGAAATCTCTTAGTTAATGGGTGAGAGGCATGTAGCTCATAAAACTCTTATGAAAGTAGAGTGGAAATAAGGAAGCACCAGAAGCACTGGTTAGACATCTTGAGAAAGCCGAGGTGGTGCAGGAACGTAGAAGAGAAAGAGGGAGGTGTTATAATGTAAGGATTTGTTTTTCTTCCTGCTGGGAAGTGGTGTGGGAAGAATAGGGAGGCATATCTGAAAAAGCACAGGTGAATTTGGGGGTCATACCATTGGGGTTAGAGTGTTGGCATTATACTGTGGAGACAAGATGCCCTTTGTCACTTTTCCTAACCTCTATAACCTTACGTTTTCTCTGTTGAGTGGAAATTATTAGTCCTTACAACTGGTGTACTGCTGTGAGCACCTGATAGGAAGAATGTGTGTCAGTGGCCTACAGAAGAGCCACCTGCATGACAGCTATTCTGATTGCAAAGTCAGATGGTAGAGTGGAAAGAGCTATCCCAAAAATGAACAGGAGAGAAGGCAGGAAATTCACCTTGACTGAACCCTTGCGGTATTCTGGGCACATACACACATTAATCCTCTGATTCCTCACAATAACCTTATGACAATGACATTAATTTCCCCAAACTTCAGAAGCACAAATGGAGGTGCAGAAAGCTTAAATGAAATGTCTTAGGTCTCTCTGCTAATGATTGATCAATCTGGAAACCAAGCCCAAATTTCTGAACACGGAATTCTTATTCTTTGCATCACATCAGCCAATACCAGTTAAATTATATGAACCATTCAGATCCGTCTGGCTCAGATGCCTAAAAGCTGTGACTTTTGGAGTCTTACTGTTTGGAATCCTGTTTTCTCTCCTTAACTTCAAAGAGATTTGTTTTCACCTCCAATCCCTTGAGTGGGCAAAGGACCTTCAGTACACGAGGTGTCTTAGGAGTCTGTGAGTTTGAAAAATTACACCAGCTCCACTTTCTCCATCCCAGTAAACATGCCAGCAGTAGAAGGCACATGGAAGACTTACAAAGACCCCCAAAAGCCAATGGCACCAAAGCAGGAAAGGAAAGGACCAAAGAGAGAGAGCCCTGAGGGGACTCCTGTGCTCCGTCTATCAGCTCAGCCAGCAGACCTTTAATTTAGTTAGAAACTTCCACCTCCATGGATGCAGGCAGCGCTTAGAAATGTGTTCTCAGCAAGGGAGGTGTCAGGATGGATTCACGAGAGGTGTTTCATGCCTCACAAATCACCCTGAATCTCTCATATACATTAAAAAATTAGTAGACAAAACTGGGGCCGTGGTGTATAATTTACCTAGAGTTGCGAGATGTTTTTGATACGGAGCAGGGCAAAAGATTTATCTGTGGGCACATTAAGCCATGCTTGGAACACAGTGCCTTGGCTCTGCATTTGTACCCATCAGAGGGGGTAGCAGAGAAAGCTGTGTCATGAGGCAGTAAATATGGGAGTAGCGCAGAGAAATATTAACTTCATTTTTATTTCCCTTCTGCAGAGGGCTCTCCGAAGGACAGTATTGCTCCCTGTATGAATGAGTTTAAAATGCATAAACAAGGGAGTCTGATGGCCTCATTCGGAGGGTCCAGCAGGGATCTACCTCCTTTCAGATAATGAGATTGTATTTCGAGTAGGTATGCCACAGTGTGAGAAATGAATTTAATAGAAATATCACTCCTATTTACAACCAAAGGAACACAGGTGAAATATGCTGAAAAGAGAATGAACTCATGGCCTGCAATGTCTTTTTTTTTTTTTTTAACGTTTGGAAAAGCACTTAGTATGTGACCCTCATCCTGTGGATAAATGTACTCTGAGTTTATAGTAATTCACACCTCTGAGTTATGTTTAGCTAAGGTTGAAAGAGTTTGAAAATCCAGCCTTGAGCTACATTTACTGGCAGAAGATCAGCGTCTTGTATTCACCTTCTGCCTCATTTCTAGATTCTAAAACTCTCAGAACTCGACTTGTCTCTTTTTCTCAACCAAGTATGTGCCCCCCAGTTGGGGCTACAAGGACACAGGTTTGCCCTTGACTCTGTAAACAGTAATTGTGTCTTGATCTGTGATGAAAAGACACACCATCTCTTCTGTTAACAGAAGATCATGTGACTGTGAAGAAGTTTAATTGGTTTTTCTTCCTGTTGGCCCTTTGGCTCTCCTGAACACAGGTGTGTGTTTCCTCAGAGATCTCGTGTTGGGAATGAGTTTAGAGATCTTTGACTTGCAGAACACACAGATGCGTCTCTACAAATGAACCCAAGTTGTAGGAGGTGGTGTTTATGGACTAGCTTGGTGAAGCTCATCTCCCTGGAATATAATGAGTTTGCAAACTGTCGGAACTTGAATATAGAGAAACCACTCCTTTCTTAAGATGGTTAGAGAGTAGAGGAATGAGAATTGGTGGACTGGAAAGGAGAGGGGATAGGCAATGCTGATGATGGTCTTGCTGATATATAATCATTTCTCAGTGCCTGAAGACGGTCTGTGTTTTTGAGTTACCCACCTTCCTGTGGCTCTTTTATAGGTGGTTCATCTGAGTCATACAACGTACCTGCCATACCTCCATTTTTTAACTGAATTTCATGATTTCTTAGAGTCACGTCATCTTTGACTAGCAGGATTAGAGTATACATGTATGATTGACAAGCCATTAGCCCAGGATTCTGGGGCTCGGGACCCTCTTATCTGTAAACAGTAATTGTGTCTTGATCTGTGATGAAAAGACACACCATCTCTTCTGTTAACAGAAGATCATGCGACTGTGAAGAAGTTTAATTGGTTTTTCTTCCTGTTGGCCCTTTGGCTCTCCTGAACACAGGTGTGTGTTTCCTCAGAGATCTTGTGCTGGGAATGAGTTTAGAGATCTTTGACTTGCAGAACACACAGATGCGTCTCTACAAATGAACCCAAGTTGTAGGAGGTGGTGTTTATGGACTAGCTTGGTGAAGCTCATCTCCCTGGAATATAATGAGTTTGCAAACTGTCGGAACTTGAATATAGAGAAACCACTCCTTTCTTAAGATGGTTAGAGAGTAGAGGAATGAGAATTGGTGGACTGGAAAGGAGAGGGGATAGGCAATGCTGATGATGGTCTTGCTGATATATAATCATTTCTCAGTGCCTGAAGACGGTCTGTGTTTTTGAGTTACCCACCTTCCTGTGGCTCTTTTATAGGTGGTTCATCTGAGTCATACAACGTACCTGCCATACCTCCATTTTTTAACTGAATTTCATGATTTCTTAGAGTCACGTCATCTTTGACTAGCAGGATTAGAGTATACATGTATGATTGACAAGCCATTAGCCCAGGATTCTGGGGCTCGGGACCCTCTTAGAAGTGGCTCTCTAGGTAGAATCAAGATCCATCAGAGTGCCTTCAAAATCAGCCCCTCCTTTCTGGCTACCGGATTTCCTCTCTCTTGCCTGATAAGAAACCCAGATTCCTTTTTATGGATGTGGGGAATAAAATGAGATGAATGAGTCGGAGACTTAAATTGTTATAAAACTATTAAAGAGAAATCTGTCTTAAGTTATCACCTGAGGGGCCGGTAAAAATTGGTCGTCATAGAGGTGGATTTTTAAATAAAGGTTGAACAAAATTACACTCAGATCCCTAAGGATGCTTCTAAATGATCTTTTAAAACAGGGGGTTATGCAGGGAGGTGACCTTCCTGCCTCACTGCCTGCAAGTGTTATACCAAGATACCCTGTGTCGAGCAAGGCTTAAAAGATCTGCACATCCTCAAAGAGTCCGTTGTCCCACTGGGTCTTATATTATCTTGCCCAGAGTGATGCACTACTCTTGGAAACAAGGCAGTCAGGGCTTCCTTCAAAACTGGGTACTCACCTGAAATTTCAACCCTTGAAAATTCACGATCCTTTGGAGAATCTTTGACTTCTGCAAATATCTGCATACATAATGATCTAGAGCCCCATCTCCACTATGTCGCTGCCTTGCTTAGAAAGCTGCCGTGCTTGCCCTGGCTTTCATGGTGCCCTGCCCCTTCATCAACACCACTCCAGACTCTGCATCATGTTCTACTGGACTCCGCCATATGCAGGTGAGTAGAAACTTCCTCAACCAGCACCTCCTGTGTTAAGAGTTTCTAAACCCAGGGTAACAGAGAGAGGTTTTTGTTTCTTTGTGTCCTGTACCCACTGTGCTGTCTACTCAGCACACAGGTTTGTAATTGCCTATGACTGAGTCTGTAAGTCTGCAATTATCTCCGAGACAGAGACAGTGGCTCGAGCAGCACTTCCCCCCACGCTTTGAGGAGGGTTTGATCCACTTTAGGGAGGGAGTAAATGTTTACTGAATGAAAAATAATGAATGAATGGGTGAGTGGAGGGTTTATTCTGGAAAAGCCAGTGGAAGCTTTTCCCATCTCCAAGGCACATCTGATCATTCCCAACCCCCTGGCTGTTCCTCATACACTGCTCACAGTTCAGATCCTCCCAGTCCATCAAGATCCCATCCAATAGTGTGCTTCTTCTGTGAACACTTCTCCTCCAATAATGTCACCTGACAGCTGCATAGTCAGGGAGCCAATTTGTGTGGATGGTTTGGGGAGTGGTAGGAAAGAGAATAAGCTTCAGGGAAGGTTTGCTTTAGGGTGCAGTGGTTTAACGGGGAGGGAAAAACCTTTCCCTCTTGACCTGATGTTCAGTCTTCGCGAGCAAGGTGAAAGATGGAGCAGAGTGGGAGTGGATGATGTCAGAAAGGAGGCACAGGTTGGTGAGCTTCATCTCCTAGATGTGGGAATAGGGTCGTGGATTCCAGCTAACTCTGTGCCATATGTGTTTACCAGTTGAGGGGTAGGGGAGACAGTCCCATCCACCCATTTCAGAGGGGCACCTGTTCTCAAGGATGCTTTTTCTCAAAGTGAGATGTTTAAGCTCTACCTGAAATTGACACTTTTGGCGGCAGCAAGAGGCAGCCACAGAGAAGAGCCCCTCATCAGCCACCATCCTCCTGGAGGTACATATTTCACCTCCCAGAGAGTTTACACCAGATGACAGCCACTTTCCAGAGCAGTTAGTCCAGGTATGCAGAGATGAATAAGACCCACTGCATCACTGTGTCTGCGCCTGCCTAAGAAGAACATTGTTTCTGGGCTTCAGACAGGATAATTGTTGTTAGTTGTGATACCACATTCTGTTAGGAAGGGGCTTTTGTTGATAGTTTTTTATGACCATGACTCCATGAAGCTTCCTTACACTCTCTAGTAGAGGAAACATCCTGCATCCTTTACAGAGGGGCAAAAATGAGGCTTGGAGAAGTAGGATGCTTCTGTAGGGGAAGCAGGTGTGGGACTTGGGAATGATTCCCTGCATCCTGATTCCTAGCTTACCTAGCAGCCTGAGCTCAGCTTTTCTCTCTGCATCATCTAAAAATCTCCACAATCAGTCAAAAGATTCATATTTTCCTATTGCCTTAGCAGCTTCTTCCAAGTAATTTTTTCCCCTCAGCACAAGGAATGAACTTAAAGGAATATATTAAATTAAAAAATGGGCTTGCAAAGCAAGATTCTACTTTGACCCTAATATCTCCCTCAGATTCCTTCCTGTACATGTACACCTTTATCAAACACAATTCACCTTCTGTGGAAACAGGATGAGATTGAAGTCATGGCCAAAGGCAGGAATGGTAGTGTGGGCATTACTGGCACAAATAACAAGCAACTGGATGGTGGCTGTGAGGAATTCAGGTGCTAGACTACTAAATGCTGATGTTTTCCAAGAGTAGAGGAATTAGAGCAGTCTATAATTTTAGTACAATTATTTTGAAAAATAAAATTTAAAGATTGATGTTACTGATTTTTTTGTATTCTTTCCCATTAGATGGAGTAAAACAATCTTATAGCCTTATGCCAGACCATTCCTTTAGTGCCATGACATTTCACACACAAGCTCACTGGACATCTGAAAAGCAGCTGTATGAGCAACTTCAGAAATAAATACCTAGGAACTCCCCTGGTGATGCAGGGGTTAAAACTCTGCTCTCCCAATGCAGGGGATCCGGGTTCCATCCCTAGTCAGAAAACTAAATCCTACATGCCCTGCCACTAAAATTCTGAGTGCTGCAACGAAGACCCAGCAAAGTCAGATAGACCGATACTTAAATGTCCACATCTGATGGGCACATGCTGCTTTTCTTAAAACATGGAATATGTTTCTTACATGAACTTGATCTCTAAGGAATGATATAGAAAAGATGATATAGTAGACTTTTTATGATACTCTAATTTGATTCAAAATCACACCCAATTCAAAATTTAAAAATAACTTCTTTGAAAAAATTGCCTTTTTCCTCCCCCCTGATGAGAATACACAGTCACTTTGAGGAATTTGGGGAACTAACGCAAAAAGCAAAGAAAACAAAAAACACAGAGAATCTCACTTCTCAGAAGTAGTTGTTAATAATTTGGTAAATTCTCTTTATGTGTTAACTTCATTTATCATTTTTCCCACTTGTCAGGTATCATAGTGCCTGTAGAACTTTATATATATTCTCATATTCCTTTTAAGACTCCCTGATACTTGCTTCCCCATGTTGATAAAAATCTTCATAAACATTTTAATAGCAATTCAGTGTTTTATGATATAGCTACCTTTATTCCCTTATGTTGTGAATTTGGGTTCTTTGAATGCATTTCTTAACGAAAGCAGGATATAAACAAAATGAATTTGAATTTATTAATAAAGAATGTACGAAATCATAGAATTTTTAGAAAGGTGTGTTTTATTTTTCTTTTGGCTGTGCTGGTCTTCATCGCTGCACGTGGGCTCTAGTTGCCGTGAGAGGGGCGACCTTCGTTGCAGTGTGCGGGCTTCTCGTTGTGCTGGAAATCGTTGCTGCGCGCAGGCTCAGGCGCACAGGCTCGGTAGCTGCAGCGCGTGGGCCCTGGAGCACAGGCTCAGGCACACAGGCTCAGGCGTGCAGGCTCAGGCACACAGGCTCAGGCGTGCACCCTCGGTAGCTGCAGCGCGTGGGCCCTGGAGCACATGCTCAGGCACACAGGCTCAGGCACACAGGCTTGGTAGCTGCAGCATGTGGGCCCTGGAGCACATGCTCAGGCACACAGGCTCAGGTGCACAGGCTCGGTAGCTGCAGCACATGGGCCCTGGAGCACATGCTCAGGCGCGCAGGCTCAGGCACACAGGCTCAGGCGCACAGGCTCGGTAGCTGCAGCGCGTGGGCCCTGGAGCACAGGCTCAGGCACACAGGCTCAGGCGCGCAGGCTCAGGCGCACAAGCTCGGTAGCTGCAGCGCGTGGGCCCTGGAGCACAGGCTCAGGCGCACAGGCTCAGGCACACAGGCTCAGGCACACAGGCTCGGTAGCTGCAGCGCGTGGGCCCTGGAGCACAGGCTCAGGCGCACAGGCTCAGGCACACAGGCTCAGGCACACAGGCTCGGTAGCTGCAGCGCGTGGGCCCTGGAGCACAGGCTCAGGCGCACAGGCTCAGGCACACAGGCTCAGGCACACAGGCTCGGTAGCTGCAGCGCGTGGGCCCTGGAGCACAGGCTCAGGCGCACAGGCTCAGGCACACAGGCTCAGGCACACAGGCTCGGTAGCTGCAGCGCGTGGGCCCTGGAGCACAGGCTCAGGCGCACAGGCTCAGGCACACAGGCTCAGGCACACAGGCTCGGTAGCTGCAGCGCGTGGGCCCTGGAGCACAGGCTCAGGCGCACAGGCTCAGGCACACAGGCTCAGGCACACAGGCTCGGTAGCTGCAGCGCGTGGGCCCTGGAGCACAGGCTCAGGCGCACAGGCTCAGGCACACAGGCTCAGGCACACAGGCTCGGTAGCTGCAGCGCGTGGGCCCTGGAGCACAGGCTCAGGCGCACAGGCTCAGGCACACAGGCTCAGGCGCACAGGCTCGGTAGCTGCAGCGCGTGGGCCCTGGAGCACATGCTCTGGCGCACAGGCTCAGGCACACAGGCTCAGGCACACAGGCTCGGTAGCTGCAGCGCGTGGGCCCTGGAGCACAGGCTCAGGCGCACAGGCTCAGGCACACAGGCTCAGGCACACAGGCTCGGTAGCTGCAGCGCGTGGGCCCTGGAGCACAGGCTCAGACACACAGGCTCAGGCGCGCAGGCTCAGGCGCACAGGCGCGGTAGCTGCAGCGCGTGGGCCCTGGAGCACAGGCTCAGGCGCACAGGCTCAGGCACACGGGCTCAGGCACACAGGCTCAGGCACACAGGCTCAGGCACGCAGGCTCAGGCACACAGGCTCGGTAGCTGCAGCGCGTGGGCCCTGGAGCACAGGCTCAGACACACAGGCTCAGGCGCGCAGGCTCAGGCGCACAAGCGCGGTAGCTGCAGCGCGTGGGCCCTGGAGCACAGGCTCAGGCGCACAGGCTCAGGCACACGGGCTCAGGCACACAGGCTCGGTAGCAGCAGCGCGTGGGCCCTGGAGCACAGGCTCAGACACACAGGCTCAGGCGCGCAGGCTCAGGCGCACAGGCTCAGGCACACAGGCTCAGGCGCACAGGCTCAGGCACGCAGGCGCGGTAGCTGCAGCGCATGGGCCCTGGAGCACAGGCCCTGTAGTTGTGGTGCATGGAGCTCAGTTGCCCCGAGGCATGTGGTTCCTCCCAGGGCAGGGATGGAACAAACCGTGTCATCCTCTGCATTGGCAGATGGGTTTCTAACCACTGGACCACCAGAGAAGACCCCGAAATCATAGACTTTTTAAAGCTGAAAGACATTTGGAAGCTCGAGTGCCCAGCCACTTGGTCTGTTTCAGAGATCTGAGAATCCCAATCCAGAGAAAGGAGACTTTTCTAGTGTGACACTGTGAATGAGCAGTGGAGGGAAGATTGGAACTTAAATCCCAGAGATCAGCCTCCCAGGTCTCACCTTTCCTTGTGGAAGGCATTTTCCTTCCAGAAAGGCAATGCCCTGGTCTGCTCTTTGAGAAGGATTACGTAGGGAACCACCATCCAGGGCCCCAGAAGAACTAAAGATGGGATGAAATGGTGAGCCAGCACAGGACACCTGTTGTTATTTCAGGCTTAAACAAGATCTTTTGCCAAACCAAATCAGAATTTTGCTCTGATTCAAAAAGTTTCAGTTGCCAATATCAGAGAGAGTACCAGTGACCCCATGTTCTAGACCTCTCATGCATCATACCTAAGAGTCCTCACTGTGGTATTCAAGCACAAAAACACACTTCCCAATCTTAAGACCTATGTCAAGTGTGTAAGAGGATAAGGAAAAGAGTTACTTGAAGAAGCTCGTTGAGATGGGGAAGTGACCAGGCTTTGGGGGATGCCACAAAACACATAACTTTCCTCATCTGTGAAATAGGGATAATAGTGTGCCTTTTTCTTAAGTTTATTTTAATACTAAATTGAATGAAATAAAATATTTCAGTTCAGCCGCTCAGTCGTGTCCGACTCTTCGCGACCTCATGAATCGCAGCACACCAGGCCTCCCTGTCCATCACCATCTCCCGGAGTTCACTCAGACTCATGTCCATTGAGTCCGTGATACCATCCAGCCATCTCATCCTCGGTCGTCCCCTTCTCCTCCTGCCCACAATCCCTCCCAGCATCAGAGTCTTTTCCAATGAGTCAACTCTTCGCATGAGGTGGCCAAAGTACTGGAGTTTCAGCTTTAGCATCATTCCTTCCAAAGAAATCCCAGGGTTGATCTCCTTCAGAATGGACTGGTTGGATCTCCTTGCAGTCCAAGGGACTCTCAAGAGTCTTCTCCAACACCACAGTTCAAAAGCATCGATTCTTCGGCGCTCAGCTTTCTTCACAGTCCAACTTTCACATCCATACATGACCACAGGAAAAACCATAGCCTTGACTAGGCGGACCTTAGTCGGCAAAGTAATGTCTCTGCTTTTGAATATACTATCCAGGTTGGTCATAACTTTTCTTCCAAGGAGTAAGCGTCTTTTAATTTCATGGCTGCAGTCACCATCTGCAGTGATTTTGGAGCCCAAAAAAATAAAGTCTGACACTGTTTCCACTGTTTCCCCATCTATTTCCCATGAAGTGATGGGACCGGATGCCATGATCTTCGTTTTCTGAATGTTGAGCTTTAAGCCAACTTTTTCGCTCTCCTCCTTCACTTTCATCAAGAGGCTTTTTAGCTCCTCCTCACTTTCTGCCATAAGGGTGGTGTCATCAGCATATCTGAGGTTATTGATATTTCTCCCGGCAATCTTGATTCCAGCTTGTGTTTCTTCCAGTCCAGCGTTTCTCATGATGTACTCTGCATATAAGTTAAATAAGCAGGGAGACAATATACAGCCTTGACGTACTCCTTTTCCTATTTGGAACCAGTCTGTTGTTCCATGTCTAGTTCTAACTGTTGCTTCCTGACCTGCATACAGATTTCTCAAGAGGCAGGTTAGGTGGTCTGGTATTCCCATCTCTTTCAGAATTTTCCACAGTTTATTGTGATCCATACAGTCAAAGGCTTTGGCATAGTCAATAAAGCAGAAATAGATGTTTTTCTGGAATTCTCTTGCTTTCTCCATGATCCAGCAGATGTTGGCAATTTGATCTCTGGTTCCTCTGCCTGTTCTAAAATATTTAGTGTGATATTTAGCATTATGCAGGCTTCCCTTGTGGCTCAGCTGGTAAAGAATCCTCCTGCAATGCGGGAGACCTGAGTTCAATCCTTGGGTTGGAAAGACCCCCTGGAGAAGGGAAAGGCTACCATTCTGGCCTGGAGAATCCCATGGACTGTACAGTCCACGGGGTTGCAAAGAATCAGATACAACTGAGTGACTTTCACTTTCACTTAGTATTATGCATAAGATGTGCATGAGTCAGTGTTCTAGAGAGATATTTTAAATAATTGGCTCACACAGTTATGGAGGACAGTGAGTCCTAAGACTAGCAGGATGCCTCAACAAGCTTGAGACCAAGGACTGTTGATTGTTTGGTTCCAGTCTCAGTCTGAGATCCAGGAGACCCAATGGCATAGTTCACATCCAAAGACTAGCAGGCTTGAAGTGAAGGAAAAGCTGATGTTTCAGTTGAGGTCCCATGTCAGGGAAAAGAGCTGATGTCTCAGTCCAAAGGGTATTGGACAGGAAGAGTTCTCTGTTACTCAGGGGACGGTCAGCCTTTTATTCTACCTAGAGCTTCAGCTGATTGGACGAGACCCACCCACATTAGGGAGAGCAATCTACTTTACTCAGCGTACTGATTTAAATGCTTATCTCATTGAAAAACATTCTTACAAATACATCCAGGTTATTCTTTGATCAAATATCTGGGTACCTTGTGGCCAGTCAAGTTGCCACATAATATTAACTCAGACACATTCTAAGAATTCTAAAATGGTGAATATTGAGTGTTCTTGTGATTTTTAATAGTTTAGATTATTTTATCTTTCTTCATACTTCCTTTAAGGAAAGTGAAAACAAACAAATTCTGGATGATGATGGAGAGGCATGGTTTTAATAATTTTTAATTTTAATAATTTTTAAATTGCAACCTGAAGTCTGGCCAGATTGAGTCTTGCAGGTTGCAACCTTGAAAGTTTAAACATTTTGTTGACCAAAATATCTGACATGAAAGGTTTTGGAGAATTCTTATCATAAGACTCATCTAGGAGTGACTTGTAAAACACACTTTTAAAGGTGTTGGTAATATTCTCTATGCATCTCTATCTATAGACATGTAACTCCACATCTCAGTTCAGTTCAGTTGCTCAGTCATGTCCGATTCTTTGTGACCCCATGAACTGCAGCACACCAAGCCTCCCTGTCCATCACCAGCTCCCAGAGTCCACCCAAACCCATGTCCATTGAGTCAGTGATGCCATCCAACCATCTCATCCTCTGTCGTCCCCTTCTCCTCCTGACCGCAACCTTTCCCAGCATCAGGGTCTTTTCAAATGAGTCAGCTCTTTGCATCAGGTGGCCAAAGTATTGGAGTTTCAGCTTCAACATCAGTCCTTCCAATGAACACCCAGGACTGATCTCCTTTAGAATGGACTGGTTGGATCTCCTTGCAGTACAAGGGACTCTCAAGAGTCTTCTCCAACACCACAGTTCAAAACCATCAGTTTTCCAGCACTCAGCTTTCTTTATAATCCAACTCTCACATCCATACATGGTCATGGAAAAACCATAGCCTTGACTAGATGGACCTTTGTTGACAAAGTAATGTCTCTGCTTTTGAATATGCTGTCTAGATTGGTAATAACTTTCCTTCCAAGGAGTAATCATCTTTTAATTTCATGGCTGCAGTCACCATCTGCAGTGATTTTGGAGCCCAGAAAAATAAAGTCAACCACTGTTTCCATTATTTCCCCATCTATTTGCCATGAAGTGATTGGACTGGATGCCATGATCTTAATTTTCTGAATGTTGAGCTTTAAGCCAACTTTTTCGNCTCCCTGTCCATCACCAGCTCCCAGAGTCCACCCAAACCCATGTCCATTGAGTCAGTGATGCCATCCAACCATCTCATCCTCTGTCGTCCCCTTCTCCTCCTGACCGCAACCTTTCCCAGCATCAGGGTCTTTTCAAATGAGTCAGCTCTTTGCATCAGGTGGCCAAAGTATTGGAGTTTCAGCTTCAACATCAGTCCTTCCAATGAACACCCAGGACTGATCTCCTTTAGAATGGACTGGTTGGATCTCCTTGAAGTACAAGGGACTCTCAAGAGTCTTCTCCAACACCACAGTTCAAAACCATCAGTTTTCCAGCACTCAGCTTTCTTTATAATCCAACTCTCACATCCATACATGGTCATGGAAAAACCATAGCCTTGACTAGATGGACCTTTGTTGACAAAGTAATGTCTCTGCTTTTGAATATGCTGTCTAGATTGGTAATAACTTTCCTTCCAAGGAGTAATCATCTTTTAATTTCATGGCTGCAGTCACCATCTGCAGTGATTTTGGAGCCCAGAAAAATAAAGTCAACCACTGTTTCCATTATTTCCCCATCTATTTGCCATGAAGTGATTGGACTGGATGCCATGATCTTAATTTTCTGAATGTTGAGCTTTAAGCCAACTTTTTCGCTCTCCTCTTTCACTTTCATCAAGAGGCTCTTTAGTTCTTCACTTTCTGCCATAAGGTTGGTGTCATCAGCATATCTGAGGTTATTGATATTTCTCCCGGCAATCCTGATTCCAGCTTGTGCTTCCTCCAGCCCAGCCTTTCATATGATGTACTCTGCATATAAGTTAAATTGGCAGGGTGACAATATACAGCCTTGATGTACTCCTTTTTCTATTTGGAACCAGTCTGTTGTTCCATGTCCAGTTCCAACTGTTGCTTCCTGATCTGCATATAGGTTTCTCAAGAGGCAGGTCAGGTGGTCTGGTATTTCCATCTCTTTCCCATCACAGTTTTTTTGTGATCCACACAGTCCAAGGCTTTGGCATAGTCAATAAAGCAGAAATAGATGTTTTTCTGGAACTTTCTTGCTTTTTCCATGATCCCGCAGATGTTGGCAATTTGATCTCTGGTTCCTCTGCCTTTTCGAAAACCAGCTTGAACATCAGGAAGTTCATGATTCACGTATTGCTGAAGCCTGGTTTGGAGAATTTTAAGCATCACTTTACTAGCGTGTGAGATGAGTGCAATTGTGTGGTAGTTTGAGCATTCTTTGGCATTGCCTTTCTTTGGAATTGGAATTAAAACTGGCCTTTTCCAGTCCTGTAGCCACTGCTGAGATTTCCAAATTTGCTGGCATATTGAGTGCAGCACTTTGACAGCATCATCTTTCAGGATTTGAAATAGCTCCACTGGAATTCCATCACCTCCACTAGCTTTGTTCATAGTGATGCTTCCTAAGGCCCACTTGACTTCACATTCCAGGATGTCTGGCTCTAGGTGAGTGATCACACCATCTTGATTATCTAGGTCATGAGGATCTATTTTGTACAGTTCTTCTGTGTATTCTTGCCACCTCTTCTTAATATCTTTTGCTTCTGTTAGGTACATACCATTTCTGTCCTTTATTGAGCCCATCTTTGTATGAAATGTTCCCTTGGTATCCCTAATTTTCTTGAAGAGATCTCTGGTCTTCCCCATTCTATTGTTTTCCTCTATTTCTTTGCATTGGTCGCTGAGGAAGGCTTTCTTATCTCTCCTTGCTATTCTTTGGAACTCTGCATTCAAATGAGTATATCTTTCCTTTTCTCCTTTGCTTTTCACTTCCCTTCTTTTCACAGCTATTTGTAAGGCCTCCTCAGACAGCCATTTTGCTTTTTTGCATTTCCTTTTCTTGGGGATGGTCTTGATTCCTGTCTCCTTTACATTGTCATGAACCTCTGTTCATAGTTCATCAGGCATTCTATCTATCAGATCTGGTCCCTTAAATCTATTTCTCACTTTCATTGTATAATCATAAGGGATTTGATTTAGGTCATAACTGAATGGTTTTCTCCACTTTCTTCAATTTCAGTCTGAATTGGGCAAAAAGGAGTTCATGATCTGAGCCACAGTCAGCTCCTGATTTTGTTTTTGCTGACTATATAGAGCTTCTCTATCTTTGGCTGCAAAGAATATAATCAATCTGATTTCCGTGTCCACCATCTGGTGATGTCCATGTCTACATCTGGGCCTGTACAAATACTCATACACATATACTCCAAAAGGCTTTTGATAAGTTTGTAATAATTTAGTCAACTTTATGAATATAATTAAGATTTCTCCACATGGCATGTTGGAAAAGACTGTAGTTTATACAAAGGCCATAATCTAGAAAAAAATTATTTATTTTTCAGAATAGAAACCAGGTCGACAGGGCAACTGGGACATTTTGCTTGTCAGCAAAATAATTTTATTCTGAATTTATGAATTGATAATAAGCCACCTTCTCATAATGATTAATAGCAATTAACCTTTTAAAGCTCCATTGCTTCCCTGGCCATCTCTGGCTGACAGCCCTTGGAGACAGGGCAGAATGCTGATGGTGAGCAGAGCTGTGTTTGGACTCCCGCGGTCCTGTAAGGTAGAGAACACCATTTTTGTGTGGAGCTGTCACAGATACGATGCAGCCCCAGAGAATCACAAATAAACAAAAAGATGCTTGCCTGGGCCATCCTAGTGAGATGTTCTCACCCTGCTAGGGGTCACCGCAGCTAGCTCTACTGCTTAAGCCTGTGTGGCTTTCATCAAGTCTTTACCCATGTGAGTCCAACCAACTTCCTTCACCTTTAAAATAGATACCAGCAATTAATGGTCATAATCATAATCAATTAACGAGTCCTGTGGGCTAGCACAGGACGAAAAGTGAGCTCTCTTATCATGCAGTCAGCATCACATAAAGCTGTCTTCCAGATGAGCACTTCTTACACATCCTGACACTAACCCAGATCCGTGATGTTCCTCGCACTTTGCCTGTTCTAGTCCCATTGCCATTGATTTGACAGTATGAACCACAGAGACAGCTGGGGCATGGTTTCTGGATTGGGCATGAGCTTTATCAAGGGGTGCCCTTAAACCGACTCATGTGGCAGAGAGGAGAAAGAAGCAGGAATCGTCAGGGAGAAAAAAAATGTAAAGCACGGTGACAGATGTGGCTGACCTGAAGTTGGGACTGGAGCTGAAATGACCCCCGCAGAATAGTTCTGATTCAGGATCAGCGGCCAGTGTCCTTATGCCCCTGCAGTGACCAAGCACAGGATGCGAGCTGCCCCAGGCAGTGCCATGACCCTGACCTGAGAAAATCCTTGAAGGGGCTGAGAGCTGAAGGTCTTTTGCAGACAGCACTCCTAGCTGCAGTGGTCACCTGTCCTTTACTAAAGGGGGCACTGTGTGGCCTGTCATATTTGTTGAGCCTTTACTCCATCCCAGACAAACTCTGCTGGGGCTGGTGTCTGCTTTATCACATTTGATCTTACTACAACCCTGTCAGATAGACTCTAGGATGCCTCTTAGTCACATCGTGAAAAGGAGTCTCAAAGTCTAAGAACCAGTAAGTTGTGCAACTGGCAATCGAGTTATTAATTTACAAGAATTAATTTGCACAAATCCAAGGGTTTTCAGTTAGCTGAGAATCAGCTGAAACAAACTATCCACTCTTTGTAGCTCTTCCCTGGTTTTTACTTGGGGATTGGTTCAACTTTCCTCCCTTGCAGATTCCATTTCTTGGTAGAATTCATTTTAGCCCATGACTAAATAATGGAATTATTTGGGAAATAATCTTGACCTTATCTTTGTTCTCTGAGTGTCTGGCTAGCTCTGTGGTCTAGAAGAAGTTATTTATCTTCACTCAGCCTCTGTTTTTCTCATCTGTAATATGGAGATGATAGTAACAGGAAAAACATCAAATTTATAAGATTTTTTAAAAAATGCATAGGTATCACACTTACCTGCATGCCTGGTATATGATAAGGACTGAGTGTTTGCCAGTATATTATTTGCATGCTCCTCTAATAAAATGCATGTTAGCAATACCATCGTTTTTGTCCATGTCCATTGATTCTCTTGTTGGTAAGCATCTGGTTTATAAGGATAAAGTAGTGTGATATTCACCTTAATATACTTAGGTCTTAGCATAATGCCTCATAGCAGCAGGTTTCCAATAAAAGGCTGGTAAATTGAATTATATTTCAACAAAGATAACAAGTTTTATCAGTTGTAAGTCATTAATACCCTTCATATTTGTTTGTTCCTCTCCATGTATCACCCTAGTTCAAGTTACCATTTTTTCCTTCAGGTTTGAAATCAGACAGATCTGGGATCCAAGTCTGGCTGGCATTTGTCACTTAACCAGTTTAAACCCTTATTTCTACATTGGTAAAATGGAAAGAGATAGAGTGCCTACTTCATGGGGTTGTAAAGAGAATTAAAGAGGACAGGCAAATGGAGTAATTTATCCAGGCCGTGATACATAGCAAACCAACAGATGCTGGCAGTACAGCCGGTGTCACCGTAGCCCTTCTTGTTGAGTTCATTCTCGCTTCGTAGTCTTCCGTGGAGAGAGAAGCAGAAGTAGAATGGCACAGTAGAAAGGGCATGTACTTTGGAGCCTGACTGCATCAAAAACTGTCTCTTAACCTTTGAACATGTTAACTGGTCTGCATCAGCTTTGCTTTTTTCATTTTGCAAATGGGAATAATAATAATGCATTTGTCTTAGAGTTTTCAAGGGTTAAATGGAGTAAGGCATCTGAAGCATTTCATATAGCTGCTAAGACCTCAAAAGCTCACATGAAATGTTAGCACTGTGATTCATACTACTAGCACAAGTGTGAAAGAACACATGTGAGCCTCGCAGAGTTGCTGAGAGCACTCGGGAACGCCCACACCGGGACTCATTGGACCCTCCGCACCCCTCAGAGTCTTTGTGGATTCTATTCCACCCTGGCTGAGACAAGAGACTCCTCGGCCACATCCCGCACAGTGCTCCAGAGAATGTTAAATGGCAGGGAAAAAACTCTGACAAAATCTGTTTTAATGAGACATCCCGTTAGCACTGACTGCTCCCAGGTCAAGCTGCCTGTGTTGGGGCAAGAACGCTAATGGACTAGGTGGCCGTGCCTCTCCGTCAGTCTGGGCTCTGGGTTTTTAATGAAGCAAGCAGGCCATACACCCAGATGGTTTTGGGGTGAGTGTATGTGTGTGCATGCACCTGTGTCTCCAATGACAAACGGTTTTCATACTAAAAAGAGTGGAAAAAAAAAAAAAACAAAACCAAGAGAATGTGAAGGCTCATAACGTTCCCTGATTTGCATCAGTCAGAGAAAAACTGACCAAGACCTTCCTACACACATGCAGATGACCCTCACATGGGGCAGAGGATTAAAAACCACACTGCTTTTCCAGGGGGGCTAGCACACCCTCAAGAGCTCTAACAAAGACTAGTGTCAGCTGCTTGACTCCTTAATGATGAATAATTCATATACATCAAAGCAGCCCTCAGAAATTATTTTTTCCTGCAGCCTCAAAGACAATGAAACAACAGCAAAAAGGCCAGAAGGGGAAAGCTTTTTCAAATCATATCATCTCTACTATTTTTCTTCTCTACTCTAATATCTGTATTCTGAACTTGATTAAAATTAACTGCAATGTTATTTTATAAAAATAGTTTAAAATCCTTTGATTTGCTTCTTCTCCCAGATAATGGCCAACTCCTCTTCAGCCTCCAAAGCCCAGCTCAAAAGTCACCACATTTTGAAGTCAATTCTACCAGCCTCCTTTCCAACAGAGTCAATCTAAATTTACCCCTTATGTAAACACCCTTCCTTTATTGCCGTCATTCCTGAGATCTTCCTCCTTTAAATCTCGGGCTCAGACTTAGAACTTCTTAAAGTTAGGCACTCTGTCTCATGTTTCAGAACCACCAGCCCCTAACACAGAGCCTGAAATACAGTAGACATTCTGTAAATGCTCATGGAATTGAAATGACTTGAATTCTTGAAATAAATAAAGCACATACTGAAAGTAAAGAATTAGATAGCATCACCAACACAGTCGACATGAATCTGAGCAGGCTCCAGGAGATGGAGAAGGGCAGGGAAGTCTGGTGTGTTGTCATCCATGGGTCCCAAAGAGCTGGACTTAGCGACTGAAGAACAGCAGCAATCTGTATTAAATCTATGAAAACCAAAAGTAGATGAAAAGAGTATCCCCAAAACCTCAAAAACATCATTCACTATTTGTTTTATCATTGGTATTTATTAAGAACCCAAATCAAAGGATTAGAAACACAGGAAGTTGGGGGAATCTGTTTTGGGGGGGTGGTTATCAGTATTCTTTAGGAAGGCAAGCATTTTAAAGAGAACCATTCATCAGAACTGAGATAAAATTAAAAATGGCAGAATCACAATCTAGGTTATTTTTATAGTCTCTCTTAAAACATAAACTGCTTAAACTTCCTTTCTTTTTGATCATCATAAATGAAAATTTACTACAGGCGTACACACATCAAAATGCAGATGTTACCCACTTTTTATATTTCTCAACTGGCTGCTGCTTCAACAAAATACCACTTCAATGTCAGAGGAGAACACATTTCTTTTGTGGAGTAAATGCTTGTTATCAAAGGAAAAAGATATATATTTTAAGCTAAAGTCTTTATTCACTGAATATATTATAATGGTATTATGTTCCTGATAGCAGGGCAATAGTAAAGGAAAAGTTTGGATTGTAAGATAGATCTCACACTCATGGACCGTATAGTCCAGCAAAGGTGAAAGATGTAATGAGATAATTGTTTTAAAATACATATTTTTTTAATCCTTAATGTATGAATAGAGTTACAGTTTTGCAGAAGGTATGGTGACTGATTCTCTCTGGAAAGTTAGAATCTGCTTCAGGGAGGAGATGATTCTTAATCTGATTTTTAATACTTCTGAGGTTGTTAAATGCATGAAAAGGTGGACAGGAGATTGAGGGTGAGGAGTAAAGGATGATTGAATAGGGTTAACACAGTTTTTCATGAAATTAGTTATGTAATTTCCTGAAAGCTGGGAACATAGCCCAGTTCATTTCAAATGGATATATTGAAACCAAAGATAATAGGATAATTACAAATTGACAGATAATAAATATGGGGTGAAGGGGTGTAGGTAGGGAAGATAGCCTGGGCTACAGGGACTGGAAACAAGATTGGTCTGCCTGTAACCATTGTTCCATCTGTGTGTTGTCCAGTGTTTGCAGGAAACTTATAACACAGCATCTTAAATGAGCCTTGAATAATGAAGAGGGGAAACTGCCCCTTGGTTGCTCTTTCTCAGTCACTAAGTCAAGTCTGACTGTTTTTGCGACCCCATAGATTATCGTCCACCAGGCTCCTCTGTCCATGGGATTTCCCAGGCAAGAATACTGGAGTGGGTTGCCATCCCCCTCTCCAAGGGGTCTTCTCAACCCCGGGTTCAAACCCAGGTCTCCTGCATTGGCAGGTGGATTCTCTGCCACTGAGCCACCAGGGAAGCTCCTGCCTCTTATTAAACACATGTAAATACCTGCCACTGGTTGAACATGATGAATAAAGATCTCTAATTCTCATCAGAAAACTAAAAGTGTTTCCCTGCAACTTCTGAAACACAGCTGCTTGCTTTACATTCATTAATATATTAACAGTTATTTATTGAGTACCTACTGGGTGTCAGATGCTGACCATGACACTGAGGATACAAGAGAGTGAGAAAAAACAGACTTGACCCCTGTTCCCAGGGAATTTATAGTCTCCTGGGGAACGGTGGACATTGATTGAATAATCACAAACTAAATAATGAATTAAAATTGAAATTGGATTGCAAAAGGGACAGAACAGATTTCTGCAAGTGCATGTAACTAGCATATGCGACCTAGACTGAGGGGTGGGTAAGACTCCCCCAAGAAAGTGAGACTTGAGCTGTGATCTAAAGTATATGAGAATGTGTTCGAGTCCCAGACCTTTGTCTGTGCAAATGTCCTGTGGCCCGAAGTGCTGAAAATTTCTCTTGTGGCTGAGAGTATGGAGAACAGATAAAAGGGGAAAGGGTCATTACTTTGAGAAGAGGCTAAAATTCAAGAAAGGGAATGTATAGCGTTCTTGCTAAGATTTTAGGCTTTTTCTTTCATTATCATCTAAGAGCAGGGAGTTTCTGTTCACCAATATGCTCCATGATTTTGTGCGGGTATTTTTGTTTCCTTTTTTGTTTTTTTTTTAATATTTATTTATTTGGCTACTCCAGGTCTTAGTTGCAGCATGTGGTATCTTTAGTTGCAGCACGCCAACTATTAGTTGCAGCATGTGGGATCTAGTTTCTGACAAGGGATTGAAACTGGGCCCCCTGTGCTGGGAGCTTGGAGTCATATAGCCACTAAACCACCAGGGAAGTTCCTGTAATTTGTTGCTTCAGTGTGCATATTACTTTCATTTTCTAACACTTCACAGCAATATTTTTTGATCAGAGCTACATATCTGAGTCTGAGGAGAAAGCCAGAGATAGAGAAATAAATTAGAGAGATTTGCAGTTCTCCAGAAACCTATGGTTTACAAGAGAGGCAAGTAACCAGATAATTATGAAACATTGTTGACATTGGTAGGGGAAAAAAGCTGAAAGGGGCTAATAGGGATAGGGTCCTCACCAAACCTCAGGGGCAAGGACAGATTTCCAGGTGTATAATACCTGAGCCCAAAGGGCAAGTGGAAGCTTCCCAAAATATGTAGAATCACAGTTAATATATATTTAGTGCTTACTCTGTGCCAGGCACTCAGATGAGTGCTTTTCAAATATATTTAAGAAAACAAAAGCCATGCAAGGTATGTTCTATTATTCTTCTTCTTTGAATATTCATTGGAAGGACTGATGCTGAAGCTGGAGTTTCAATACTTTGGCCACCTGATGTGAAGAGCTGACTCACTGGAAAAGACCCTAATGCTGGGAAAGATTGAAGGCAGGAGAAGGGGATGACGGAGGACAAGATGGCTGAAGGCATTACTGACTCAATGGACACGAGTTTGAGCAAACTCTGGGAGATGGTGAAGGACCTGTTAGCAGATTCTGAGGCAGAACAGTCACTGAGTGAAGCAGGTCCTTCCACGGCGTCACAAAGAGCTGCATACAAATGAGTGACTGAACAATGAACAACAACAAAAGATGCAGAAACTGAGGATCAGGAAGTTTAAGCAATTTTTGTTACTTTAAGATTATACACCTGGGACATGGGAGAGTCGTGATTTCGACAAAATGCCCTGTGCTTTAGAGTAAGGGCTGGAGGCAGGGAGCTTAAATTGTAAATTTCATATTAAAATATTAAAACATGAGCTGTGTGGGTTTAGAATGATGGCAACCTCTTTGAGAAATTTCTGGCAACCTCTTTGAGAAATTTCTGAGGGCCCATAGTGCAGCATCTTTGCCCAAATCTGTGGATGAGAGCATCAGCCAAAATAGCACTCATCTCCGCTCTTAAAGCAGAGGAGCCTTTCGTGTGATGGCAGCATCAGAGAGGAGTAATGCATGTGCGTCAGAGAGCACATCAGTACGTAGACAATCAGAAAGGACCTGTTTGTGTATCATTTGACTTTCCTCCTCTCCCCCTGTAATTACTTCATTTCAGCAAAATCACACTGTATTATGATTTAACAACTGGAACAGTCACTTAAGTGTGGATATTTTGCAAGTACCTTCCCAGCTTCCGACCTGGACTTGTAAGGAGGAGCAAGGGGGATCACTTAGGGGTCCAGATAAACCATGTGGATGTGCCCAGTGGACAGTGTTGGCACTTTAGTCCTGCCCTGGTTAATGGCCACCAGGCCCCTGTTAGCAGATTCTGAGGCAGAACAGTCACTGAGTGAAGCAGGGAAGGGACTAACTCTTAAAGCAAAGAGAGTTTGGCCGTGGGTGGGGAGAGAGGGCAGGAATATTCTGACTTCAGGCTGCAACTTTACCTCTTCTTTTGAAATTCAGCCCTCCCCTCTTAGGCCCTTCAGGAACAATGTAAACCTGTCTCTACCTAGTTACTTCCAAATGAAGAGACAAATGCATCCTGAAACTGCATGACAAAATGCAGGACCCGAATTGTCCCGATGCTTCCTGCAGATCTGAAATTCCAGCCTGTGATTCATTCCCATGTGTTTCTTGTTCACGCCACACATATGTGATCAATCAGAGGTATATGGCGGTCCATGAGCTTGCTCTCTGTAAAATGTATCCCTACAAGGAGGTGGCAGAGCCCTGAGTACAAACAGTGACTTGTGAGGCAAAACTTCAGACGTTTAGCCCTGGAAGCGGTCTTGAAGACCATCCTCCAGGCCCTGTTGTTTTGATTCATAAGGGGTCTTGGGTCCAGATGGAGCAGGAGGCATGTGAGGTGTCCATGCTTGCAGGATAAAAACACTGACTTCCAGACCTCAAGCCACTGTTGTTCCAGCTATGTAGCACTGATCTAAAATAGATTTGCCTTTCATACTTAGGCTATAGGTCCCTTTCCTTCCTCATCAAAGGCATAATCCATCATCATTTGCAAGGCACTCATTTTAAGAAGTAGGAAATGAAATTCCCCAAAGTCGTTACAATTTTAATTTGCCAGGAACCACAGATTTGGGAAGCAGAACCTCTAAAGAAGAAGGTCACCAAAATGCATGCTGGGAGTCAATCCTGCTTCTCAAATTCGCAGTGAGTCTAGAGCAGTGGTCTGCAACCTTTTCTCTGTACAAGTGCAGAAAGTAAATATCTTAGGCTTGGTGAACGGTATCACAGCAATGACACAACTGCTGTAACAGCAAGAACGCTGCCATAGACAATACATAAAGGAATGGCTGTGGCTATGTCCAGTAGTGGTTTAGTCGCTAACTCGTGTCCGACTCTTGCAACCCCATGGACTGTACCCACCAGGCTCCTCTGTCCGTTGGATTTTCCAGGCAAGAGTACTGGAGTGGGTTGCCATTTCCTTCTCCAGGGGATCTTCCCAACCCGGGGACTGAACCTGGTTCTCTGAACTACAGGCAGATTCTTCACTGACCGAGTTACCAGGGAAGCCTGTGTTCCCAAAGAAGTATTCATAGACACTGGAATCTGAATTTCACATACTTTCCACATGACAACAAAATCTTGTTCTTATATATATTTTTTATTTTTTAAAGCAATTAAAGATGTAAAAATTTTTCTTAGCTCACAGCTACCCAGAAACAGATGGTGGACTGGGTTTGTCCTTTGTACCATAGCTGGCTGGTCCGTGGTGCAGAGTAAGATAGCTGTAAGTCTTCCTCAATATGCTTTGTACTATCAGGAAATCTATATTTGGCTACTGAAGAATTCTTTTAAGCACAAGTCCTGTTTTTCATTGCATTCCATGAAAAACAAAATCTAGATGTTCCCTTTTAAAGAAATCTCCAAAATATTTAAAGGTACAGAGTAAATGTATCCCTTCCCTCGTAGATTATTTGCTGTTAGTCTCCAGTGACCTTGCATGTGTGCTAAGTCATGTCAGCCACATTTGACTCTTTGCAAACCCTATGGACAGTAGCCCACCGGGCCCCTTGAGCCATAGGATTTCCCAGGTATGAATACTGGAGTGGAGTGCCGTGCACTTCTCCAGGTGATCTTCCCAACCCAGGGATCGAACCTGCGTCTGTTGCATCTCCTGCATTGGCAGACAGGTTCTTTACCACTAGCGCCATCAGGGTCCTCTTCAAAAGAGTACTATGTTTTATTTGTCTTTAAATCACTGATACGTGACAAACTACCAAGCCCATATAATCAGCATCTCATAAAGGATTCTTTGGGTGGATTCTTTATTCTTTGGGTAGAATACATTCTTTTCCAATACCTTCTTTAGGATACTTCAGTTTTTCCCTCTCACTGTAGACTTTATGATTCCAAGCTTGGTTTCAGTGCTTTTGTAAATTTTCTTTCATTTCTTCATTCGCTTAATAAATATCTTGTGAGCACAGCCAAGGTGGCATTCAAGGCTCTCTGTGGTCTGACATGATCGAGATAAGATCCTGGCCTCATCTTATGATGTGTGTCCACACACATTCATTCATTTGTTCAACGAATATTCCATGAATAGTGACAATCCAGAGTGTGCCAGTGGCCATCCCAGCTTCTGAGAATAAGTCAGTCAGAATTCCTATCTTTGTAGAGCTTTCAGCCTGGCGAGGATACTATCAAAAACACTCACAAACAATGAATGACTTACATGTTTGACAAAAGCTCGGAAGGTGCAGGGCAGAGCACTGTGGGTTGATGTTTGCTTTATACTCCAGTCGCACTAGACATTATACAGGACCCAACACAGCCTTAGTTTCCCATGCCGAGCCCTCTGCCTGCTCCTCACATTCTGGTTGACTCCAGTTTCCCACACTTAATGGTCCCGCGATGAGCCCTTTCCCTTAAAACCGGCCTCCAACTCCAGCTCCCCAAGCCGAGTCAGTTGTACTCGCTGCCATGCTACCCTGGTGCACTGGTCTCTGATCGCTGTATTTACATCTCTGTATTGTACTAGAATTGGAGCCCTTTGGGAACTGGCACACCTTGTTCAGCATTCCCAGCCACCGTTCCAGTTGCCCAGCACAGCGTCTGGCTCAGCAGATAAGCAACGCTGAACACACGTGTGAATAAATGAGTAAGAACATGCACACCTCGTGGCTGTGGGCCAGGCTTACCATGCCTGGAAAGTTGCTCGCAGGAAAGTTTATATTATGCGTGAAAAGCAGGTCAGCCCTTTTCAGATATTTCCTACTCCTCCTCCCCAACCCCCACCCCCAGCACACTCACATCTCAGTTTCAAAGCAACTTCATTTTCAATTTCTCCATTATTTGAGAAACCTCGCTATTATGGAGGCAGGTCAAGTTGTCTTGCTCTCATTATTTTAGTTAAGGACTCTGACATCCTCCCTTTCTTCTTCAGTCTGACTCTGCTTAGCAATTCCAGAAGGTAAGTCCCCTCTTAACTGGAAGGGAACTACAAAGGCAGCAACATGCTGCAACTCAGCCAATCTGCAGAGTCGAGCAGAATCCTCTTAAAAGATCAGTCTCCATCAAGGCATGACACCATTTAACCCCAAATAAGTCATGTGTTAAGGTCAAGCCTTCTCGTTTACTAGCATGAATTGATTATCAATTATGTAAATGCAAACCAGTGACGTCCCTTGGCAATTTTTGGAATTAGTATTAAAATCCTGACGAGTGAGATGTCATCCAGACCCATATTATCCTCCTGGCAGGAGATGTTGCCAAGTGATCATATTTTGTTTTCTATTCTCTGTTTTGTAAGATTGAATAAAAATCCCTCCATGGTTTACCGAAAGTGGGACGAAGACAAAATACATGTCTGGATTCTTCAGGTTGCCCCTTAGAGCTGTTTTTTTATGAAAAAATAGTGAAAAATATTTAAGAGAGGGTATGTAAGCCACAAACCCTCTTATTTCTCAGTGGGAGTTTCTAGCCTGGAGAGAGCAGGCAACACGTTACCCAGGGTTCCATGGAAAATGGGAGGGTGGGCAGCAGTCTGAGGGGCACAACTTTGAACTTGGATCTAAATGCAGATCTATTTCTGTATAATCGCAAGGAATTTTGTTGTTGCTCCATTGCTAAGTCACGCCTGACTTTCTGCAACCCCATGCTGGCAACTACAACATGCCAGGCTTCCCTGTCCTTCACCATCTCCCAGAGTTTTCTCAAACTCTTATCTATTGAGTTGCTGATGCCATCCAACCATCTCATCCTCTGTCACCCCTTCTCCTCCCACCCTCAATCTTTCCCAGCATCAGGATCTTTTCAAATGAGTTGACTCTTCCCATCGTGTGGCCAAAGTATTGGAGCTTCAGCTTCAGCATCAGTCCTTCCAGTGAATATTCAGGGTTGATTTCCTTAAGAATTGACTGGTTGGATCTCCTTGCAGTTTAAGGGACTCTCAAGAGTCTTCTACAGCACCACAATTCAAAAGCATCAATTCTTTAGCATTCAGCCTTCTTTATAGTCCAACTCTCACATTCATACATCAGTTCAGTTCAGTTCAGTTCAGTCGCTCAGTCGTGTCTGACTCTTCACAACCCCATGAATCACAGCACGCCAGGCTTCCCTGTCCATCACCATCTCCCGGAGTTCACTCAGACTCACGTCCATTGAGTCCGTGATGCCATCCAGCCATCTCATCCTCGGTCGTCCCCTTCTCCTCCTGGCCCCAATCCCTCCCAGCATCAGAGTCTTTTCCAATGAGTCAACTCTTTGCATGAGGTGGCCAAAGTATTGGAGTTTCAGTTTCAACATCAGTCCTTCCAAGAACACCAGGACTGATCTCCTTTAGGATGGACTGGTTGGATCTCCTTGCAGTCCGAGGAACTCTCAGGAGTCTTTTCCAACAACACAGTTCAAAAACATCAATTCTTCAGCACTCAGCCTTCTTCACAGTTCAACTCTCACACCCATACCTGGCCACTGGAAAAACCATAGCCTTGACTAGACAGACCTTTGTTGGCAAAGTAATGTCTCTGCTTTTTAATATGCTATCTAGGTTGGTCATAACTTTCATACATAGCTACTGGAAAAAGCATAGCTTTGAATATACAGACCTTTGTAGGCATAGTGATATCTCTGCTTTTTAACACACTGTCTAGGTTTGTCATGGGCTTCCCACATGGCTCAGATGGTAAAGAATTTGCTTGTAATGCAGGAGAACCAGGTTCAATCCCTGGAGGGGGAAGATATCCTGGAGAAGGGAATGGGCAACCCACTCCAGTATTCTTGCCTGGAGAATTCCAGGAGGTTTGCCGTAGCTTTTCTTCCAAGGAATTTACCTAGTCTCTAAAAGACGTGTCTTCTCCATGCATAAAATGGACACATGCCTCACTCCAGCAGAAATGATTGTGAATGTTACACAAAATGGTTCATAGTTTGATTCAGAGTGCTTGGTACCAGGAATAAAGGAAACGGTCAGTAAATATTACCTAACATCATTTTCATTTCCATAGCCAGATGTTTCAGCATTTCGTGATTTCCAGGCCAATTTCAGTGTTTCACGATTTCTAGTCCAATTTCAGTGTTCTTTTGAATTTTCTTTTTTTTTTTTTTCATTCGTTTATGTGTTCAATGCATGTTTGTTAAGCATCTACAAGCTGCATGGAGCTCTGACACGTCACAGAGGAGGACGTGATGAATGGACAAAGCACAGCCCCTCTTCTCATGAAGCCTACCTTAACCCACCACAGACAAATACATCATTTTTCAATCTAGACATTCAAATAGTCTCAAGCTTTCTCTGATATGAGCAATTAGACTGCCAAGAGTTCTCCTTCTGTGCTTGGCACATAATAGTTGCTCAGTAAATGCCAATTGAATGAGTAAATGTCAAGTTGAATGCAGAGATGGTTAATGGCAACGCATGTCACATATTCTCAAACACTGGGGGATGAGTCAGAGGCTGTAGGCCCTTTTTTAATGGTTTTTGAGAGATCGTGTTGTGTATGCATACATGTGCTTTGCTTAATTTACTCTCAAAGAAAATATCCTGTGGAGATTTTAGCATGTTAGATTCAAATTCTGAAACTAAACTTTATACCCAGTTGTCATGGCAACTGTGTTATTGAGATAATTAGATACTAACCTGAGTGTTAGCAAGGGCCAGTCGTTTCTAGAGAGGACTTCGATTGGAAAAAGAGATTGCTGTTGAACTTCAGATCCTCTCCCTCCCAGTCACCCCTTTCAAAGGAGAGCCAGAACACATCAGCCCTTCTTTATTAGTTTGTTAGCACTATCATAACACAAGTTTCGTGGCCTAAAAACAACAGAAATGTATTGTCTTTCTTTTCTGGAAGCTTGATGTCCAAAGTCAAGGTGTCAGCAAGCTTGGTTCTCTCTATGGTCTGTGAGGGAAGGACTGCTGCAGGCCTCTCGGGTTTATCACTGGTCATCTTCGTGTCTCCATCACCTTCTCCCTACTGCCCATTGTCTGCAGTCTGTGTGCTGCATGCTCGGTTGTGTCTGACTCTCTGCGACCCCATATGGACTATAGCCCGCCAGGATCCTCTGTCCGTGGGATTCTTCAGGCAAGACTTCTGCAGTGGGTAGCCATTTCCTCCTCCAGAAAGTNCTCAAACTCTTATCTATTGAGTTGCTGATGCCATCCAACCATCTCATCCTCTGTCACCCCTTCTCCTCCCACCCTCAATCTTTCCCAGCATCAGGATCTTTTCAAATGAGTTGACTCTTCCCATCGTGTGGCCAAAGTATTGGAGCTTCAGCTTCAGCATCAGTCCTTCCAGTGAATATTCAGGGTTGATTTCCTTAAGAATTGACTGGTTGGATCTCCTTGCAGTTTAAGGGACTCTCAAGAGTCTTCTACAGCACCACAATTCAAAAGCATCAATTCTTTAGCATTCAGCCTTCTTTATAGTCCAACTCTCACATTCATACATCAGTTCAGTTCAGTTCAGTTCAGTCACTCAGTCGTGTCTGACTCTTCACAACCCCATGAATCACAGCACGCCAGGCTTCCCTGTCCATCACCATCTCCCGGAGTTCACTCAGACTCACGTCCGTTGAGTCCGTGATGCCATCCAGCCATCTCATCCTCGGTCGTCCCTTTCTCCTCCTGGCCCCAATCCCTCCCAGCATCAGAGTCTTTTCCAATGAGTCAACTCTTTGCATGAGGTGGCCAAAGTATTGGAGTTTCAGTTTCAACATCAGTCCTTCCAAGAACACCAGGACTGATCTCCTTTAGGATGGACTGGTTGGATCTCCTTGCAGTCCGAGGAACTCTCAGGAGTCTTTTCCAACAACACAGTTCAAAAACATCAATTCTTCAGCACTCAGCCTTCTTCACAGTTCAACTCTCACACCCATACCTGGCCACTGGAAAAACCATAGCCTTGACTAGACAGACCTTTGTTGGCAAAGTAATGTCTCTGCTTTTTAATATGCTATCTAGGTTGGTCATAACTTTCATACATAGCTACTGGAAAAAGCATAGCTTTGAATATACAGACCTTTGTAGGCATAGTGATATCTCTGCTTTTTAACACACTGTCTAGGTTTGTCATGGGCTTCCCACATGGCTCAGATGGTAAAGAATTTGCTTGTAATGCAGGAGAACCAGGTTCAATCCCTGGAGGGGGAAGATCTCCTGGAGAAGGGAATGGGCAACCCACTCCAGTATTCTTGCCTGGAGAATTCCAGGAGGTTTGCCGTAGCTTTTCTTCCAAGGAATTTACCTAGTCTCTAAAAGACGTGTCTTCTCCATGCATAAAATGGACACATGCCTCACTCCAGCAGAAATGATTGTGAATGTTACACAAAATGGTTCATAGTTTGATTCAGAGTGCTTGGTACCAGGAATAAAGGAAACGGTCAGTAAATATTACCTAACATCATTTTCATTTCCATAGCCAGATGTTTCAGCATTTCGTGATTTCCAGGCCAATTTCAGTGTTTCACGATTTCTAGTCCAATTTCAGTGTTCTTTTGAATTTTCTTTTTTTTTTTTTCATTCGTTTATGTGTTCAATGCATGTTTGTTAAGCATCTACAAGCTGCATGGAGCTCTGACACGTCACAGAGGAGGACATGATGAATGGACAAAGCACAGCCCCTCTTCTCATGAAGCCTACCTTAACCCACCACAGACAAATACATCATTTTTCAATCTAGACATTCAAATAGTCTCAAGCTTTCTCTGATATGAGCAATTAGACTGCCAAGAGTTCTCCTTCTGTGCTTGGCACATAATAGTTGCTCAGTAAATGCCAATTGAATGAGTAAATGTCAAGTTGAATGCAGAGATGGTTAATGGCAACGCATGTCACATATTCTCAAACACTGGGGGATGAGTCAGAGGCTGTAGGCCCTTTTTTAATGGTTTTTGAGAGATCGTGTTGTGTATGCATACATGTGCTTTGCTTAATTTACTCTCAAAGAAAATATCCTGTGGAGATTTTAGCATGTTAGATTCAAATTCTGAAACTAAACTTTATACCCAGTTGTCATGGCAACTGTGTTATTGAGATAATTAGATACTAACCTGAGTGTTAGCAAGGGCCAGTCGTTTCTAGAGAGGACTTCGATTGGAAAAAGAGATTGCTGTTGAACTTCAGATCCTCTCCCTCCCAGTCACCCCTTTCAAAGGAGAGCCAGAACACATCAGCCCTTCTTTATTAGTTTGTTAGCACTATCATAACACAAGTTTCGTGGCCTAAAAACAACAGAAATGTATTGTCTTTCTTTTCTGGAAGCTTGATGTCCAAAGTCAAGGTGTCAGCAAGCTTGGTTCTCTCTATGGTCTGTGAGGGAAGGACTGCTGCAGGCCTCTCTCGGGTTTATCACTGGTCATCTTCGTGTCTCCATCACCTTCTCCCTACTGCCCATTGTCTGCAGTCTGTGTGCTGCATGCTCGGTTGTGTCTGACTCTCTGCGACCCCATATGGACTATAGCCCGCCAGGATCCTCTGTCCGTGGGATTCTTCAGGCAAGACTTCTGCAGTGGGTAGCCATTTCCTCCTCCAGAAAGTCTTCCTGACCCAGGGATGGAACCTGCTTCTCCTGCCTCTCCTGCATTGGCAGGCAGATTCTTTACTGCTGAGTCACCTGGAAGCCCTCCCTCTATATGTATCTCTTTACTTCTGAGTCACCTGGAAGCCCTCCCTCTATATGTATCTCTGTCCAAATTCCAAGGATTTGGAATACAAGGATACCAGTCAGATTGGATTAGGGTCCACCCTCATGACTTCATTTTAACTTGATGACCTCTGTGAAGGCCTCTCCAAATCCGATCACATTCAGAGGTGATGGGGTAGAACTTCAGTGGGTGAATTTTAGGAGAACACAGTTCAGTCTATAACCCCTATTCACCGCAGGGGAAACTGGATCTTTCTTGGCCCTGCTGTATGTGACTCCTGAGGCATTAGAAAGATGTGGTCAGCAGTCCCACTGTATATAGAAAAGAGAAGTGAGGCCCACAGAGGCAAAGCTACTTGCATCATGTCAACTGACCGAGGGATTTGGGACATCTTTGTTGCATAGGGTACCCCCAAATCCTAATGCCCGTTTTTTATCCCATCATGTCCAGATGTTTCATGTTTCTTTCATGAGATGAGCAGAATCTCAAGCCGAGGAAGAGCTTTGGTGATTTTAGTGCTCAATCCATTAGGGGTTGGGCAAAGTCTTNATGTCAACTGACCGAGGGATTTGGGACATCTTTGTTGCATAGGGTACCCCCAAATCCTAATGCCCGTTTTTTATCCCATCATGTCCAGATGTTTCATGTTTCTTTCATGAGATGAGCAGAATCTCAAGCCGAGGAAGAGCTTTGGTGATTTTAGTGCTCAATCCATTAGGGGTTGGGCAAAGTCTTCCAGATTCCCCCAATATTAACTTAAAATCAGTTTTGCGGAACCCTGGCAGACCCAGCAATAAAAGAGATCCAAGGCCTACTTACTTTCCAGGCAGTGAACCTATATGACTGCCAAAGCTGTCGTTTCCTTGCCTTCTAAAAATGAAATGTTAATTTCCCCACTAAGACCTTCCACAGGCTTAGTTTGTGAGGCTAATAACAGTTCACATAAGAACAAGGGGAATGTCATCTTGCTTTGATGTATGATCACAAAAAAGGGCTATCTTTAAAATTTCCTTCAAAGGGGGTGATGTTTATGAGTCCACTTTCAGTGAGGGATATAAAGGGATTTGTCAAACCCTGATGCGACTTCAGTGATGCAGAAAAACCACAGCCCAGCTCACTGAGCCAGCGTCAAAGCATGCTCACGCAATGCATGGTGCTGCTCTCTGCCCGTTGCAGCAGCCCTGGGGCTCAGAGCTGCCCTGGCCTCCTGGGTCTCATAGGATGTCCAGGCCATCATTTCTTTCTCTTCTTGCTTACAGATTAATTGATTTGTTTGGCTCTTGTGGTCTTGATTTGAAAAGTGAAGAATACAATGGGAGACTTCCCACCAACATTATCTATCACAGCCCTGGCTAGCCCTTGACACCAGAAATACCGAAGATATTGAGTAGCCTGGGATATCATTGGTGCTTTCCTTTCCAAATCAATGGAAATAGGTGACTGGACTTGACTTCCTAATAAAGGCTGCCTTCAGAGCAGCTGGGTTTTGTCTGCAGAAAAAGTTGTCAGCATTAGAGTTTGTAACCACATCATTCAAAGGTAGGAGAAAAGTAAAATGTCTTTGTTTTTATGTCAGTTCCTGGTGGCCTAGGCATCCCTGGTGGCTCAGTTAGTAAAGAATCCTCCTGCATGGCACGAGACCTGGATTCAAGCCCTGGGTCTGGAAGATTCCCTGGAAAAGGGAATGGCAGCCCACTCCAGTATTCTTGCCTGGGAAATCCCATGGACAGAGGAGCCTGATGGGCTAGAGTCCATGGGATTGCAAGAGTCAGACATGACTTAGCGACTGAGCATACACACAGGTGGCCTGATATATAGTTTGAGCTGTTTCATATTATATCTAGATTTTAAATTAGGTTTTGTATACCCATTTCGCTGATGAGAAAATAGAGGCTCAGGGGAATTAAATAATTTTGTCTTAATTTGTGCAACTCATTTAGGCTCCAAAGCATAGATTCAAACCCAGACAGACTGATTTTTTCTATTCCACTGTGATCCCACTCATTAAAGGGTGTTCATATTAACCTATACATATGCTTATTCATAGGTCTGGATCAGTTCTATCGAAAAACCTAGAAGAGATATAGTCCCAGAAGTTCGATGACTCTTTGTTAGATTTTCCCTCATTCAGGATGAGGTTTACTGTTACTCACTTTAGACTCTTCAAGAAGTTCTGTGAATGTAATCTTCTCCATGAAGAAAACTTGAAAATCTGACAACTAGAGTCTTATGGCCTTGGCTGGCATTTAACTTCTGACAGAGAGTGGTGGGCTGGAAAAAGCACAGCCTGTGGATGGTGGAAGCTGTGTTCTGTGTTCTCCTCCAGTCTTTGCTTGTTTGCATGACCTTTAGTAACTCGCTCAAGTCACAAGATGCCGTTTGTAAAATGAGTAAAAAAAAAAAAAAAAAATATGCTATTTAAGAGCACATGAGTGAAGCAATGTGTAGAGCTAATGTTAATTGCTCAGTTGTATCTGACTCTTTGAGACCCCATGGACCATAGCCGACCATGCTCCTTTGTCCATGGGATTCTCCAGGCAAGGATACTGGAGTGAGTTGCCATTTCCTCCTCCAGGGGATCTTTCTGACCCAGGGATCAAACCTGGGTCTCCTGCATTGCAGGTAGATTCTTTACAGTCTGAGCTACCAGGGAGGCCTGAATGCATGTGTGCCTCCCCCTATATGTTGTATAAGTATTAATAAGTTTAATTATTATGGTCAGTAATCATTGGAACCCTATTAAAAATAAGCTTATGTCCTACAGCTCTTATGGACTTCAAGTACTAAAAAGTATTCTTGTTTAACAGTTAAGATGATTGTATGTCACAGAGATTAAAAGAATTTCCATAGTCCCACAATGGGGAAGTTACAAATTTAGCTCATGAGTGTCTGACTTTAAATCCATCTTCCTTCTACAATATCTATCCCTCCATCTAGGCTCATTTGAAAGATTTTACCATGATTCATATTGATGCAACATAAAACTTGAAGCTGAATCTAGAGAAGCTCAGTAGATGATCCAGCCTTCTAATGGGATTTCTGTAAAGGACAGTTAAATTTCAGAGGTGCTTGTCTGTCACTGATACACACAGCCAGGCAAACGGATAGAGGTCTTGGGCTTCCAGTGGCTCCCTGAACTTGAAGGTGCCCAAGAAGAGTGGGACAGGCAATCACCGGCTTCAGATACAGCGTTTATTTCCATTCTCATCGGTAGAATGAGATAGTCCATCACCAACCATCCCACCTGCCTTGAAAATGTGGCTTGTTAGCCAGACACCTGCTACACAAATTTTCCAGCTCCCCTTTGACTACAGCTCCGCTTTTCTGGCTGTGATCTCCTGCAGGGAAGCCTGATGACTTGGCCTAAGCAAACAACTGTGACTACCTTTGCTACACTGGGTTGAGTCCTCCTTTAAAAGGCAGGCTGTTTCTGGCGTCCTCTTTGAGTTACTGTCTTCTATTTCTTTTCCTTTTTAAGCAAATCATTTATTGTAAAAGAAAACCAAACCGAAGCATCTCATACCCTTTTCTGGAAAGAGAAGGGCTCAAATAGTTTGTGAATAAATAAATGTAGGTTAAAGGTGGAGGATAGTTCCCATCACCAGATCAGAACCTCTCATAGGAGTCTCTTCAGATGTATTTCCATAATTCTAAAATTATCTCTCCCTTTTTTCATGCATGCTAGTCCTTGCCGGATGCATATGCTCTTCTCATTTTATACTGAAACTGGACTGTTTCTTTCATAATCAAAAATTAAGCACCTACTAAGGCCATCTACTAAGGGCCAGATATGGAGAAGGCAATGGCACCCCACTCCAGTACTCTTGCCTGGAAAATCCCATGGACGGAGGAGCCTGGTAGGCTGCAGTCCATGACTTCCCTTTCACTTTTCACTTTCATGCATTGGAAAAGGAAATGGCAACCCACTCCAGTGTTCTTGCCTGGAGAATCCCAGGGACGGGGGAGCCTGGTGGGCTGCCGTCTATGGGGTCGCACAGAGTCGGACATGACTGAAGCGACTTAGCAGCAGCAGAAAGGGCCAGATAGAGTGATACGTGGGAGAGAGGCTCTGCCAACTGCAAGTTTGTGGTGTGAAGGACAGATGTGGGAAAGAGACTAACACAGTGTATTGTAGAGAATCGCCATCACCTCTTCTGGTGGGAGGGCCGTGTGCATTGCATCTTCAGTTCATGTTGGTCAACATTTTATCTTTCTGTCACATTTCACATTTCAGTTCATTCTACAGCTGACTTATCTCCATTAAAATAAATACTGTACCAAGTATATATATATTTTTCTTTTTTTTTTTTGCAACCTCTCCTAACCTACTAATTCAGAAGTTGTCAAGGGTTCTCTATTACCTGTAGAATCAATAGATCTAAGGGTGTCCTGGATGCTTGAGGCCCATGCTCTGTACCAAGTCTTACTTCCCACCATCCCCTCCAGCTGTGCCTTCTGCACAAGCTTGGTTTCATCACTGTACTCATGCTCACTGGAAAACTCATTCTCACTCATAGCCTTTGCTTTTGCTGCTGCTTTCGCCTTGCATGTCCTCCAGCTGTGAATCCTTAAACTTCACTGAAGCCCTAGCTCTGGACTCAACGCTTTCTAGATCTTCCCCCACTGAACTCATGAAATTTTAGAGTTTTCTGAATCATCTGTGGTCACATGCACCCGAGTTTGGTAGTTTTCATTGCTCACCACTGAGATGATGAGTAATACCGTCCCCACTCAATATTCAGTAAAGAGTGACCCCAGTAGTTTCAGGAAGGTGCACTCATTGTTGAATTAGTCTCATCTCTAGAAATTTTTTGGGGGGCATCCCAGTTAATTCTATGGAACTGGTTCTGCTCCGCCTTGTGGAAGAGAAGAACAATGCTATCACATTTTCATCTTTTCATCTCCTACCCTTCACACTTCTCCATTCTTCTACCCTTATCACGTTGCTCAGATCTCTCCTCCACGCTGAACTTCTCAGTGCCTTCACTCCTCCTGGGGAAATGCTGGGCTCTCTGAGTGCTGCATTCACACACAGCGCCCCAGGGCAGCATAGAAACCTCATCACAGTCCTTTTTATAGAAGGTGGCTCATCATCCATCTCTCTTCTCCTTTGACTTTACTATGCAGACTAAGCTCATAATTGTGTTTTTAACAGCTATTTCCTTTTAGCACTTCTGAGACCAAGATCACTGGAAGAGCCCACTCTTTGTGCAGAGACTGCCTCTTAAACAAACCCTCTCTAGCCAGTTCTTGGCGAGTAGAATTTAAACATGATCTACATAAGCCCATGCAGTTTCCACCCTGCCATGCTCTGCCTCCCCAGAATAGTTCGCCTGCTTCACTAGGGCTCTAAACGTTGAAAATTTCAAAAGCATGAGCAAAACTCACGGGTACTGAGAACTGGTCTGAAATATATAAACATCATCTGATTCCACTCAAGCAAACTGTCAGGAGTGCATTATGTTTTACATGTCAGCATAATAATAGTTAATAATGATGCTTTATATTTATCCACTGCCTTTCCTTCACAGACGCTGGCAGAGGTAAAGTAAATCTAACATCGATATTAAAAAATAAACCCCTGAATTAACACCAGCATGACACCACCACCACCCCAAACCAGAAAGCATAATACAAGGCTCTCTGAGAGCCTGGAAATGAATGGTTTTGCAAAGCATGAAAATTTGGCCTGTAGAATGACAAGAAAGTAATATGTCACTGGCGACTAGTTCTACCTCCTACCCTCAGGGTGGGTGTTGGTTTAATTCTGACTTTGGAGAAAAGTAAAGAAGTGAAAGGCATAAAAAACAGTGAAGTTTGGGCAAGCTTGCCATCTGGGAGAAAAGAAGCTGAGAGCAGCAGGTTGGCTGCCTGAACAGAGGAGAAGGGAGACATTGAAAGTGAATTTTGAGACTCAGCCTGCCTTCCTATGACAGTGCAAAGCCATGGTGCATCTCTCCTTCCTAAAGGTGCAGGCAAGACAGACATCCGTCTCCGGGGCTTTGGACATACAGTAATGATTTCTGGGGAATGTAGGCAGTTACCATGTCCCACAGGTATCAGTGGAATCAGGTTAAGACTGAGGAAAACAGCAGGATTAAGGGAAGAGCTGACATCTGCAGAAGAGAGTTATTAGGCATAAATTAGTATATGTAAACACCTCGTCTGAAACACTGCATCAATTACCATAAAAGTAATTTATGGATGAGCCATTTTAAGGAGTAATCATGCCTTAAGCACAAGGAACGAAGTTCTAATGGTAACGTTTTAAACATAAACAGCAGACCAAACTGAGAGAAAATAAAGTCTAGAACTTAATTATGTCTTTTATCTATGCAGGTAAACCATGGTTTTATTGGTGCAAAAATAATATAATATATTAAAAAATTAACCAATATTTCTAAAGTCAGAAAATGAAATATGATTTTATTTTTTCCCCTCACTCACTCTCAACCGCCCCAGCTCCCAATTTTGTCTAGCACTTAACTGAAGGAGACAGCATTACGTAGCATCACCAACACAATGAACATGAATATGGGCAAACTCTGGGAGATGTTGAAGGACAGGGAAGCCTAGCACGCTGCAGTCCTCGGGGTTGCAAACAGTGGGACACGAGTTAGCAAGTGAACAACATCAACAAGTGTGGAAAGAAGTAAACATACAATTCCTAAACAGTCTCTGCTCTCAAGGAACCAGTAGACTCATCAGGGAGATAATGCACCAACATCAGTAACCAAAGTCTAAGGAGAAAGGGGTCTGATAACACAATGTGAACATACAGGACTCTCTAGAGTCATTGGAAGGACAGTCTCTTTGGGCAGTGGGATCAATCAGGAACGATCTTGAAGATACAGAAAGAGCATCCTCAGCTATATAAACATCTACAGCAAAGGTATCTGAAAGGAACAGAAGATAGGGTATTGCTGGTCTAGAATACAGGGCAGTGTGACTACCACTGTTTAATGGCACATTCCATGGTAAAGAATGTCAGTGTACTCATCGCTGTCTCTTTGAGTTTTAATCCTCACAGTGACACTATCTGGCAATATTCCATCTGTCATTATAGCTAACTTTTATTAAGCAGTTGCTATATGGTCATGTTCATGCTAAGTACTTTACACATTGTCCTGGGTTGATCATAAATGCCGGCCCCAGTTACTGGCCTCCCCTTAGCCAGGTCCCTTTCTGTAAGTCTCAGATCCCCTTCTCTTTGACTTTGTCCTTGCTCTGTGGCAGAAGTGATGTTATACTCAGTCAGAGCCTAGGACTCAGTAGGTTTTGAATCACTCTCTCTCTGCCCTCACCACTTTCCTTCTCGGGGCTCCCCCTTCACTCTGTTTGGTCCATCTGCTATGAAAACCAGTCCAGGAGAGCCTGCTGGGAAATAAGACACCATGAAGAAGAGAACCCAGTTGTTCCAGCCAACACCACACTAGACCAACCTTGAGCAATCTCTCACATAGCACAGAGGAGAGCAACTCGCTGGCCCCAGTTCCTGTAAATATTTTTCTTTTGTGCTGGATTAAGATTATTTTCATGGTCGGGGTCCTTGTGGAAGCAAAGGACATGAGAGTGTATGAAAGGACACAGCCAAGACCAGCAAAGCTTCCTACCCATCTTGTAGCATAATAATCAAGCATACGTGAGCCCAGCTAAGACAGAACTGCCCAGCTAACCTCGTGGACTCGTGAGCAATAATAAAGGGTTTCTATTTGAAGCCATTGAGTTTTGTTAGTTTGTTATACAGCAGTGCTTGCTGCTGCTAAGTTGCTTCAGTCGTGTCCAACTCTGTGACCCCATAGACTGTAGCCCACCAGTCTCTGCTGTCCCTGGGATTCTCCAGGCAAGAACACTGGAGTGGGTTGCCATTTCCTGCTCCAGTGCATGAAAATGAAAAGTGAAAGTGAAGTTGCTCAGTCGTGTCCAACTCTTAGCGACCCCGTGGACCGCAGCCCACCAGGCTCCTCTGTCCATAGGGTTTTCCAGACAAGAGTACCGGAGTTGGGTGCCACTGCCTTCTCCACTTATTCCCCTGAATAAGCATCAATTAGCTGAGAAACTTCTATGTGGACCCTGGCAGAATATTCATAAACTCATATACCTGATGATAGTGGGGAGGAGTTCACTGTGGTGGACAGAATTACTGGTCTGAGAGGCAACAACACAGCCAGTTCCCACACTTGCCAAAGTCACATGCAGGGTCTGTATTTCTGGAGACAAAGATCAGCAATATTAAAAAATCTGGGCTGCAGGAATCAGCACCCACAAAATTTAGTCAGTAAAAAAAGTCTACAAGCTATTTGTATTTTTTAAATATATTGTAAGTTTATCTCTGGCCTTTCTATTCTGTTTCATTGATCTATATTTCCATTTTTGTCTGTAACATTCTGTCTTGATTACTGTAGCTTTGTAGTATAGTCTTAAGTCAGGAAGCCTGATTCCTTAAGCTCCATTTTTCTTACTCAAGGTTGCCAAGGGGTCTATTTGGGGTCTTTTGTTGTTCCATACAAGTTGTAAATCTTTTGTTCTAGATTGGTGAAAAATGCCATTGGTCATTTGATATACAGCAATAGTTATCTTATATGCACGTACTCTTCACAACAGACTGTGAATTTGTCTTCATCCTCATTTTATAGGCTCCTGAAAGTTGGAAAAATCCCATTGCTTGTGCTAAGTCCCATAGAACAAGAAAGCGTAAGAGCGAGGATTTAAATTCAGACAGCCTTTTTCTAGAGCCAGAGCCCTCAACCGTTTTGCTAGACGAGGCAGAGTCAGGCAGAGACTCAAGAACGAAAGCAAGCTGCAGAGCCAGGCCCCCCTGACTACAGCCCTTGCACTCTTTCTGCCACACAGGCCCCTCCCACACAGAAGGAAAACTCGGAGACACGCATCTGACAGTGCAGGAAGGTTGGGGTCAGAACGTGCAGGCTTGTGGACATCAAGCCAAAAGAGCTTTACCTATGTTCTGAGATATTAAGCAGTTCCTACGATTATTTGAGCAGAGGGCAGAATGAGAGCAGGCGTCTCTGTCAGGAAGTTTAAGAAACAGCAGGGGTACTTTCAAATAAGCCATAACCCAAGAATGAATTTGGTATTTTATGTTTTCTGCCAAGAAAAATATCTCTCTGCAGAAAATGGACCTCTCTTTAGCTTAAAAATAAATGCAGGATGAACAAACCTCAAAAACTTCAGGGGCTAGGTCAGAAAGATCTCTCCCATGCAGAACATTAACACCAACTTTGTGGAAACTTGAAGTGTCTGTGTTTTTTAAAATCATAAAATATGCTGGCAAACTTCACTTCCACAAGGACCCCGACCATGAGAATAATCTTAATCCAGCACAAAAGAAAAATATTTACAGGAACTGAGGCCAGCAAGTTGCTCTCCCCTGTGCTATGTGATATACTGACTACCCTGATTATGTGACAGTTTGATGGGCATGGTAAGAAAAAAAACTGCTTCAGAGTATAAATATTAATGCTTAGGCAGTGATCTGTGTAAACTGCCCAGCAAAAACAAAAGTAGAGATATAAGTTTTTCGCATATTTTGCCTTGTCCACAAGGGTATATTATTTACCCCACATGCTTTCCATTTTTACAGCTCATCTGTGTGACTCGGAACCATATTTCTCAAGTCCTGAATTCTCATAGAAGTTTTTCTTTTTTGACTCAGAATAGAATTCTGGTTTGCAAACCGGCATCTCAGGCATTAAAATCGAGCTTTAAAGGGTTCTTTTGTGAGTATTATGTGGTATCAAAAGGAATTCAGCATGGCAGTATCAAACAATGTCAGTGCATATCTAAAGCTATTTTAAAAGACCGTTCCAAATGATGCAGTGTCCATGGAAGAAACAGTGTGTTCAAATCCCCTTCTGGACATCATCTGTAGGTTGGCAGGTAGTGGCCTTATTCCACTCTTCGAATCTGACAGCGTGGCCCTCCATGGTGACGCGGGAATCGAAGCTCGTCTGCTCTGGTGCGAGTGAGAAAAGAAGCTGAGCTCTTGCTTCCGTATCCTGCATGCCGTGCCCTCCCCTCATGCCACGACTTGTACCTTTGTCCCTGAGCAGCACTTAGGTGATCCTCTACTTCTTTCTGCCCCAGCCACATGTTCTTAGGGCTTCCCTGGTGGCTCAGATGCTAAAGAATCTGCCTGCAACGTGGGAGACCCATGTGTGATCCCTGGGTGGAGAAGATCCCCTGGAGAAGAGAATGGCTATCCACTTCAGCGTTCTTGTCTGGAGAATTCCATGGACAGAAGAGCCTGGTGGGCTACAGTCCATGGGGTCACAAAGTGTCAGACACGGCCGAGTGACTAACACTTTCACTTTTTTTTCATATGTTCTAAGTTGCATCATGTAGCCATACTGAGAATGGACTTACTATGAGTTGATAGCTTGCTTGCCTGGCTGGTTGTATTTAGCCCCAGTCAGGTTGAACTCCTGGCCAGGCTACAGTATTGACCACGGATGGTTAATGACAGGAGAGGTCTGGGCTGTCATATTCCACCCTAAGATTTTTGAACAACACCTGAACAACAGATACTTCTGGTGCACCTGTCTGCTGCTAGACCTCACTCTTGGTGCTGGGGATGGAGCATTATGGAATGCAGCAAGACAGACACGGCCCGTGGAGACCATGGGAGAGCGACAGATGATAAACCGGGACAAGGAATACCTGAACAAGGTGACTTTTGACTGTGATACATGCTCTCAAGGGAATAAATATGGTGATACGGTAGAGGGTTGCTGGTGATATGATAGAGGGTTAGCGGTGGGGATCTGTAAGGAGATGACACTGGAGTTGAACCCTGTATGATGAAGCAAAGCCAGTCATACAGGGGTGAGCAGAGTACCTTCCAGTGAGAAGGAAAAAGGAAATGCAAGGGCCGTAGATGAGGGGGAAGTTGGCGTGGCTGAGGAACTGGAGCAGGTGGGAGGTGAGCCTGGGCGAGTAGACAGGATCTGGATTACTTGGGCACCTGGCTGCTAAAATGAGGAGTGGGGAATTTGTGGAAGGCTGCAAGCAGAGGTGAAATGTGATCTAATCTACTGAATCTCAATTCCATATCTGGAGCAGGGCTTCTCTCTAACCTCTGCTTTGTAGAGGAATTCCCCATCGAGAGATTCTCTACTTCCTTTCTGGGGCTGGAGCCTCGTCCTCACCCTGGGGATTCTGCTTCCTGTCTGGGTCCTTACTTGGTCACCTCTGCTTCCCTTGGACCTTGATGATCACCACCATCTAGATGCCTCTTCTCAGTCACCCTCCCATCAGTTCAAACAAGCTCAGACAGTCACACTGGCTGAGCCTGAATTCAGTGCGCTGTCTCTTTGCATAATGGTGGTGGAACCACTGTGACTCAGCCCAGAGTCCAGATGGGTCTCCATGCTCTTCCCATCTTGACCTGGACCACCATGTCCTAAACGTGCCTTCAGAGAGCTCAGCTCATGAGAGAGACTCTAATGCTTAGCATCTCCAAATAGAAACAACGCACAGTAGAAGAGAGAAACGTTGTGAGCTTGGTCTTGTTCTGGCCATCTGAATTGTTATAAATAGACAGGCTTTCCCAATCCCAATTAGAACATCAGTTCTTCCCTACCTTCCCCCATCCCTCCCTTCATTCCTTCCATCCTTCCTTCCATACTTTTCTCTGCCCTTTCTGCCTTCTCTCCCATCTTTACTCTTTCCATCCTTCCTACCTCAATATCTAGAAGAAGAGTAGAATCTTTCAAGGGATTTATGAACATGATAATCCTAGTAATGATACTAATAATCATTATGATGATAATAAAATAATCATAGCTAGCATTTATTGAACATTTAAATGTGCCAGGCATTGAACCAAGCCTCCTTTCATACATCTAATCTCATAAATCCTCACAGCTCTAATGGGTAGTGTTAATATCTCTATTTTAAATGTGAAGAACTCGAAACCTTTTAAAGGTTAAGGCACTTGTCAAGGTTGCACAGGAAGGCAAAGGACAGAACTGACTGGTCCAGATGCCGAAGCCATGTTCTTCCCCTCACTTGTTGTGATGGTTTGTATTATTAAGCATGACTGAACCTATGTTCCGTACTAAGAACTTTCTAAAAGTTGCACATGTAGAGATAAAGCATCTTTAACTCTTACTTGGAATGAGAATAGGTATAATTAAATAAAGCCTCCTGGATCTAGACAGACAGGGAGTTCTAATCTTGACCTCTCCTTCCCCCTCCCAGAGATGCTCATAGAAACCCTCAACCACTGTGTTTGGTGGGAAACGTCTGGCTCACTTGGAGAAAGCCATTGCTGTGTGATGCGTGTGTGCACATTTACATGTATCACTCTATGCCATGAGCGCAGAGTCACCCCAGGCTCCTTGTCCTTCAGTCTGAAGTCAGGTTGCATTAGTAAGGAGGTATCCCCATCAATTTCTGTTTGCCCACAAGATGCTGTACCTACTACTGGCTGTGCTTCTTGGTGTCTTCAGAGGGACATCACTCTCCTTCCTGTGGTCCTGGTGGTGGTGGTGGTGAATATGTTGGGACAGGATGGGGTCCATTTATTCTGACCACTGTGACTTAAGGAGGGGCATTTTAAATCTTCTTCTGAGGGAACAGTTAATCCATTTGGAGGATTATGCCAAAACTAGATTATCCACTGGACAAATACAGCCACCATAACCTTTCTTTCCTCTTCAGCCTCATTAAATACCCCCTGTCACCAGGCTCAGTGGTGCCCTACGGGTGTGACAATCTTATCACTGCATGCCCATTAGCGGGCTGGCCCAGTTGCAGCGTTCCCTTTCAGAATAGGTATACCTCCGAGATGACGTCTTTATAAAAGAATGTAATTTAAACTAAAAACCAAAAGGTTTTGTATTTTAAGCCGTTGCTCACCAAAGAAATGGGTCCTGTTATCATTTACTTTCCTCTATCAAGGAAGACATCACTGAACAGAGGGGTGTATTTGACTAGGCAAAGTACATAGAGGCATACGCACAAAATCATCATATACCATGGTCTCAAAGAAATGAGAGTCTGGGATGAAAGACGGTTATGTTTAGGAAGTCTCTGTAGCCTAGAGAATCATTTCTCAAAAAGATACCAACTACCTATACTAAAATAACAGCAATTTCACTTTCACTTTTCACTTTCATGCATTGGAGAAGGAAAAGGCAACCCACTCCAGTGTTCCTGCCTGGAGAATCCCAGGGACGGGGGAGCCTGGTGGCTGCTGTCTATGGGGTCACACAGAGTCGAACGCGACTGAAGTGACTTAGCAATAGCAATACCAAGACACTTTGGGTTGTCCTAGGAGTTGTCACTTTTTAATGCATTTTAGTATGGTGTTATTGCATGCGTTTGGTCAAATTAGGGTGCATGCTTTTCCATGTAGGTGAATGCTCCAGATAACTGAGACAGCATTTCCCCCACTGGGTACCTGTTTGTTTAAAGGGAAACCATTATTTAATGTATCACATTCCTCTTTGCTTTTTGAAGCAGAAAATACAGAAACCAGGTTAACCTTTCCTTAATGTCACAGACAAGCATTATCAACAGTTGTGACAGAGAGAGAAAGTACCGTATTTGAAATCATCTGATACGACATACAGGTTTATACTTGGCTGCTCTTCACAAAGAATTGGAGGCAGTTTAGAAAATTATATGTAATACAAAAGGAAAAGAGCAAATAATTGAAGGAATCAAGCTGAAGGGAAAATAGGAAAGCCAGGGAAAAGATCTGTGCGAGAGATCCTGCCTTCAGGTTCTGGTTGCCAGTGCTGGAAATCCAGCGTGGAGTTACTCGAGGACCAGCATGGAAGTCACTGCTGTAGGAGTGAGGCGTGGTGGAAGTGGCCTTGAGGTTGACCAGAATTAGCTTCCGAGTACTGTCAGAACCCTCTCTGTAGGTTTCTCGTCTTTGTTTCTCTGTGTACCATGTAAAGGGGATGTGGTGGTATGGCTTACAGGAAAGCATGCATTTCTCTACCTGTTCTGGTAGAAAAATCTTGGAACAGGACTCTGATTGGCCCAGCTTGGGTCACAGGAACATACCTGGACAAATCTCTCTTGCTAGGGGATTTTTATTATGATCAAACTAGTCGCACTCTAGTGCCTATATGCTTGGGAAAATGAGTCTGTTATCATATATGGAAAAAAGGTTCTACTCACACAAAAGCAACAGTTACTACATAAACATTTCACACGAAATGTCATCCAGATTTTCACGTAAGCTTCCCAGTGGCCAAAACAAAGCCAGAAGCATGGCTGCTGATGTGGTTCTCAAGTTCTGTAATACAACAGGAGGCAGGAAGACAGTAGAAAAGAAGAACCAGTTTTCTTAAAACTCCGGTTTCCCTTAAAATGATGCCAGAGTTTTCTCTCACTTGGTGGTGTCTGAATTAGAGAACCACAGAATACCTGCATTGGAAGTGTAGAATGTTAAGGCGCTCTAGTCCCAGCCTCCTGAAGTTAGAATCGAATTCCCCAGGCTGAGACTCACACGCACTTGTCTGTTTCTCTTCATCTCGCAATCGTCAGCTTGATTCCGTTGGGGTCTGGTCAGTCTGCCTTTGCCAGGATTCAGAGCTAACAAGCAGCAACGAAAATAAACAAATCGAATGTCCCGGATCTCATACCCCTAGCAGGGAATGGAGGTTCACACCCTCTCAGAAGAATACTTAGACAAGACAAAAGCGACTCTACACACACAGCACCACACACATACAGCACCACACACACACACGCACACACAGCACCACACACATACAGCACCACACACACACACATGCACACACAGCACCACACACACACACACAGAGCACCACACACATACACACAGCACCACACACATACACACACACACAGCACCACACACACACACAGCACCACACACACACAGCACCACACACACACACACACAGCACCACACACAAACAGCACCACACACACACACACGCACACACAGCACCAAGATGTGTATAAGAGACAGAAGCATGGCTGCTGATGTGGTTCTCAAGTTCTGTAATACAACAGGAGGCAGGAAGACAGTAGAAAAGAAGAACCAGTTTTCTTAAAACTCCGGTTTCCCTTAAAATGATGCCAGAGTTTTCTCTCACTTGGTGGTGTCTGAATTAGAGAACCACAGAATACCTGCATTGGAAGTGTAGAATGTTAAGGCGCTCTAGTCCCAGCCTCCTGAAGTTAGAATCGAATTCCCCAGGCTGAGACTCACACGCACTTGTCTGTTTCTCTTCATCTCGCAATCGTCAGCTTGATTCCGTTGGGGTCTGGTCAGTCTGCCTTTGCCAGGATTCAGAGCTAACAAGCAGCAACGAAAATAAACAAATCGAATGTCCTGGATCTCATACCCCTAGCAGGGAATGGAGGTTCACACCCTCTCAGAAGAATACTTAGACAAGACAAAAGCGACTCTTAAGAATCCAGAGATCTGAGCAATGCCAAGGAAGCCATGTTCCCCACCTTGGGCTGCTGTTTCTAGGCGTATTTAAAACAGCTCCTATCCATCTAAGAGCAAAGATATTCTTCCAGGTTCGTGATCGTGAAGCTGCAGATTGGCTAGCATTCTTTTGCCAGGGAAAACATTAACTGGCCTTATGGGAGGCTCAGATTTGTAGTACATGGAGGGCATGCCTCTCTGTTCCTTGGTGACTCATCTCTTCTGATAATTCCTTTCCAGACCACAACCTCGCAGGAAGTAGATCTTACTTCCTGAGTCGGAGATGCTGTTCCAANCACATGACAACAAAATCTTGTTCTTATATATATTTTTTATTTTTTAAAGCAATTAAAGATGTAAAAATTTTTCTTAGCTCACAGCTACCCAGAAACAGATGGTGGACTGGGTTTGTCCTTTGTACCATAGCTGGCTGGTCCGTGGTGCAGAGTAAGATAGCTGTAAGTCTTCCTCAATATGCTTTGTACTATTAGGAAATCTATATTTGGCTACTGAAGAATTCTTTTAAGCACAAGTCCTGTTTTTCATTGCATTCCATGAAAAACAAAATCTAGATGTTCCCTTTTAAAGAAATCTCCAAAATATTTAAAGGTACAGAGTAAATGTATCCCTTCCCTCGTAGATTATTTGCTGTTAGTCTCCAGTGACCTTGCATGTGTGCTAAGTCATGTCAGCCACATTTGACTCTTTGCAAACCCTATGGACAGTAGCCCACCGGGCCCCTTGAGCCATAGGATTTCCCAGGTATGAATACTGGAGTGGAGTGCCGTGCACTTCTCCAGGTGATCTTCCCAACCCAGGGATCGAACCTGCGTCTGTTGCATCTCCTGCATTGGCAGACAGGTTCTTTACCACTAGCGCCATCAGGGTCCTCTTCAAAAGAGTACTATGTTTTATTTGTCTTTAAATCACTGATACGTGACAAACTACCAAGCCCATATAATCAGCATCTCATAAAGGATTCTTTGGGTGGATTCTTTATTCTTTGGGTAGAATACATTCTTTTCCAATACCTTCTTTAGGATACTTCAGTTTTTCCCTCTCACTGTAGACTTTATGATTCCAAGCTTGGTTTCAGTGCTTTTGTAAATTTTCTTTCATTTCTTCATTCGCTTAATAAATATCTTGTGAGCACCTCCAAGGTGGCATTCAAGGCTCTCTGTGGTCTGACATGATCGAGATAAGATCCTGGCCTCATCTTATGATGTGTGTCCACACACATTCATTCATTTGTTCAACGAATATTCCATGAATAGTGACAATCCAGAGTGTGCCAGTGGCCATCCCAGCTTCTGAGAATAAGTCAGTCAGAATTCCTATCTTTGTAGAGCTTTCAGCCTGGCGAGGATACTATCAAAAACACTCACAAACAATGAATGACTTACATGTTTGACAAAAGCTCGGAAGGTGCAGGGCAGAGCACTGTGGGTTGATGTTTGCTTTATACTCCAGTCGCACTAGACATTATACAGGACCCAACACAGCCTTAGTTTCCCATGCCGAGCCCTCTGCCTGCTCCTCACATTCTGGTTGACTCCAGTTTCCCACACTTAATGGTCCCGCGATGAGCCCTTTCCCTTAAAACCGGCCTCCAACTCCAGCTCCCCAAGCCGAGTCAGTTGTACTCGCTGCCATGCTACCCTGGTGCACTGGTCTCTGATCGCTGTATTTACATCTCTGTATTGTACTAGAATTGGAGCCCTTTGGGAACTGGCACACCTTGTTCAGCATTCCCAGCCACCATTCCAGTTGCCCAGCACAGCGTCGGGCTCAGCAGATAAGCAACGCTGAACACACGTGTGAATAAATGAGTAAGAACATGCACACCTCGTGGCTGTGGGCCAGGCTTACCATGCCTGGAAAGTTGCTCGCAGGAAAGTTTATATTATGCGTGAAAAGCAGGTCAGCCCTTTTCAGATATTTCCTACTCCTCCTCCCCAACCCCCACCCCCAGCACACTCACATCTCAGTTTCAAAGCAACTTCATTTTCAATTTCTCCATTATTTGAGAAACCTCGCTATTATGGAGGCAGGTCAAGTTGTCTTGCTCTCATTATTTTAGTTAAGGACTCTGACATCCTCCCTTTCTTCTTCAGTCTGACTCTGCTTAGCAATTCCAGAAGGTAAGTCCCCTCTTAACTGGAAGGGAACTACAAAGGCAGCAACATGCTGCAACTCAGCCAATCTGCAGAGTCGAGCAGAATCCTCTTAAAAGATCAGTCTCCATCAAGGCATGACACCATTTAACCCCAAATAAGTCATGTGTTAAGGTCAAGCCTTCTCGTTTACTAGCATGAATTGATTATCAATTATGTAAATGCAAACCAGTGACGTCCCTTGGCAATTTTTGGAATTAGTATTAAAATCCTGACGAGTGAGATGTCATCCAGACCCATATTATCCTCCTGGCAGGAGATGTTGCCAAGTGATCATATTTTGTTTTCTATTCTCTGTTTTGTAAGATTGAATAAAAATCCCTCCATGGTTTACCGAAAGTGGGACGAAGACAAAATACATGTCTGGATTCTTCAGGTTGCCCCTTAGAGCTGTTTTTTTATGAAAAAATAGTGAAAAATATTTAAGAGAGGGTATGTAAGCCACAAACCCTCTTATTTCTCAGTGGGAGTTTCTAGCCTGGAGAGAGCAGGCAACACGTTACCCAGGGTTCCATGGAAAATGGGAGGGTGGGCAGCAGTCTGAGGGGCACAACTTTGAACTTGGATCTAAATGCAGATCTATTTCTGTATAATCGCAAGGAATTTTGTTGTTGCTCCATTGCTAAGTCACGCCTGACTTTCTGCAACCCCATGCTGGCAACTACAACATGCCAGGCTTCCCTGTCCTTCACCATCTCCCAGAGTTTTCTCAAACTCTTATCTATTGAGTTGCTGATGCCATCCAACCATCTCATCCTCTGTCACCCCTTCTCCTCCCACCCTCAATCTTTCCCAGCATCAGGATCTTTTCAAATGAGTTGACTCTTCCCATCGTGTGGCCAAAGTATTGGAGCTTCAGCTTCAGCATCAGTCCTTCCAGTGAATATTCAGGGTTGATTTCCTTAAGAATTGACTGGTTGGATCTCCTTGCAGTTTAAGGGACTCTCAAGAGTCTTCTACAGCACCACAATTCAAAAGCATCAATTCTTTAGCATTCAGCCTTCTTTATAGTCCAACTCTCACATTCATACATCAGTTCAGTTCAGTTCAGTTCAGTCACTCAGTCGTGTCTGACTCTTCACAACCCCATGAATCACAGCACGCCAGGCTTCCCTGTCCATCACCATCTCCCGGAGTTCACTCAGACTCACGTCCATTGAGTCCGTGATGCCATCCAGCCATCTCATCCTCGGTCGTCCCCTTCTCCTCCTGGCCCCAATCCCTCCCAGCATCAGAGTCTTTTCCAATGAGTCAACTCTTTGCATGAGGTGGCCAAAGTATTGGAGTTTCAGTTTCAACATCAGTCCTTCCAAGAACACCAGGACTGATCTCCTTTAGGATGGACTGGTTGGATCTCCTTGCAGTCCGAGGAACTCTCAGGAGTCTTTTCCAACAACACAGTTCAAAAACATCAATTCTTCAGCACTCAGCCTTCTTCACAGTTCAACTCTCACACCCATACCTGGCCACTGGAAAAACCATAGCCTTGACTAGACAGACCTTTGTTGGCAAAGTAATGTCTCTGCTTTTTAATATGCTATCTAGGTTGGTCATAACTTTCATACATAGCTACTGGAAAAAGCATAGCTTTGAATATACAGACCTTTGTAGGCATAGTGATATCTCTGCTTTTTAACACACTGTCTAGGTTTGTCATGGGCTTCCCACATGGCTCAGATGGTAAAGAATTTGCTTGTAATGCAGGAGAACCAGGTTCAATCCCTGGAGGGGGAAGATATCCTGGAGAAGGGAATGGGCAACCCACTCCAGTATTCTTGCCTGGAGAATTCCAGGAGGTTTGCCGTAGCTTTTCTTCCAAGGAATTTACCTAGTCTCTAAAAGACGTGTCTTCTCCATGCATAAAATGGACACATGCCTCACTCCAGCAGAAATGATTGTGAATGTTACACAAAATGGTTCATAGTTTGATTCAGAGTGCTTGGTACCAGGAATAAAGGAAACGGTCAGTAAATATTACCTAACATCATTTTCATTTCCATAGCCAGATGTTTCAGCATTTCGTGATTTCCAGGCCAATTTCAGTGTTTCACGATTTCTAGTCCAATTTCAGTGTTCTTTTGAATTTTCTTTTTTTTTTTTTTCATTCGTTTATGTGTTCAATGCATGTTTGTTAAGCATCTACAAGCTGCATGGAGCTCTGACACGTCACAGAGGAGGACGTGATGAATGGACAAAGCACAGCCCCTCTTCTCATGAAGCCTACCTTAACCCACCACAGACAAATACATCATTTTTCAATCTAGACATTCAAATAGTCTCAAGCTTTCTCTGATATGAGCAATTAGACTGCCAAGAGTTCTCCTTCTGTGCTTGGCACATAATAGTTGCTCAGTAAATGCCAATTGAATGAGTAAATGTCAAGTTGAATGCAGAGATGGTTAATGGCAACGCATGTCACATATTCTCAAACACTGGGGGATGAGTCAGAGGCTGTAGGCCCTTTTTTAATGGTTTTTGAGAGATCGTGTTGTGTATGCATACATGTGCTTTGCTTAATTTACTCTCAAAGAAAATATCCTGTGGAGATTTTAGCATGTTAGATTCAAATTCTGAAACTAAACTTTATACCCAGTTGTCATGGCAACTGTGTTATTGAGATAATTAGATACTAACCTGAGTGTTAGCAAGGGCCAGTCGTTTCTAGAGAGGACTTCGATTGGAAAAAGAGATTGCTGTTGAACTTCAGATCCTCTCCCTCCCAGTCACCCCTTTCAAAGGAGAGCCAGAACACATCAGCCCTTCTTTATTAGTTTGTTAGCACTATCATAACACAAGTTTCGTGGCCTAAAAACAACAGAAATGTATTGTCTTTCTTTTCTGGAAGCTTGATGTCCAAAGTCAAGGTGTCAGCAAGCTTGGTTCTCTCTATGGTCTGTGAGGGAAGGACTGCTGCAGGCCTCTCGGGTTTATCACTGGTCATCTTCGTGTCTCCATCACCTTCTCCCTACTGCCCATTGTCTGCAGTCTGTGTGCTGCATGCTCGGTTGTGTCTGACTCTCTGCGACCCCATATGGACTATAGCCCGCCAGGATCCTCTGTCCGTGGGATTCTTCAGGCAAGACTTCTGCAGTGGGTAGCCATTTCCTCCTCCAGAAAGTCTTCCTGACCCAGGGATGGAACCTGCTTCTCCTGCCTCTCCTGCATTGGCAGGCAGATTCTTTACTGCTGAGTCACCTGGAAGCCCTCCCTCTATATGTATCTCTTTACTTCTGAGTCACCTGGAAGCCCTCCCTCTATATGTATCTCTGTCCAAATTCCAAGGATTTGGAATACAAGGATACCAGTCAGATTGGATTAGGGTCCACCCTCATGACTTCATTTTAACTTGATGACCTCTGTGAAGGCCTCTCCAAATCAGATCACATTCAGAGGTGATGGGGTAGAACTTCAGTGGGTGAATTTTAGGAGAACACAGTTCAGTCTATAACCCCTATTCACCACAGGGGAAACTGGATCTTTCTTGGCCCTGCTGTATGTGACTCCTGAGGCATTGGAAAGATGTGGTCAGCAGTCCCACTGTATATAGAAAAGAGAAGTGAGGCCCACAGAGGCAAAGCTACTTGCATCATGTCAACTGACCGAGGGATTTGGGACATCTTCGTTGCATAGGGTACCCCCAAATCCTAATGCCCGTTTTTTATCCCATCATGTCCAGATGTTTCATGTTTCTTTCATGAGATGAGCAGAATCTCAAGCCGAGGAAGAGCTTTGGTGATTTTAGTGCTCAATCCATTAGGGGTTGGGCAAAGTCTTCCAGATTCCCCCAATATTAACTTAAAATCAGTTTTGCGGAACCCTGGCAGACCCGGCAATAAAAGAGATCCAAGGCCTACTTACTTTCCAGGCAGTAAACCTATATGACTGCCAAAGCTGTCGTTTCCTTGCCTTCTAAAAATGAAATGTTAATTTCCCCACTAAGACCTTCCACAGGCTTAGTTTGTGAGTCTAATAACAGTTCACATAAGAACAAGGGGAATGTCATCTTGCTTTGATGTATGATCACAAAAAAGGGCTATCTTTAAAATTTCCTTCAAAGGGGGTGATGTTTATGAGTCCACTTTCAGTGAGGGATATAAAGGGATTTGTCAAACCCTGATGCGACTTCAGTGATGCAGAAAAACCACAGCCCAGCTCACTGAGCCAGCGTCAAAGCATGCTCACGCAATGCATGGTGCTGCTCTCTGCCCGTTGCAGCAGCCCTGGGGCTCAGAGCTGCCCTGGCCTCCTGGGTCTCATAGGATGTCCAGGCCATCATTTCTTTCTCTTCTTGCTTACAGATTAATTGATTTGTTTGGCTCTTGTGGTCTTGATTTGAAAAGTGAAGAATACAATGGGAGACTTCCCACCAACATTATCTATCACAGCCCTGGCTAGCCCTTGACACCAGAAATACCGAAGATATTGAGTAGCCTGGGATATCATTGGTGCTTTCCTTTCCAAATCAATGGAAATAGGTGACTGGACTTGACTTCCTAATAAAGGCTGCCTTCAGAGCAGCTGGGTTTTGTCTGCAGAAAAAGTTGTCAGCATTAGAGTTTGTAACCACATCATTCAAAGGTAGGAGAAAAGTAAAATGTCTTTGTTTTTATGTCAGTTCCTGGTGGCCTAGGCATCCCTGGTGGCTCAGTTAGTAAAGAATCCTCCTGCATGGCACGAGACCTGGATTCAAGCCCTGGGTCTGGAAGATTCCCTGGAAAAGGGAATGGCAGCCCACTCCAGTATTCTTGCCTGGGAAATCCCATGGACAGAGGAGCCTGATGGGCTAGAGTCCATGGGATTGCAAGAGTCAGACATGACTTAGCGACTGAGCATACACACAGGTGGCCTGATATATAGTTTGAGCTGTTTCATATTATATCTAGATTTTAAATTAGGTTTTGTATACCCATTTCGCTGATGAGAAAATAGAGGCTCAGGGGAATTAAATAATTTTGTCTTAATTTGTGCAACTCATTTAGGCTCCAAAGCATAGATTCAAACCCAGACAGACTGATTTTTTCTATTCCACTGTGATCCCACTCATTAAAGGGTGTTCATATTAACCTATACATATGCTTATTCATAGGTCTGGATCAGTTCTATCGAAAAACCTAGAAGAGATATAGTCCCAGAAGTTCGATGACTCTTTGTTAGATTTTCCCTCATTCAGGATGAGGTTTACTGTTACTCACTTTAGACTCTTCAAGAAGTTCTGTGAATGTAATCTTCTCCATGAAGAAAACTTGAAAATCTGACAACTAGAGTCTTATGGCCTTGGCTGGCATTTAACTTCTGACAGAGAGTGGTGGGCTGGAAAAAGCACAGCCTGTGGATGGTGGAAGCTGTGTTCTGTGTTCTCCTCCAGTCTTTGCTTGTTTGCATGACCTTTAGTAACTCGCTCAAGTCACAAGATGCCGTTTGTAAAATGAGTAAAAAAAAAAAAAAAAAAGTATGCTATTTAAGAGCACATGAGTGAAGCAATGTGTAGAGCTAATGTTAATTGCTCAGTTGTATCTGACTCTTTGAGACCCCATGGACCATAGCCGACCATGCTCCTTTGTCCATGGGATTCTCCAGGCAAGGATACTGGAGTGAGTTGCCATTTCCTCCTCCAGGGGATCTTTCTGACCCAGGGATCAAACCTGGGTCTCCTGCATTGCAGGTAGATTCTTTACAGTCTGAGCTACCAGGGAGGCCTGAATGCATGTGTGCCTCCCCCTATATGTTGTATAAGTATTAATAAGTTTAATTATTATGGTCAGTAATCATTGGAACCCTATTAAAAATAAGCTTATGTCCTACAGCTCTTATGGACTTCAAGTACTAAAAAGTATTCTTGTTTAACAGTTAAGATGATTGTATGTCACAGAGATTAAAAGAATTTCCATAGTCCCACAATGGGGAAGTTACAAATTTAGCTCATGAGTGTCTGACTTTAAATCCATCTTCCTTCTACAATATCTATCCCTCCATCTAGGCTCATTTGAAAGATTTTACCATGATTCATATTGATGCAACATAAAACTTGAAGCTGAATCTAGAGAAGCTCAGTAGATGATCCAGCCTTCTAATGGGATTTCTGTAAAGGACAGTTAAATTTCAGAGGTGCTTGTCTGTCACTGATACACACAGCCAGGCAAACGGATAGAGGTCTTGGGCTTCCAGTGGCTCCCTGAACTTGAAGGTGCCCAAGAAGAGTGGGACAGGCAATCACCGGCTTCAGATACAGCGTTTATTTCCATTCTCATCGGTAGAATGAGATAGTCCATCACCAACCATCCCACCTGCCTTGAAAATGTGGCTTGTTAGCCAGACACCTGCTACACAAATTTTCCAGCTCCCCTTTGACTACAGCTCCGCTTTTCTGGCTGTGATCTCCTGCAGGGAAGCCTGATGACTTGGCCTAAGCAAACAACTGTGACTACCTTTGCTACACTGGGTTGAGTCCTCCTTTAAAAGGCAGGCTGTTTCTGGCGTCCTCTTTGAGTTACTGTCTTCTATTTCTTTTCCTTTTTAAGCAAATCATTTATTGTAAAAGAAAACCAAACCGAAGCATCTCATACCCTTTTCTGGAAAGAGAAGGGCTCAAATAGTTTGTGAATAAATAAATGTAGGTTAAAGGTGGAGGATAGTTCCCTTCACCAGATCAGAACCTCTCATAGGAGTCTCTTCAGATGTATTTCCATAATTCTAAAATTATCTCTCCCTTTTTTCATGCATGCTAGTCCTTGCCGGATGCATATGCTCTTCTCATTTTATACTGAAACTGGACTGTTTCTTTCATAATCAAAAATTAAGCACCTACTAAGGCCATCTACTAAGGGCCAGATATGGAGAAGGCAATGGCACCCCACTCCAGTACTCTTGCCTGGAAAATCCCATGGACGGAGGAGCCTGGTAGGCTGCAGTCCATGACTTCCCTTTCACTTTTCACTTTCATGCATTGGAAAAGGAAATGGCAACCCACTCCAGTGTTCTTGCCTGGAGAATCCCAGGGACGGGGGAGCCTGGTGGGCTGCCGTCTATGGGGTCGCACAGAGTCGGACATGACTGAAGCGACTTAGCAGCAGCAGAAAGGGCCAGATAGAGTGATACGTGGGAGAGAGGCTCTGCCAACTGCAAGTTTGTGGTGTGAAGGACAGATGTGGGAAAGAGACTAACACAGTGTATTGTAGAGAATCGCCATCACCTCTTCTGGTGGGAGGGCCGTGTGCATTGCATCTTCAGTTCATGTTGGTCAACATTTTATCTTTCTGTCACATTTCACATTTCAGTTCATTCTACAGCTGACTTATCTCCATTAAAATAAATACTGTACCAAGTATATATATATTTTTCTTTTTTTTTTTTTGCAACCTCTCCTAACCTACTAATTCAGAAGTTGTCAAGGGTTCTCTATTACCTGTAGAATCAATAGATCTAAGGGTGTCCTGGATGCTTGAGGCCCATGCTCTGTACCAAGTCTTACTTCCCACCATCCCCTCCAGCTGTGCCTTCTGCACAAGCTTGGTTTCATCACTGTACTCATGCTCACTGGAAAACTCATTCTCACTCATAGCCTTTGCTTTTGCTGCTGCTTTCGCCTTGCATGTCCTCCAGCTGTGAATCCTTAAACTTCACTGAAGCCCTAGCTCTGGACTCAACGCTTTCTAGATCTTCCCCCACTGAACTCATGAAATTTTAGAGTTTTCTGAATCATCTGTGGTCACATGCACCCGAGTTTGGTAGTTTTCATTGCTCACCACTGAGATGATGAGTAATACCGTCCCCACTCAATATTCAGTAAAGAGTGACCCCAGTAGTTTCAGGAAGGTGCACTCATTGTTGAATTAGTCTCATCTCTAGAAATTTTTTGGGGGGCATCCCAGTTAATTCTATGGAACTGGTTCTGCTCCGCCTTGTGGAAGAGAAGAACAATGCTATCACATTTTCATCTTTTCATCTCCTACCCTTCACACTTCTCCATTCTTCTACCCTTATCACGTTGCTCAGATCTCTCCTCCACGCTGAACTTCTCAGTGCCTTCACTCCTCCTGGGGAAATGCTGGGCTCTCTGAGTGCTGCATTCACACACAGCGCCCCAGGGCAGCATAGAAACCTCATCACAGTCCTTTTTATAGAAGGTGGCTCAACATCCATCTCTCTTCTCCTTTGACTTTACTATGCAGACTAAGCTCATAATTGTGTTTTTAACAGCTATTTCCTTTTAGCACTTCTGAGACCAAGATCACTGGAAGAGCCCACTCTTTGTGCAGAGACTGCCTCTTAAACAAACCCTCTCTAGCCAGTTCTTGGCGAGTAGAATTTAAACATGATCTACATAAGCCCATGCAGTTTCCACCCTGCCATGCTCTGCCTCCCCAGAATAGTTCGCCTGCTTCACTAGGGCTCTAAACGTTGAAAATTTCAAAAGCATGAGCAAAACTCACGGGTACTGAGAACTGGTCTGAAATATATAAACATCATCTGATTCCACTCAAGCAAACTGTCAGGAGTGCATTATGTTTTACATGTCAGCATAATAATAGTTAATAATGATGCTTTATATTTATCCACTGCCTTTCCTTCACAGACGCTGGCAGAGGTAAAGTAAATCTAACATCGATATTAAAAAATAAACCCCTGAATTAACACCAGCATGACACCACCACCACCCCAAACCAGAAAGCATAATACAAGGCTCTCTGAGAGCCTGGAAATGAATGGTTTTGCAAAGCATGAAAATTTGGCCTGTAGAATGACAAGAAAGTAATATGTCACTGGCGACTAGTTCTACCTCCTACCCTCAGGGTGGGTGTTGGTTTAATTCTGACTTTGGAGAAAAGTAAAGAAGTGAAAGGCATAAAAAACAGTGAAGTTTGGGCAAGCTTGCCATCTGGGAGAAAAGAAGCTGAGAGCAGCAGGTTGGCTGCCTGAACAGAGGAGAAGGGAGACATTGAAAGTGAATTTTGAGACTCAGCCTGCCTTCCTATGACAGTGCAAAGCCATGGTGCATCTCTCCTTCCTAAAGGTGCAGGCAAGACAGACATCCGTCTCCGGGGCTTTGGACATACAGTAATGATTTCTGGGGAATGTAGGCAGTTACCATGTCCCACAGGTATCAGTGGAATCAGGTTAAGACTGAGGAAAACAGCAGGATTAAGGGAAGAGCTGACATCTGCAGAAGAGAGTTATTAGGCATAAATTAGTATATGTAAACACCTCGTCTGAAACACTGCATCAATTACCATAAAAGTAATTTATGGATGAGCCATTTTAAGGAGTAATCATGCCTTAAGCACAAGGAACGAAGTTCTAATGGTAACGTTTTAAACATAAACAGCAGACCAAACTGAGAGAAAATAAAGTCTAGAACTTAATTATGTCTTTTATCTATGCAGGTAAACCATGGTTTTATTGGTGCAAAAATAATATAATATATTAAAAAATTAACCAATATTTCTAAAGTCAGAAAATGAAATATGATTTTATTTTTTCCCCTCACTCACTCTCAACCGCCCCAGCTCCCAATTTTGTCTAGCACTTAACTGAAGGAGACAGCATTACGTAGCATCACCAACACAATGAACATGAATATGGGCAAACTCTGGGAGATGTTGAAGGACAGGGAAGCCTAGCACGCTGCAGTCCTCGGGGTTGCAAACAGTGGGACACGAGTTAGCAAGTGAACAACATCAACAAGTGTGGAAAGAAGTAAACATACAATTCCTAAACAGTCTCTGCTCTCAAGGAACCAGTAGACTCATCAGGGAGATAATGCACCAACATCAGTAACCAAAGTCTAAGGAGAAAGGGGTCTGATAACACAATGTGAACATACAGGACTCTCTAGAGTCATTGGAAGGACAGTCTCTTTGGGCAGTGGGATCAATCAGGAACGATCTTGAAGATACAGAAAGAGCATCCTCAGCTATATAAACATCTACAGCAAAGGTATCTGAAAGGAACAGAAGATAGGGTATTGCTGGTCTAGAATACAGGGCAGTGTGACTACCACTGTTTAATGGCACATTCCATGGTAAAGAATGTCAGTGTACTCATCGCTGTCTCTTTGAGTTTTAATCCTCACAGTGACACTATCTGGCAATATTCCATCTGTCATTATAGCTAACTTTTATTAAGCAGTTGCTATATGGTCATGTTCATGCTAAGTACTTTACACATTGTCCTGGGTTGATCATAAATGCCGGCCCCAGTTACTGGCCTCCCCTTAGCCAGGTCCCTTTCTGTAAGTCTCAGATCCCCTTCTCTTTGACTTTGTCCTTGCTCTGTGGCAGAAGTGATGTTATACTCAGTCAGAGCCTAGGACTCAGTAGGTTTTGAATCACTCTCTCTCTGCCCTCACCACTTTCCTTCTCGGGGCTCCCCCTTCACTCTGTTTGGTCCATCTGCTATGAAAACCAGTCCAGGAGAGCCTGCTGGGAAATAAGACACCATGAAGAAGAGAACCCAGTTGTTCCAGCCAACACCACACTAGACCAACCTTGAGCAATCTCTCACATAGCACAGAGGAGAGCAACTCGCTGGCCCCAGTTCCTGTAAATATTTTTCTTTTGTGCTGGATTAAGATTATTTTCATGGTCGGGGTCCTTGTGGAAGCAAAGGACATGAGAGTGTATGAAAGGACACAGCCAAGACCAGCAAAGCTTCCTACCCATCTTGTAGCATAATAATCAAGCATACGTGAGCCCAGCTAAGACAGAACTGCCCAGCTAACCTCGTGGACTCGTGAGCAATAATAAAGGGTTTCTATTTGAAGCCATTGAGTTTTGTTAGTTTGTTATACAGCAGTGCTTGCTGCTGCTAAGTTGCTTCAGTCGTGTCCAACTCTGTGACCCCATAGACTGTAGCCCACCAGTCTCTGCTGTCCCTGGGATTCTCCAGGCAAGAACACTGGAGTGGGTTGCCATTTCCTGCTCCAGTGCATGAAAATGAAAAGTGAAAGTGAAGTTGCTCAGTCGTGTCCGACTCTTAGCGACCCCGTGGACCGCAGCCCACCAGGCTCCTCTGTCCATAGGATTTTCCAGACAAGAGTACCGGAGTTGGGTGCCACTGCCTTCTCCACTTATTCCCCTGAATAAGCATCAATTAGCTGAGAAACTTCTATGTGGACCCTGGCAGAATATTCATAAACTCATATACCTGATGATAGTGGGGAGGAGTTCACTGTGGTGGACAGAATTACTGGTCTGAGAGGCAACAACACAGCCAGTTCCCACACTTGCCAAAGTCACATGCAGGGTCTGTATTTCTGGAGACAAAGATCAGCAATATTAAAAAATCTGGGCTGCAGGAATCAGCACCCACAAAATTTAGTCAGTAAAAAAAGTCTACAAGCTATTTGTATTTTTTAAATATATTGTAAGTTTATCTCTGGCCTTTCTATTCTGTTTCATTGATCTATATTTCCATTTTTGTCTGTAACATTCTGTCTTGATTACTGTAGCTTTGTAGTATAGTCTTAAGTCAGGAAGCCTGATTCCTTAAGCTCCATTTTTCTTACTCAAGGTTGCCAAGGGGTCTATTTGGGGTCTTTTGTTGTTCCATACAAGTTGTAAATCTTTTGTTCTAGATTGGTGAAAAATGCCATTGGTCATTTGATATACAGCAATAGTTATCTTATATGCACGTACTCTTCACAACAGACTGTGAATTTGTCTTCATCCTCATTTTATAGGCTCCTGAAAGTTGGAAAAATCCCATTGCTTGTGCTAAGTCCCATAGAACAAGAAAGCGTAAGAGCGAGGATTTAAATTCAGACAGCCTTTTTCTAGAGCCAGAGCCCTCAACCGTTTTGCTAGACGAGGCAGAGTCAGGCAGAGACTCAAGAACGAAAGCAAGCTGCAGAGCCAGGCCCCCCTGACTACAGCCCTTGCACTCTTTCTGCCACACAGGCCCCTCCCACACAGAAGGAAAACTCGGAGACACGCATCTGACAGTGCAGGAAGGTTGGGGTCAGAACGTGCAGGCTTGTGGACATCAAGCCAAAAGAGCTTTACCTATGTTCTGAGATATTAAGCAGTTCCTACGATTATTTGAGCAGGGGGCAGAATGAGAGCAGGCGTCTCTGTCAGGAAGTTTAAGAAACAGCAGGGGTACTTTCAAATAAGCCATAACCCAAGAATGAATTTGGTATTTTATGTTTTCTGCCAAGAAAAATATCTCTCTGCAGAAAATGGACCTCTCTTTAGCTTAAAAATAAATGCAGGATGAACAAACCTCAAAAACTTCAGGGGCTAGGTCAGAAAGATCTCTCCCATGCAGAACATTAACACCAACTTTGTGGAAACTTGAAGTGTCTGTGTTTTTTAAAATCATAAAATATGCTGGCAAACTTCACTTCCACAAGGACCCCGACCATGAGAATAATCTTAATCCAGCACAAAAGAAAAATATTTACAGGAACTGAGGCCAGCAAGTTGCTCTCCCCTGTGCTATGTGATATACTGACTACCCTGATTATGTGACAGTTTGATGGGCATGGTAAGAAAAAAAACTGCTTCAGAGTATAAATATTAATGCTTAGGCAGTGATCTGTGTAAACTGCCCAGCAAAAACAAAAGTAGAGATATAAGTTTTTCGCATATTTTGCCTTGTCCACAAGGGTATATTATTTACCCCACATGCTTTCCATTTTTACAGCTCATCTGTGTGACTCGGAACCATATTTCTCAAGTCCTGAATTCTCATAGAAGTTTTTCTTTTTTGACTCAGAATAGAATTCTGGTTTGCAAACCGGCATCTCAGGCATTAAAATCGAGCTTTAAAGGGTTCTTTTGTGAGTATTATGTGGTATCAAAAGGAATTCAGCATGGCAATATCAAACAATGTCAGTGCATATCTAAAGCTATTTTAAAAGACCGTTCCAAATGATGCAGTGTCCATGGAAGAAACAGTGTGTTCAAATCCCCTTCTGGACATCATCTGTAGGTTGGCAGGTAGTGGCCTTATTCCACTCTTCGAATCTGACAGCGTGGCCCTCCATGGTGACACGGGAATCGAAGCTCGTCTGCTCTGGTGCGAGTGAGAAAAGAAGCTGAGCTCTTGCTTCGGTATCCTGCATGCCGTGCCCTCCCCTCATGCCACGACTTGTACCTTTGTCCCTGAGCAGCACTTAGGTGATCCTCTACTTCTTTCTGCCCCAGCCACATGTTCTTAGGGCTTCCCTGGTGGCTCAGATGCTAAAGAATCTGCCTGCAACGTGGGAGACCCATGTGTGATCCCTGGGTGGAGAAGATCCCCTGGAGAAGAGAATGGCTATCCACTTCAGCGTTCTTGTCTGGAGAATTCCATGGACAGAAGAGCCTGGTGGGCTACAGTCCATGGGGTCACAAAGTGTCAGACACGGCCGAGTGACTAACACTTTCACTTTTTTTTCATATGTTCTAAGTTGCATCATGTAGCCATACTGAGAATGGACTTACTATGAGTTGATAGCTTGCTTGCCTGGCTGGTTGTATTTAGCCCCAGTCAGGTTGAACTCCTGGCCAGGCTACAGTATTGACCACGGATGGTTAATGACAGGAGAGGTCTGGGCTGTCATATTCCACCCTAAGATTTTTGAACAACACCTGAACAACAGATACTTCTGGTGCACCTGTCTGCTGCTAGACCTCACTCTTGGTGCTGGGGATGGAGCATTATGGAATGCAGCAAGACAGACACGGCCCGTGGAGACCATGGGAGAGCGACAGATGATAAACCGGGACAAGGAATACCTGAACAAGGTGACTTTTGACTGTGATACATGCTCTCAAGGGAATAAATATGGTGATACGGTAGAGGGTTGCTGGTGATATGATAGAGGGTTAGCGGTGGGGATCTGTAAGGAGATGACACTGGAGTTGAACCCTGTATGATGAAGCAAAGCCAGTCATACAGGGGTGAGCAGAGTACCTTCCAGTGAGAAGGAAAAAGGAAATGCAAGGGCCGTAGATGAGGGGGAAGTTGGCGTGGCTGAGGAACTGGAGCAGGTGGGAGGTGAGCCTGGGCGAGTAGACAGGATCTGGATTACTTGGGCACCTGGCTGCTAAAATGAGGAGTGGGGAATTTGTGGAAGGCTGCAAGCAGAGGTGAAATGTGATCTAATCTACTGAATCTCAATTCCATATCTGGAGCAGGGCTTCTCTCTAACCTCTGCTTTGTAGAGGAATTCCCCATCGAGAGATTCTCTACTTCCTTTCTGGGGCTGGAGCCTCGTCCTCACCCTGGGGATTCTGCTTCCTGTCTGGGTCCTTACTTGGTCACCTCTGCTTCCCTTGGACCTTGATGATCACCACCATCTAGATGCCTCTTCTCAGTCACCCTCCCATCAGTTCAAACAAGCTCAGACAGTCACACTGGCTGAGCCTGAATTCAGTGCGCTGTCTCTTTGCATAATGGTGGTGGAACCACTGTGACTCAGCCCAGAGTCCAGATGGGTCTCCATGCTCTTCCCATCTTGACCTGGACCACCATGTCCTAAACGTGCCTTCAGAGAGCTCAGCTCATGAGAGAGACTCTAATGCTTAGCATCTCCAAATAGAAACAACGCACAGTAGAAGAGAGAAACGTTGTGAGCTTGGTCTTGTTCTGGCCATCTGAATTGTTATAAATAGACAGGCTTTCCCAATCCCAATTAGAACATCAGTTCTTCCCTACCTTCCCCCATCCCTCCCTTCATTCCTTCCATCCTTCCTTCCATACTTTTCTCTGCCCTTTCTGCCTTCTCTCCCATCTTTACTCTTTCCATCCTTCCTACCTCAATATCTAGAAGAAGAGTAGAATCTTTCAAGGGATTTATGAACATGATAATCCTAGTAATGATACTAATAATCATTATGATGATAATAAAATAATCATAGCTAGCATTTATTGAACATTTAAATGTGCCAGGCATTGAACCAAGCCTCCTTTCATACATCTAATCTCATAAATCCTCACAGCTCTAATGGGTAGTGTTAATATCTCTATTTTAAATGTGAAGAACTCGAAACCTTTTAAAGGTTAAGGCACTTGTCAAGGTTGCACAGGAAGGCAAAGGACAGAACTGACTGGTCCAGATGCCGAAGCCATGTTCTTCCCCTCACTTGTTGTGATGGTTTGTATTATTAAGCATGACTGAACCTATGTTCCGTACTAAGAACTTTCTAAAAGTTGCACATGTAGAGATAAAGCATCTTTAACTCTTACTTGGAATGAGAATAGGTATAATTAAATAAAGCCTCCTGGATCTAGACAGACAGGGAGTTCTAATCTTGACCTCTCCTTCTCCCTCCCAGAGATGCTCATAGAAACCCTCAACCACTGTGTTTGGTGGGAAACGTCTGGCTCACTTGGAGAAAGCCATTGCTGTGTGATGCGTGTGTGCACATTTACATGTATCACTCTATGCCATGAGCGCAGAGTCACCCCAGGCTCCTTGTCCTTCAGTCTGAAGTCAGGTTGCATTAGTAAGGAGGTATCCCCATCAATTTCTGTTTGCCCACAAGATGCTGTACCTACTACTGGCTGTGCTTCTTGGTGTCTTCAGAGGGACATCACTCTCCTTCCTGTGGTCCTGGTGGTGGTGGTGGTGAATATGTTGGGACAGGATGGGGTCCATTTATTCTGACCACTGTGACTTAAGGAGGGGCATTTTAAATCTTCTTCTGAGGGAACAGTTAATCCATTTGGAGGATTATGCCAAAACTAGATTATCCACTGGACAAATACAGCCACCATAACCTTTCTTTCCTCTTCAGCCTCATTAAATACCCCCTGTCACCAGGCTCAGTGGTGCCCTACGGGTGTGACAATCTTATCACTGCATGCCCATTAGCGGGCTGGCCCAGTTGCAGCGTTCCCTTTCAGAATAGGTATACCTCCGAGATGACGTCTTTATAAAAGAATGTAATTTAAACTAAAAACCAAAAGGTTTTGTATTTTAAGCCGTTGCTCACCAAAGAAATGGGTCCTGTTATCATTTACTTTCCTCTATCAAGGAAGACATCACTGAACAGAGGGGTGTATTTGACTAGGCAAAGTACATAGAGGCATACGCACAAAATCATCATATACCATGGTCTCAAAGAAATGAGAGTCTGGGATGAAAGACGGTTATGTTTAGGAAGTCTCTGTAGCCTAGAGAATCATTTCTCAAAAAGATACCAACTACCTATACTAAAATAACAGCAATTTCACTTTCACTTTTCACTTTCATGCATTGGAGAAGGAAAAGGCAACCCACTCCAGTGTTCCTGCCTGGAGAATCCCAGGGACGGGGGAGCCTGGTGGCTGCTGTCTATGGGGTCACACAGAGTCGAACGCGACTGAAGTGACTTAGCAATAGCAATACCAAGACACTTTGGGTTGTCCTAGGAGTTGTCACTTTTTAATGCATTTTAGTATGGTGTTATTGCATGCGTTTGGTCAAATTAGGGTGCATGCTTTTCCATGTAGGTGAATGCTCCAGATAACTGAGACAGCATTTCCCCCACTGGGTACCTGTTTGTTTAAAGGGAAACCATTATTTAATGTATCACATTCCTCTTTGCTTTTTGAAGCAGAAAATACAGAAACCAGGTTAACCTTTCCTTAATGTCACAGACAAGCATTATCAACAGTTGTGACAGAGAGAGAAAGTACCGTATTTGAAATCATCTGATACGACATACAGGTTTATACTTGGCTGCTCTTCACAAAGAATTGGAGGCAGTTTAGAAAATTATATGTGATACAAAAGGAAAAGAGCAAATAATTGAAGGAATCAAGCTGAAGGGAAAATAGGAAAGCCAGGGAAAAGATCTGTGCGAGAGATCCTGCCTTCAGGTTCTGGTTGCCAGTGCTGGAAATCCAGCGTGGAGTTACTCGAGGACCAGCATGGAAGTCACTGCTGTAGGAGTGAGGCGTGGTGGAAGTGGCCTTGAGGTTGACCAGAATTAGCTTCCGAGTACTGTCAGAACCCTCTCTGTAGGTTTCTCGTCTTTGTTTCTCTGTGTACCATGTAAAGGGGATGTGGTGGTATGGCTTACAGGAAAGCATGCATTTCTCTACCTGTTCTGGTAGAAAAATCTTGGAACAGGACTCTGATTGGCCCAGCTTGGGTCACAGGAACATACCTGGACAAATCTCTCTTGCTAGGGGATTTTTATTATGATCAAACTAGTCGCACTCTAGTGCCTATATGCTTGGGAAAATGAGTCTGTTATCATATATGGAAAAAAGGTTCTACTCACACAAAAGCAACAGTTACTACATAAACATTTCACACGAAATGTCATCCAGATTTTCACGTAAGCTTCCCAGTGGCCAAAACAAAGCCGGAAGCATGGCTGCTGATGTGGTTCTCAAGTTCTGTAATACAACAGGAGGCAGGAAGACAGTAGAAAAGAAGAACCAGTTTTCTTAAAACTCCGGTTTCCCTTAAAATGATGCCAGAGTTTTCTCTCACTTGGTGGTGTCTGAATTAGAGAACCACAGAATACCTGCATTGGAAGTGTAGAATGTTAAGGCGCTCTAGTCCCAGCCTCCTGAAGTTAGAATCGAATTCCCCAGGCTGAGACTCACACGCACTTGTCTGTTTCTCTTCATCTCGCAATCGTCAGCTTGATTCCGTTGGGGTCTGGTCAGTCTGCCTTTGCCAGGATTCAGAGCTAACAAGCAGCAACGAAAATAAACAAATCGAATGTCCTGGATCTCATACCCCTAGCAGGGAATGGAGGTTCACACCCTCTCAGAAGAATACTTAGACAAGACAAAAGCGACTCTAAGAATCCAGAGATCTGAGCAATGCCAAGGAAGCCATGTTCCCCACCTTGGGCTGCTGTTTCTAGGCGTATTTAAAACAGCTCCTATCCATCTAAGAGCAAAGATATTCTTCCAGGTTCGTGATCGTGAAGCTGCAGATTGGCTAGCATTCTTTTGCCAGGGAAAACATTAACTGGCCTTATGGGAGGCTCAGATTTGTAGTACATGGAGGGCATGCCTCTCTGTTCCTTGGTGACTCATCTCTTCTGATAATTCCTTTCCAGACCACAACCTCGCAGGAAGTAGATCTTACTTCCTGAGTCGGAGATGCTGTTCCAAGGCCTGTGGGTACCAGCTCATCCAGGCTTGCATGCTCCTCACCCTGCTGCCTGCCAGCTCTCTCTCTCGGGCTGGTATTAACACCAATTGCAAAATTTCCTTGCCCGAGACTGTCACTTGTGTATTTCTTTACTGCTGGTGGTTAGTGCGATTGCTTTGGAGGACAGGGTTCTTGGTTCTTTGTATTTGGATCTTTCATTAAACTAGCAAGTAATCTGCTTTATTGCCTTCCCTGGGCCAACCAATAAACGGCACCTTTCTAATTGTCTCCTATAGGTTGGAAACCACATAAGCAGACTTATTAGAAACATGTACAAAGTTAGAGTCCGCTGAGTTGTAAAATGAGTGAGTGAGAGAAAGTGTGTATGTGTGGTTAAGGGGCTTTTGAAAAGCCATTCCTTGCTAAGGCCTTCTCATTTATCTAATTTCAGGACTAAGTTTTGGTTAAGTTACTAGAAGTCTGACGTCTGACTAAATGGAGCATAACTGTTCTTAAAGAGACATCAAGTATCCTTGAACCCCTTCATTCTGCATCTCTTCAGTGACTAGCGGATGTGTCTGGGGACAGATTGGGGGCCCAAACGAGTTGTTCCTGCATCCACGGAGAAGCACATCCCAACTTCTCTCACACAATGCATTATTTGCCAAAGAGAGACACAGCTGGCTCTTGTCTTTCAGAGGCATAAGGGTGTTCTGGGTGGATCTGGGGAGAAGAGCAACCTGCCCTCAGCTCATCATTGCTCAGATGAGCCGCCAGAGAGCCGGTGTGTTCTGAGGAGGGCGGTGGAGAGGCACGGGTGGTTGCGGAGGGAGCCGGGGTGGGAGTCATCAAAGGAGGCAGCCGTGCCAGGGGCTCCAGACAGCGCCTCTTCAAGGCGCCCTGGAACTCGCGCAGTTTGCTCCAGATGCCCCAGGCTCCTTTTGGTACGTGCATTTACATCTCTGTCTTCCTCGGGGGACGTGCTTTACAGCCAGGGGACTGTGAATCTGAAGTTGCAGATTCACACTGCGCCAAAGGAAATCGTGTGGCAGAGTGACAGGATCACTCCCTGGGGTTTAAGGACAAGAAGGCAAGCCTTCCTGCTCACCCCGCTCTCAGCCCCAACACACAGCACCACACACACACAGCACCACACACACACACACA